>JAWNNL010000922.1:0-334775 GCA_035045005.1 Liodrosophila aerea | reverse complement strand
GCTGCATATATGTATGTATATACTCACATACACATACACATATAAACATATGTGTGTATACATACACACATACATTTAGGCATACAAATATACACGCAAATACAAACAATAACCAATACTCATACAGAAATTCATACTCACAATCAAAAATAACGTATACGCCCTAGTGGCCGCATACGCTGCGGCTCCCCCCTCCCCTAGCCAAATGCCTAGTACTGAAAATTGTTTGTCCAATATCTCCGGTGTTTATTATCCAATTGGGCTGCACCTCGCACCAAACATGCAAAGCATCTAAAACTTTAATCCTGCAAAAAGTGAATCCAGTGACTCTAAAACTGTATATACTAAGGACATTTTTGCAAATTTGAGGGGGAGGGGGGTGAGATATCAAATTAAAAACATAAACTTGGCCTGCCTATGTAATACACGAACCAAACAAAAAAAAAATTACGTCTCTAGCTCGTATAGTTGCCGAGATCTCGATGTTCATACAGACAGACAGACAGACAGACAGACAGACGGACAGACGGACAGACGGACATGGCTAGATCGACTCAGCTCGTCGTCCTGATCAAGAATATATATACTTTGTGGGGTCTGCCACGCCTCCTTCTGCCTGTTACACACAAATGTCATTTGCACAAACTTAATAGACCCTTTTGTACTTTTTTAAAGTACAGGGTCTAAAAAAACAACTCGGAAAGCTACAGTCGGATGCAACCGACAGTAGGAGACCCTGTACTTTCCCTTGCAGCAGCTAATGCAACAATTACACTTCACAGCACTGATGAAGGTTACCATAAGATCTTTGTACACACATATCGCAAAGTCACACACAACCACGCACACACACTGACATATGTACATACACTAAGCTCGCTGCTCCCCCTTGCCTAGTATGGAAACTTTAATCTCGAATATCTCGGTGTCTATTATCCGATTGGGCCACAATTCACAGCACTAATGAAGGTTACCATAAGATCGTTATACGACTCAGCTCGTTGTCTTGATCGAGAATATATATACTTTGTGGGGTCTGCCACGCTTCCTTCTGCCTGTTACATACATTTCGGACTTGCACAAACTTAATAGACCCTTTTGTACTTTTTTAAAGTACAGGGTCTACAAATATATGTATTTATTTTTATATATTTTTTTAAAATTAAAAAAATAAAAACCATAATAATAGCAATTATTATGTATTAAAAGACTTTGGCGCCGGGCTAAACCATTCTCTTAGTTTCGTGCATATTTAAGTACTGTTTAACTTTAATAGTCAATAAAGAAAATAAATTCTTTAATTAAATTTTAGAAATATATTTAATAAAGGGATTTTTAATATGTATTTTTACTCGTATGACTATTAATGTCTATAACTATAAACATTTTTCTATTATAGAAGAAAAGAATTTAAATACTTTGTCTTTTTTTGTTTTAAATATATCTGAATATTAATTACTTTTATATACATACATAGTATATATTTTTTAATATTTCTTAAGAATATATAGTATATCTCATATATATATATAGTATACATACTCGTATGTGAATTTACTTATTTATCATTGTAAAATACAATAAAAAAAAAACTAAACCACAAAATATTTCTAGAACTACTTTACTGTACTGTACTCTAAGTACAAAAGGGGTGTTTTACGTTTGTGGGCTTGGAAATGTGTTAAGCAAGATATTGATCACAGTGCTCGTACAGCAATGTTTTGCTGTGGGATTCACTTGCACGTTTACTAAGTAAACAAATTTGTTTACACTCATGTATACACACACACACACACACACAGAAAGCGAACCTGCTCACCGACTGATAAATCGCGTAAAGGCATAAAAATTTTTCCACAAAATACCTAAACACACTGATAAGCCATGAGCAAAAGTGTTTTTATTTGAATTTTTTATGAATCAACTGCATGCAGTGAGTGTGCGCATAATTTTAGACGCTGACTGTATACAGTGGGTACTGTGGCTACAGTGGTGGCCAGCGCTAGAGTGCGCAGCTTCATTCGAAGCATAAAAAGAAGTCTCTGTGTGTGTGCGTGTGTGTGTGCGTGAGGCTCTCGCAATCAGTGTGAACAGCGAGATAGGGAGTGTGAGAGCGCGAAGAGTGAGGGGGTGGGTGAGGGACCAATGACCGCATTCAGTTATTTTTAGATGCGGCAACAACAATAACAGCAAGCAGCAGGCGGCGTAGAAAGTGCAATTAAGTTTTTAGTGTTTTTTGTTGTTGTTTTTGTTTTTGTTTTACTGTTTATATCAATTTGATACAATTACCCGCGACAGGTGGGAGCAGGGGGTGGAAGGTGGGTAAATAGAAACACTGAGAGAGAGATAGGAATTTGATATCGCCTGGGCGCGGTTTACGCTTAAAAAACACAACATGGAAAGAATAGAACGCCCAAAAGCGAAGTGAAACCGCTTCATTGTGGCTAAAGTGCAAACAGTAAATAGATATAGTCGCCTAAAACGGTAACTGATAAGCTAATATCTAATAAATACAGCTAGCAAAACGACACTAGAAAAAGAGTATAACAATAAACTGGGCCAAATTGTCATGTGTTAGGGGCAGCACGGTTGCCACACGGTGCACAATTGTGGTGTTTTTTTTACGCTTTATTCTGGCAATGGTGTTACCCAGCAAGCAAAGTTAGGAGCGCTCTAAATTATGTGTCTGAAAAGAGCCGCGTTTCAGAGTGTTTTCTGAGTAGGCACATAATTAAGAGCGTTTTCGGATCACATTTGGTGCTCACCAATAAAAGTCTGAAAAGAGCCTTTTTCGTGGAGATTAAGGTGCCTAATAAGGCAACTTTTATGTGCCTTTTCTCAGGGTTTTCTATGCTTCTATGGGAGGGTGAAAGCACTTATATCTGTGTCAGTAAAGAGTCAGATTAGACTCAGAAATCATCCTCTTAAAGTGCGACCATTTTCAAAGAAAAATACACTCTTTCCGGACTCTTTTCTGCACACTTTATGAGTGTTAATGATCAGAAAACACTGTCAGAAAACAGTCAGAAAACGCTCAAATTGCTTGCTGGGTATTTGAATGCAATTGGTGTTTTCTTGGTGTTTTCTTATCCGGTAAGATATACAGGTCTGTTCCCATTTACGAATTCGTTCAATCGATTTACTTTCTGAAAAAAGTGGGGTTCCAAATCTCACCTCATCGTTTTCGATTAGCTTCATATTTGGTCCATTTCGAAATAGATTAGCTACGTGTGTAAGTAAAGTAAACACTTTCGTTTCTTGACAACGATACATCGAATTTAGGAAGACCATATTTTTCAGAACGTAAATCGATTGAGTGAATTCGAAAATGGGAACAGGCCTGAATAATGTATTTTTATTATTTTTTTACAATACAATATTTTTATTACAATACTCAGCTACTATGGGAACAAAATGTTGTTCTATTCTTGCTACAATTACTGCAAAAAATGATCAGCTTTTTTTTATGAAATTCTTTCTTTCTACATTTTCAAGCGCCAACTGTTTTATTGTGGCAATGGTGTTATTGGAATGCAATTGGGGTTTTCTTGGTGTTTTCTTATCCGGTAAGATATTAATGTATTTTTATTACAATACTCAGCTACTATGGGAATAAAATGTTGTTCTATTCTTAGTACAATTACTGCAAAAAATTATCCGTTTTTTTTTTTAAATTGTTTCTTTCTTTCTACATTTTCAAGCGCCAACTGTATTGGGTGCGTGTCAATTAGGCCCGAACGGAAACCGTATACAGACACTAAGCCAAACACAGGCTGCAAAAATTTCAAGTAGAACAAAGATGACAAAATACAAATAATAATAGAAAAAAAGGGAAAATGTTTACACACAAAGAAAACGAAAAAACACTTGGCATAGGGGGAAGGTTATGGTCAACACAAAGCGCTATACACATTTAGTTGCTAATTTCAGCCAGAGAAACTGTTGCTGCTGCTTTGGCTTTAAAATAGACTAGAAATCGTTGCCAGGCGCCCAAAAAATATGTAGACACACACATACATATACACATACTATATACAGATATAGTACATACGCGAATACATATTATGATATTTATTGAGACTGTCATGTGCAAATGATAAGAGCAAACAAACACCGAGTCACACGACTCGGCAGCAGCAGCAACAAATTGCTCTGTTTTTTCGATCACAAGAGTTCAATTAGTTTCGATTGAGAGCGGAGCAGGCAATGTGACTGCATTTCGATTTCGATATTTAATTCGAATTTCGTAAATTGATTTCACGCTGCTGAGAATCACAAAACAATTTACGCAAAGCTATTAGGGAAATTTCGCTCTGGTAATTACTTTTCAAAGTTTACTCTTAACGTTCTGCTTCTGTTTCTGCTTCCCCTTCTTCCTCTTCTTCGACCGATCGTTTCGAACGCACGCGCGCGTTTTATGCTTTACGCCTTTGCTCTTTTCGTATGTTCGTACGTATTCTTTTCAGTTTTCTGTTTACCGCTTTCGTCTATCGCTACGACGCGATTTCGACGCGTTTGTATTCAACGCCGCGCAACAACTGAGCATACCGTAGCTCAGCACAAAGCGGAATAGCCCCCAAAACGCCACAGTCTCAGTCACAGTCACAGCGTGAGACGTCAACGTCAACGTCAGCAGCACCAACAACAACAACAGCAACAAGGGCGACGCGTAACAAGTGTGTGGCGCAGCGGCTGTCAGTCATGGGTGGGGGAGAGGCGGCAATGGAGGAAGAGCAACAGCAAAAAGTACATTAGAAGAACTACAGAAATAAATGTATTGAGCAAATATCAACAACAACAGCAACAACAACAAGGCAGCACTGCGGTTGGGGTCGAGAGAGTGCACCAGCACTGAGAGCGCCAGAGAGCCGCCCCGTGCGTATGGAGAGAGCGCAATGATTCGTATAGTACGGTACTGCTACAGCTGCACAGTGGATCGCATAGATGAAGTTGATCAGCGTAGAAAACTGTATGAAAATCTTATTTTTTATGAAGAAATGTTATTTTTCTGTTTTAATTACGCACAATTAACGTTATTAAAAGATAGATTGTAAATAAAAAACTTTAATAACAATTTAGTATTAATAATGTTATGAAATATGTATAAAAAAGTGCATAAAAATTCATCATTAAAAGTCATTCAGACCTGTTCTGAATAACGAGTCGTTTTGAAAGGGGAAATTTCATAGTGCAGGGCGCTAAAACAACCATATACATGTTAAATTTGCCAAATCCTTTTCATTCCGACTGCTCATAGGCACTCATTTTCAAAACGATTTTGCTCGGAATTGAAATGTCAGAACAGAAAAAACGTTTGGAATCAAAACGATTCCGATCAATTTACTCGGAATCGAAATTCAGAACAGGTCTGATTATTTTCTTATTACAGATAGATTGTAAATAAAAAACTTTAATAATACAAAAATGAAATATGTATTAATAATGTTATGAAATATAAGAAATGGAGTTGATCATACGAATGAAAATGACTAAATATATGTAGCTACAGTTCTGCTTATGTCTGTCTCCCTATTTGTACACACCAAGCATACCCTATATACAGGGCATACTTACGTCAAATCGTGGTTAATCATTTATGCTAACAGTTCAATTTTCTTTTAGCTATTGCTCATGTGTACAAACCTGGCATACCCTTATCAAAGAACTGATAAGTACAGTTCCAAATATTACCCTAAATCTTAGTTCAACTTTCTTTCAGCTATTGCTCATGTGTACAAACTTAACATACCCTAATCAGTTCTTAAGTACAGTTCCAAATACTAAACTAAATCTTTTATGTAGCAAGCGTTTGATTAATTCCCTCAAGTCCAGCTCAGTTCAGCTGTTTTTTATTTTTATTGTATTCCACGAATTTTATTTAGAGTTTTATCAGCACAGTGGCACAACAACAACAACAGCAACCGTCGAAAACAATTAACCAGAACAAAAAGTAAATGCAAATAAAGTGGAGCATTTAGTAAAATGCATGAATACATTTCTATAGCCTCCCAATTACCCCAGCCACTCCCCCCCGCCCCCCGACTCAGCGAGTAGAGTTCATTTATAACATTAAGCAACCCCCCTCCCACACACGGACATAGCGTATTGTGTACATAGCTATCTGTATCTGTATCTTTAGTGTAGATAAGTTTTGTATCTACGCAAGAAAACAAAGCGCCGTCATGGAAAATTCGTGAATCGCACTGCGGTCTGCTGGCTAATGATTTAGTTTCCATGCCTTCAGCATATGGTACAGAAAAACAACATTAGATTCAGATACAGTCTGTATTACAATTGTCAGTCTGTCTGTTTCACGTCTGCATTTTTCTGTTCCATTCCTCGACATACAAAAAAATGCTAAAAAATTCATGCAAAAATCTCGGAATCTTCTGCGTGCGGTTTTATTTATAGAGTTTGCGGTTTTGCATATCATTTCCAATGCAATCACCTAGGTTTTATTTAGAGTCGTGTATAGGGTGGGGGAGGGGGGAGCTAGGCGAAAGGTGTTCTGATTGGCTCGCTGAGTTTCTGTAAATAATTTATATAAATCTATATATCCGTGTGTAACTCAACATTTCAGGCAAGTCATCAGCACATTTTGCGTTTATTGCACTGTATGAGGAGTTTTATTTTTAGCTGTAGCACTTTTTTTTATCATACGATCTTTTTATACAATCTTTTCAATTTCCATATTGACACATTAACGAGCACGATATTAACGAAGTGCTTGATCTTTCAATGAGTACTTTTATGCTTCATTTAATTTATTGTTGTGTTTTACGGAAACAGTTTAATAGGTTAGGATCACATGGGATATTTTTAAATAAAGTTTAATTTAAGATGATTTTTTTGTAATATCGTAATTAAAATTTATTACTGATATTTTGTATGCTAATAAAGTAATTAAAATTTCTCTTAACGATCTTTTTAATAGATGTTCTTCTCATTTTCAATCCACTTTCTAATTATAGAGACTCTTCTTCTTATTTTTAATATTTTCTAATTATAGATACTCTTCTTCTCCTTTTCAATCCACTTTCTAATTATAGATACTCAACTTTAAAAGTGTTTCAAATTTTCTACAATTTCGGAAACAGTTTAATAGGTTAGGACCACGTGGAATATTTTTAAATAAAGTTAAATTTAAGATGATTTTTTTAATATCATATTTAAAATTAGTTACTATTATTTTGTAATATTGGGAAATTCAACTATTAAAAATTATCTTAACGAGCTATTTAATAGATGTTCTTCTCATTTTCAATCCACTTTCTAATTATAGATACTCTTCTTCTCATTTTCAATCCACTTTCTAATTACAGATACTCCACTCTAAAATTGTTTCAGATTTTCTACAATTTCTTTCGCTTCCGCTTAATTTCACATAAAGCGCAAAGTTTAGTATCTTCATCTAGATTCAAGATTAAAGTTAATGACGTCAACGGTTCGTAAATGTCTGTCGCTCTTAATGTAGTACACATTTAAATAAAAGACTCGTAAAGACAAATAATGAGCTAATTAAGTAGTGCTTAAAATTAACACTGATGTAGCTTTATGCGACATGATATCAATTTAAATTTTTAGGAATATTTTTTCCTGTTTATTTTTGTAATTTTTCCCTTTCATGTTTCAGCACATCATGTGAGTGCGGAAATTTATCTCTGTTTGTGGGTCATGTTTATAAAGATGTTGACAAATTGGTTATAGGTAGGAAATTCCGCAGGGAAATCGGAGAAGAATTACATAAAATATTTTACAAGACTGCGAAATTTGTAGAGGATCACTATGAAATGTTCTGAATAATCTACATAGTTGAGAATTAAACTGTAAAATGTTTTCATAAATCTAGTAGATTTTTCATATATTTGATATTTGAAAGGAAATCAATCAATCTTTGGGAAAGACACAGATTTAACTTGCTTCAATTTATAGATAGATTCTAGATAGATTCATAGAAAGAGAATTTGTTTGGGTTTCAGAAGATTTTACCACACATTTTTTAAGTATATATTTCACATTAGAATAGTATTGATTTTTAGATACTAGATTCTTCTCTATTAACAGACTATCTAACCGATTGCATTCGGCAGTCTCGTGATTAACTTTTTTATATTCAGTTAGAAACGACCTTCTGATGATTAATGCGACCTAAATCCTGTTGCCGATAACCGTTAAAATATAAGTCGATTGGTTAGTCACAGTTAATATTAAAATAGATAAAAACGAATTGCATAATTTGCGACAATTACTTTGCTTAAGGCAGATCATATTTAAGAACTGCATTTTGTTGATTTTGCTCCGATTTTGATTCACTTTTAACGACACTTGAGATTTATTTCAAGTGTTTTTGGGTTACACTTGAGATTGCTGCGATTCCGCGACACGATCTGATAGCTATAACCATATATAGTTGGACTGCTAAATCGAATCGGAGCAGCAGCGTGTTGCTCCTCCAGCGCGAAAATCACAAAATCGACTGAACTTCACAAATCGTTGTAATCAAACATTTAAAATGAACATTTCGTTAAGCAATAAACAACAATAAAAAAAATACAGCAACAACAACAAAAAAAGTAAATTAAATGAGCGCTACAAATGGCGGAACACGACGACAACAATAACAACACAACACACAGCTTGAGCCGGGACGAAAAAGCCCACAAAAAGTGCGAAATTATTTTTGCCTATATAGTATATAGTATAGTATTCTGCCGCCTCCGTTGTATTCGCATTAGTTGTGTTCATTATATTCATTATTCCCCCGGGTAGCTGCGACTAACTAACACTATAAATATCAATAATATAGATTTTATAGCACATTTGCATATGTGTTTAGTATACGTCGTCTATTAGTGGGTCTTACTAGGGCTTACACCAAAGTCCGCTCGTCTCACATAATGCATGCATGACTTTTGTCACTGATTGAAATATTTTTAATGAATTACTTATTGACGGCATTTCCTTTGTGCGGTCTCTTTTGAGCTCTCTTTCGCTTTTAAAATTAAGCCACATTTAGCTTTTTAATAGGGCAAATTATTAAATAATTTTATAATTATTTCGCAATAAACTTTCTAAGAATTTGATGACTATTTTGTGTATAGTCTATGAATTGATTGATCTACAGATTGATGGGCATTTAGGGGTTAATATTAGTATTAGTATTTGGTAGTATAAATACACTTGACAAAATGATGCAGAAAGTATTTTAAAAAGAAATATAAAACTATGAGAAATCCACCCTCAATATGAATTTGATAACTATTTTGTGTATTGTCTATGAATTGACTGATCTAGAGATTGATGGGCATTTAAGGGTTAACATTTGTATTGGTTTAATGCAGTATAAATACACCTGACAAAATTGTATACTAAATATTTTAGAAAGAAATATATGACTATTAGAAATCTACGCCAATATTAACTACTAACTTACTATACTTTCTACTTAAAAAATATAAATATTAAAATTAAAACTTAAGCATGAAAAACTATAAAATAAATGTTATATGTGTTATCAGTTAAATGTGAAATAATACTCAGCCAAAAAGTCTGAAAGAATACATAAAAAAGATACAAATATATAAAGCCAAACATTCTGGAATCTTTTTATATTTTAATTAAACTTATTACGAAATAAATCTTAAAAAATTCTAATTGATAATAATAATTTTAATTGATAAAAATACTTATAATATTAAGACTGCCACATTCTAATAAGAAAATAGTTTTCAAAATAAGTTAATTTATATAAAGAGCTTCACTTGCCAGAGTTTAATACTCGACAACTCTTTCCAAAAATATTTCAAAATTCTGTCTGAAATTCGCACTCAGTTGAGGTAACCCTGGAACTGCCATGTGTTGTTATACTAGCTACGCGTTTTGCATTTATTTGTCTAGCATTTAGTAGTACTATGCTGAGGTACTGTTTTTTATTTTAGCCCCATAGTTATTGTTATTATACTTAGCAATTTGCACACAGCCTTTGCCATATTTATTTTTAAATTTTGCTGTGTTTATAATAAAGCTTGCTTTCTTTTTTTATACCTATTAGTATCTCCGAGATACTGTGTGTATAAAGAGATATATTTGCTATCTGCTGTAGTCAAGGGAGAACTGGGTTTATGTGCACTGGTAACACTAGTCAACTGATGGAAATTCGCACCTCGCTTTATGGCAACTGTGTGGGTGGGTGTATTGGTATTTTGATATGTATCTGCAGTTAGTTTAAAACAACATTAATGCAGTTTATTACTTTGTATTAGCCATGAATGATCGCAGCGAATGTGAATGAATGGCAGCACGTCACAGAGCACTCGTACTAGCACTCATACTCGCATTCAGTCTGCTATAAAGTGGTACAACTAAGCATGTTATGTCTATATACTATAGTTGCTATTTAGTATAGAGATCTTAGCCTATAGTCCCCTGCATAGACGTCATCGCAATAATTTCTAGCTGTCTCTTCGATTTGTATTTTTAAACAACTTTATATACTCAAAATTCATTAGAAATATCTGAAATATTTGTAAAGTGTACATACCTCATCCGCTCACTTCATTTAGTGTCCAGAGCAAATCTCAATTTGTTTTTCTCATATGTACTCATACTCGGACTCAAGGCAAGGACAGCAGCGTCTATTGCTCTGTCTCTCTGTGCAAAAATTGCAATATGTTTTCGCTTTTCTGCCTCTGCTTCTTCTGCTGTACACCTGTGTTTTGTTTCAACTGCGAGCGAGGTCATCACAGTTGAATGAACTTTTTACAGGTAGGAAGTTGAGTATTGTACTATCAGAGCCTAATTACTACATGCATATTCTTTACGCTTGAGTTATAGATACATTTCTAAGAGAGCTTGAATGAGAGGTTTGAGAAATAGACTCATTACTTTACTGCAAGAAATTGTAGATTACCATCTACCTTAATGGAGGGTGAAAAGGTGATTCACTTTCCTTGACAGCAAAACTTATCTTTCGTAGAAGTTAAGAGATTGTGGTCAAGTTTTTCTTTCCCTCTAGATCACTGGTGCCCAAAATTCATAATTCCTATCACATGTGCGTTTTGCTTTGCGGCGCTGGTGTCACACGCACAGTCGATGCTCTCACACGTACAGATTTACCATTCTACGCACACAAGCAGACTTTTGTAAAGTATGAGCTCTAGATGATTGCTATAAAAGTAGAAAAACTCAAACATATGATAGCCTAAACTTTAGTTACAGTTTGTATCTGAACTAATAACGGCTAACTTGACTTATCGATTACTTATATAGCTTGTGAAGTAGTGCTTTGGGACTATCGATGTTTTCGTTGTTGTGTCGTTTTGACAAAAAACATCGCTGTTTTGGGAAAAAACACCGATATTATCGATGTTTAAAATACAGCATTTTAGTTTTTTAATTTGTTCGATTTTTATGTTTATTTTAAACAATTTTTTTTTACTAAATAATAAAACAAAAATTTAATTTAATTCTCTTAAAACTATACAACAAAATTAAAATATTTGCCTACAGAATGAGTTCAAGTTGAGTTGGTAGTGATGACTCGGAAGTGATTACTCAGAAAAGCATCGATAGTCGAAGAAAAACATCGATAAATCGAACAAATTTTACTATCGATAGTGCTTCGATTGTTTTTAATGCTCTCTTCTCAATGTGGAACTTATTTTATTAAACAACATTTTTAAACAACGGTTTTATTTGTAAATATGCTATGACTCTACTCTTAGCACGAAACCCTCACTTTTTCATTAGCCACGCCTCAGTCTATTACTGGCTTTTAAACACATTAAGTAAAATTATGTATAAAAATTCCTATCCTAAATGGCTATAACTATAAGAGAGCAAATTCTCTGGCATTTTAAAACAACAATAAATCAACTTAAATGCTTTTTATGGTGCAGCAGTAAGACTAAAGATTTCCCCTCCACATTGCAAACAATTGACCTTGTCACAAATCCCAAGAATATATTTATAGAAAACTTTAGTCCAAGTCACGTATACATAATTTTTTATTTTGTTCCATCTCAATATGCAAACAATGATTACAAAAAAAAAGAAGAATTTAATAATAAAAGCAACAAGTAAAATGTTTGCGGGCTTGATGACAATGACTAAAAATAGCATTCGCAATTGAAATGTCGTTCCATATAAAGCATACTGCCTTTCCTCCTCTGTTTGTTGTATTACTTTTTATGATTGTTGCTTTTGTTGCTAAATTTAAAACGTGTCAGTTGAGTGGGCAACTGGGTAAAGCAACTGAACTCAGCTCAACTCAACTGTCCCAGGAAACTTGCAGTCGTCGCATCGCATTCAAATGTCGATGAGGAGCACTCAGAGACCCGACCCGACCCGGCACAAATTGCAAATTCTGCCAAAGGGGCAGATGACAGTAATAACAACAACAACATAAACAACAACAACAACTATGCCAAAACAACAACAAGCACAAGTTCAAAGTCAAATCTTATTGTAAAATTGCCTGTAAAAAGGGGGCGCCACAAATTGAGCAACTGTCTGTATATTCTGTGGATGTGGATGAAGATGTATGTGCGTGTGTGTGTGTGTGAGGTTGCGAGTGTGTGTGTGTGTAACTGCATGAGATAATGATCATCATTACCATGGCCCCTGTCCGATCATAATGTCAATTTGTTGTTATTTTTCTGCTCGGCTAAGCATGCAAACGAATTAAAACAGTTGCTCTAGCTATAGCGAAAATTTAATTAACATTGGCGCACTGTACTCGCATAATCTACAGAGGCGTAGGCAGGGGGAGTGGTCTTATAAACTAGTGGTATTTAATGAAAGAAAATGTGTTTAATACTCTTTAAAATTGTGGAAATTCCCTCCTTCTAGTACTTAAACTTTGTGTTGAAAAATTCAACTAAAAATAGTACTAGATATTTACTAGATATATTTAAAAAAAAAAAAAACCAAAAAACCCAACAAAAGTCGGAAAGCTACAGTCGAATTTAACCGACAGTAGGAGACTCTGTACCTTCACACACACGCGCTTTCAAACACTCACACATGCACACATATCGTCAAGTCACACACAACACTTATGTACGTACATTAAGAGCATTCTCACACTGCTACCCCCTTGCCTAGTACAGGAAATTGAATATTGAATATCTCTGGTGTTTATTATCCGATTGGGCCACAATTCACAGCACAGATAAAGGTTATCCTAAGATTATTGTATGCCAAATCACAAGTTTGTATCTTTATAATTGTGGCTGTCGAGGTTTTTCGCGGTTTTTCGCGGTTTTTGGGGGAGGGAGAATCTGCTTGCACTATAGGGGCATCTAACTGCCAAATATGAGTTCACTAGCTCTTACAGTTTACGAGATCTAGGTGTTCATACTATATCATACTATATCGACTCAGCTCAGCGTCCTGATCAAGAATATATATAATTTGTGGACCTCCTTCTGCCTGTTACATACATTTCTGAGTTGTCCCTTTGGACTTTTTTGAAGTACATGGTCTAAAAATAGTTTAAAATATTACACAAATTTTTGCTATTTACAAAGTAATTTATAAATATTTTCAAGCAACTCTTTTTAACGTTTCACATAATTTTCTTTCTTTTATTCTCATATTAGACCCTTATTTGCTCTAAACAACGTTTTTCCCTAGGCAACCCCTCTTCATACAATTACCCTGCCTACGCCTCTGCTCGCCAAATGTGTAGCGTACTGTAATTCTTGCACAGTGGGTACTAAAACTGTTTCACATGCCCTGCCCATACACATTTCCGCGTGTTTAGATGCTGGCAATTAGCCGACTAGCGCCATTGCTAAACGTGACCCACTGCTACAGATACAGATACAGATACAAATACAGATGCAGATACAATCAACTATATAGCTAGACATACTGTGTAGTCTGGGACGATTACCAATTTAATCTCGATCACAATTTAGATTCGCATTTTGTAAAATGCAATTAGTGTAATTAATGCATTTCGTTTAGTAATAGTATTATGTCTGTCCTACGGATGACTAATGCGTTAATCGCTCGATTTATACAACAGAAAGTATTGAGAACTTACCTACTAGTCCGTTGGAATCTGCAAATACATTTATATAAGAAAAAGTGGTGTTTAATTAATGCGTACTATTTATAGAGCTCTATTATTAATAACTTATGTTATTATGAGTACAAAATTCAATATAGAATTTTAATTAAAATAAACTTTCGTTTCTATGCGGCGCCTGGGGGCAAAAAGAAATCGCAGCCAAGCATAAATATAAATCATCCTCATCAAAGGTGGCGAACTAACATCGTGCCACTTCCACGGCGCACCTGTTGCAACAAATTATGCGCCCCATAGAGCTAATTTCGATTGAAATGATATGAAAAAACGCAAATAAACATATATCAAAATGCACGAGGACAAAATTTATTTTATGCCAAACGAACGACCAAAATAAACACAACTAATTATTCAGTTTTCAACCTTATAGTCAGTTTTTATAATGTTTACTTTTTCTTAACATCATATTTTGAGGTCTCAAATATTGGCATAGCTTCAAATAGGAGGTCGATCGGTCGATGTGCTAAAGAGTCATGGAGTCTGTTAGATATTGATATTGTTTACATTGTATAGATTATTAAAAAGACTGACTCTGTAGTATGATAGATATTGAAATACATACTTGATTTTAAGACCCTGTTTTAGAGTCACTGGACTCCTTTTTTGCCTGAATAAAGCTTCAGATGCTTAGAATGTTTGGTGCGATTTGCAGCCCAATCGGATAATAAACACTGGAGAAATTGGACAATCACAGCCAGAGAGTACGCGGCCACTACTGCCTATGCGTGATTTTTGATTGTGGGTATGCATTTCTGTATGAGTATTGGTTATTGTTTGTTTTTGCGCGTATATTTGTATGTATAAGTGCATGTGTGTATGTATAAGTGCATGTGGTTGTCGACGCCAATCAAAGTACATGGTCTCCTATTGTCGGTTGCGTCCGACTGTAGCTTTCTCGTTTTTTTAATGTTTTTTAATTTGTGCCTTTTTTAAATTAAATTATATTGAGATGGTAAGTACAGGGTCTTCTACTGCCGGTTGATTTTATATTTTATTTAAATGTTTAAATATCAAACCTTAAAGGAGAATCCTATTTCTTAATAGTCATGGACTCTATTAGATATGGAAATATATACTTAAATTTTTTTATATATTTTTTTAAGTGTTTAATAAAAATAAACTCTTAAATATCAAATAGTCATAGACTTTGTTAGATATGGAAAATATATACATACTTGAATTCTT
This sequence comes from Liodrosophila aerea, assembly GCA_035045005.1. Lineage (NCBI taxonomy): Eukaryota > Metazoa > Arthropoda > Insecta > Diptera > Drosophilidae > Liodrosophila > Liodrosophila aerea. The sequence goes on along the minus strand of JAWNNL010000922.1, from coordinate 319,495 downwards.
TCTTTTTATTTATTTTTATAAATATTTTTAATTATAATCGCCACAGAAATACCTTAAAATACACTCTTAAGTTAACATTCTATAACTCTTCCTCATCATCTCAGAAATTTCCCTAATTCTAGTTTAATTTAAAGTACATACATCTCATAAAATATTTCTGTCATTTCAAATGAAAGTGATTTAAACCTCACTCTAGCTATGCGCACAAAGCATTTTCAACATTACAGATGCCTATTTGACAGCTGCAGGCTTAATCATGTGTCATAAATTATAAATATGTATGGTTATATATAGTACATTTATGCTTGCATGTTTTCGTTAAAAAATGCTCGCAAAATAATAACAATAATAATGGCAAGAACAGAGATAAACAGGAGGCAAAAGCAATCAACAAATAAGCGTCGCACGTGCTGTAAAACCCATTAAAATTCGAATTTTTGCGACTACCACAAAAACAACACAAAAATCGAATACACCGTCTCTCTCAGCATGGGAATGTATTAAATATTAAATCTTTGTAGATGGCAAAATGACATGCAACACAAACAAATTGTGCATAAATTTATGACCAACACTTGCACCACAATGCGACACGCAACAACAAAGCAAATAAGCAAAATGATTGATGTACTCAGATTTACTTTGATATAAGTTTATGTGTAGTATAAGTACATCTGTATATGAATGTATTTAAATGTACATACAAATACTTTTTTTTTAAATACTTTTCTATTTAGTCTGTGTTGCAAGTGAAGTTGCAACAGGCTGCAAAAACGGTATGGCTTTTCATTTCTAAATAGTTAATATTTAGATGATTTTTATATAGAGATTAAGAAGTATTTAATATAAATATTCTACATATATGTATATACATATGTAAGTTTGGGGCTAAATATTTTTTATTATCTTATTTATTAAATTAACCCTCTAAGCCCCTTAAATAATGACTAAATTTTATTTGAACAATTATCTCTAGGGTATACTGGGGCCACTGAGCTCAAAAATGACCTCAGAAATGGTATAGCAGCTTTCGTTTACCTGTCAGGTGAGATAATGGAAAAAGTATCTCAAGGTATTTATAGGGCTTTGAATACGAAAAAAACCCTTCCGATTCGATTTTATCAAAACTTAATTATTTTTAAAGCTAACAAGAAAAAATTAGAATGTCAATACCTTTTGCTCCAATTTTTTTAAACATCGCAGAAAATCATTTCATGCTAAAAATTTAATTTTAAACGTGATAAACAGATGCCCTGTGCAAATCAAAATAAAAATACGGTAAAAGATTCGTAAAACTTCCAAACCTTTTGCAAATACAAAAGCTATAATATTAGAGAACCCACAGAAAATATTAAAATAATAAAAAACTGCTTTTTTTATAATTGCAAAAATGTAATAAGTGCCTTGAGGCACTCTTGGGTATTAGAGGGTTAAATAGAAAATATTTACCTATATACTTATTCATTTATTTTTCTCTAAATATCGGAAAATATAATATATATAAATAAATATTCTTCATATACTATATATGCATATGTAAGTTTGTGGCTAAATATTTTTTATTATTTTATTTATTTAATTAAAAAATTTAGGTATACTTTTAGGACAGACTATAGATCAGGCTATCAGCTCATTAAGTCAGTTTATTATTTAGCCTACGACTTAATTTTAAAGCCTTTCTTTCTGCTATTAACTGTTGGCTCTGACACCGTTAACATACTTATCAGCTGCACTGTGTGGTGTGAGCATCCCTGTGCTAAATACACACAAATCAACTAAAAACGCTGATGTATTTGGGCTATTTTTAATGGCGCTAACTGAGTGAGCGAAGCGTGATCAAAGTGCAACAACACCGCCAGTAGTGAGTTTGATAAGTTAACTAATAGACGACTAGGAGATACCCTTCATAAGGTATTCAATATAGGCAATAAAATTGCAGTTAAGCATTACACTCACAGTAAACACTTGCTGAAGTTTTTCCTACATTAACTAACCACACTAGTTGTGCGTTAATATGCCCCTCTTTCGGCATAGTTTACAGGGTATACAACTAAAGATTTGGATGCAAGCAATCAATAAACACAACTAGCAGGCGACAAGCGACTACACGTGGTGCCAGCGCCAAGTCGGTCACATGAGCACTTACACAACTAAGAAGAAGCAGAGCAATAACAATAACAATTACACTTGGTGCACGCTAGATGGCGTCTTGGTGTCGTCGTAAGCATAATTGCACTGGCCCAACGGATGCGACTAATTGTAAACGCAAATTGGCAGCCAATAAAAGACGAAGGTGTAAATGGCAGACGATTGTGAATTGGGGATGAGCAGAGCGTGTGAAGAGCAGGAAGAGGAAGAGCAAGTGTTAGCAAAGCGTTGATCAATTGAATTAGCAGGAATTTCGAAATCACAAACACATGTACTATGGGCCACGCGTGGCAAGTTGTGAAATATGGAGGGGCAGTAGAGGGGAGGAGAGCGATGTTATTGTTGCTGCATTCCACACAACGGTCAAGTTCAGAATCACTTGAAATTGTTTACAAAATTAACCTTCAAAAATTAGTGTGAGAAAATTAACCTTAGTGACGAGTTAAGCCATAATGCAAAACAACTATAAGTGCACTAGCCGCAGCAATGATAACAACAACAATGATAACACGCTACGTTTTTTATTGCATAATGAACGTGACGTTCTTTGCAAATTGAAAAATGCTTACGGGCAGCGTCGACTGCAGCGGAAGGTAAACAGCTGTGAGAGCTGCAGACCCAGTTGCCACATCAAAATCTATAAAAATCACCAAAAATTATAAAAAAAAAAAAAAAAACAATTTTATAACTATAGAATATAATATATATATATAAAGTAAAGTTATTTTATTTATTAAAAAAAAAACACCACTTTTAGCACAATTTTACTCACAGTAAAATCACCAAAAATTATTAAAAAAAAAAAACAATTTTATAATTATAGAGCTAATGTAAAATTATATTATTTTATTTATTTTTTTATTTAAAAAAAAAACACCACTTTTAGCACAATTTTACTCACAGTGTACTGTGAGTGGCCACTGTGGCTGGGTCCCATCTGCGGACTAGTGAAATGCATTGAAAGCCGTATGCAACCAATTGAAACTAGTTGTCAGGGCAAATAGACCGACCGAGCGGCCCGAGTCGTGCCATTTGAAGTTCGTATCAATTAAGAGAAATGCTGCAATTCAATCAATTGCAGGCGGTGGCCAGCCGGGCCTAATGCCGTGCGACGCGACTGTAGCAGAGCTTTGCACGCGCGTTCCAATTCCAAATGACACGCATAACCTCACACAACAGCGCATTCACTGAGTCACCCGCAGCGACAGCCAGAGAGGGGAACTATTTCTTCAATGTGTGTACTCGCGCTCTCCTCTCACGGGGTCGCTCTCCCTCTCGCTCTCTCTCTCTCTCTCTCGCTGTATGTATGACAACAAGCCGGTATTTCGTTTTCATGTTATTTCCGCAACGAATGAAAAGTTTAAAAAGCAAACTGAAATAAAATTCATACATACATATGTATGCTAAAATAAACGGGGCACACTATGCGAGTACAAGAACCAGTTACTCGGATTCAAATAGGCAAGTGAAAACAGAATGAAAACTATGGCAGAGTTAAATACCAACCTGTTTTCCCTTTGTTGTAGTTGCTGCGGCAGCGGCACAGTCGGCAAAATCGATTATAGACCAATCTTCTCAATGTACGCACCACTGTGACACAGTAGGACAAAGGACACTGTTCTTTCCACGTTCTTTTCGGCTAGTTTCTAGCAATTATTCCACTCTTTAGCGACGAACAAAGCAATCAAGGCAAAAGCTAAAAGTTCACCGTGACGAAACGATTTTTTTCCTCTTTCGATTTTGCTTGTTTATGCAGAGGAATGGTTGCTGCTACTGCGGCTGCTACTGTTGCTGCTGCGTTGGCAAATCCAATTGTTATCCACTGTAATCCACACTGCACTCGTTACGCCACAGTCTTTCTAGTGATCTTAATTAATTAACTTCTGCTTTTGCACTTTTTTTTACGATTAATTTAACGTAAAATTCACGAAACGACGACGTTTCACAGCGGCACGAAATAAATATACAATAAATTTGTGTTGCTCGTTCCGTTCCCATTGTGTTGCGGCATGTTCTCTTGTTTACCATTTGTACCGCTGCTGAGAGCGTATGCGAGAGAGCGGCAAACAATTTGAGCGTTTTACAGCACTGTTCTGGGCGCGCTGTTTGAAATTTGAAATGGGCTAAGGAGAGTTGCAAATAAATGAAATTTTGTGGTATTAAATAAATGAAATATTAATGAGAAAATCTTAAGAATGAAATGTTAGCATTGTTTTGCAGTTTTGCTATGATTGGCCATGTTTGCAGCTAGTGAGGGAATACCGCTGCTACATCTTCGGCTTGCCGTAAATGACCAAAATCCAATCAGTCAACGGCGGCATTGTCAATGGCTGACAAAAACCAATCAACTAAGTGTCCAAGTGCCAAGAATTAGCATAAGAAAGCGACCATGTGCCCCAGCCCAGCCCGGAAATGCCGTTTAGAGCCCCGGCAGAACCATAGAAACCGTAGACTGTTTCCTAATGAAATTTTACACCCGAAGGGCGCTCGTTAAAACCGGCTCCATTTGCTGTTTAAGTTCGCTCTGTGTTTACAGAGCACAACACAGTTATCACACTCGCCACTCCCCCCCCCCACCCCTTGACCACTTGGTGCTGCTTGCCACTTGTCTGGCAAGTTTGACTTAAGTGCAGTTTTAGCGAGGCGCCTGTCTGGGATACCGTTATACGGACTACATACACGGACGGATTTTGCATTCATTCAGTCTGTCCGTCCGTCCATCCGTCTGTAAACTGCACGGCGAACGTGTTAACTGCAGGTGTTTGGCATTTGAGTTACGTGCGAACGCAACAAATTGCAACCAAACGATTACACTACACCCACACACCCCCTCCCCCTGCCCTACCCTGCCCTCTATCTAGGCCGCCTGTAATTAAATGTGAGCAGCTGATGCGCGATTCAACAGCTTAGCCCACGTTTGTTGTTGTTGTTGTTGTTATGGGGGCAGCCCCGCCCAGTCTGTCCGTGACATAATCCGCCATAGTCCGGCGGATTACAGCAATTGCCGTAATGGTCACTGAAATCATTTAACAGCTCACAATTCACAGTCGAAAGCGAATTGCAGGAGAGTCTAAATTCCCTTTCCTCTTTCGCTGAATCATTTTGCATTTGGCGCTGTAATTGAAATTCTTTCACATTAATAATACGATTCAGAATGATAGGAAGTTAAAAAATATACCAATACCCTTACCCAAACCAGAAATTATACTTGAATGGGTTAGCTCTGTAATATCAATCTATTTGCACATTTTTGAAGACGCCCTACCAAACCATAGATGGCGCCAGCGCTTTTACCTTTGCCGCTGAATCATTTTGCTCTGTAATTCAAACTACGATATGAATATGAAGTAAAACATTATATAAATACTCTTTCTTAAGACCTAAAATTTTACTTAAATCAGTTATTTTCCAATATTAAACTACTTACACATTTTAAAGCACGCTCTGCCAAACCATAGATGGCGCCAGCTCTTCTACCTTTTCCGCTGAATCATTTTGCTCTGTAATTCAAATTCATTTGTCTTAATAAAAAATTATGCAAATACCCTTACTCAACTTTAAATTACATTTAATTAAGTTACCCTACAATATTAAACTATTTACTCAGTTTTAAGCACGCCCTATCGATCCATAGATGGCGCCAGAAGGAATTTTGGGATTTGTTAACTAACTGAAATCTATGGCTATTCTCTTTTTGCAATAACTTTATCGAATACTGTCTTATACCTCTGAGATTTTCAGCATAGATAGTTTGAATATTAAGGTATTTATATACCAGATATGATTATACGAGAAATAAATATTAGTATATATTCTTTGTAATATTCTTTAACCTAACTTTATAGCGCATCAGTAATAAAACTAAGAACTTCTGTCCGTGATTCCCACTTAGTTTCCAGATTCATTTCCATTAAAAGCCATCAGGCTTAAACGCTATTAATCACTAGCTACTAAACTAAAGCTAACTACTAGTGATAGCCCATAACTGGCGCAAATAGAGTTCAAGGAATTAATTAGCCACAGTTAAGCTGCAGACTGGACATTGATGGATGCAAGTGAGCGGTAATTGAGTTTTGATGGTTTGCGCCTGTTACCAAGTGCACAATGCAACAAAAGACAACAAGTTAGATGGACACAGAAAGAGGGGCAAGTGTCGGAGTCGGGTTGGGAGTGGCATGCTGGTTGAGCCGGAACGTGACGTTGCAACTGGGCTCATAATGCAGCCGTCACCAGGTTTTGTGATAGGATTTCAAAGACCTTAATGCCAGGCACTAAATGCAATCACTTTGAGTGCCTTGATATATTAGCGAGTGCCAAGGGAGTGGGTTAGGGGAGGACTAGGACTGCATACACGGTAAAAAATAATAGTTAGAAGTATTGGGACTTCAGCTAAAAAAGAGAGAAGATGAGAGCGAATAAAATCAGAAAGGTAGCTAATGTTTTACATTTTCATATGTATATATATCATATAAATATTTTTTAAACATATATTTTTTATAGAGGATTCTTTAGCCACAATTATTAGCTATCCAGAATGCCCAAGCAATCTCTTTTTGGCTAATTACTTTAGATTTTGGAGCCAAAATACTGAGGCTATATATTGAGGTTATGTTGAGAATGGTTTTAAATGAAACTACGACTGAAGGGTACTAACAACTTTTTATTTATTAATTGTATAGGAAAATATAATATGGCAAACTTTTAGCTATACTTATTAACTATTCAGAACATCAAACCGATTTGATTTTGAACATACACTATAGATTTGAGAGATAAAAAACTTAAACAACCTTTTTTAGATTATGCCAAAAATGGGGCTTTTCCATAAAAGACTAAAGTCTGTAATAATCGACTTTTACGTAAAAGTAAACTAAGTTTAAATTGAATATTAAGTAGAGCAAACAAAAATGCTATAAAAAAGTTAGTTCTTATGCAAACTACTTAGATAAAGCAAAAGTTTGTCGAACGGTGTTAAAGGCATTAGTGCAAAACAGATGAAAATGCTAAGGGAAATGTAGAAGTGTATTATGCCTTGAGCTCAATTGAAATGATCATACATTATTATATATAATGAACCTTATTAATGTAGTTTAAATCAATCTATAATTTTGTACAGTGTAGCTCAGCCAAGTGGGTCGTTAGGCAGCTCATTTGGCAGCCATACACGTGCCAGTTGGAGCTGTGGCTGCTGGGTCTGGGTCTCCGTCTGCCAGTCTGCCAGTTCATTTCGGCGTCTAAGCTAGTTAAGAAATAACACAGCAAATGTCATCAGCATAAGTAAAACAAGCCAAAAAGCAGGAGTACCTGGCGGAGCCCGGAAACAATAGTCAGAGAGACCGGGAAAAACACCTGAGGTGTACTTATGCCATGGCATTAGCATTCCTTACAGCCAACACGGGCGGAAGATAACAAAAACACGCACAGCAATTGTACAAAGAGTGGGGGCAGGGGGAGGGGGGATGGGGGCAACTTGGTCACCTGCTGCATGTGGGGCATATGTGAGAGTTTGGTGGCAGGCATCAGCGATTTTATGGCAGGACCCATGTCGATATGCCGTGGCTCTGCAAATAAACACATTTTCAAGCTCAATGCCAGCGAAATGGAGGAGAACAAAGCCCGAGCAATGGAAAAGAACCTAGAACTGGAGACGGAACAATCATGCTACTACTATATATAGAGTAGGGTAACTGGCTCGGGGTACTACACACATCGCACACACACACATAATGAAGTTTCGCAATCTCGTTGCCGTCTGTCTGTGACGGCAGGGAGGACTCGGATTGGGATTGGTATTGGTACTGGGTTTGGGTTTGGTATTGCAGCAGCCCATTGCTGCCGGCTCAAGTGTGATTACATTGGCCATGTTTCGTATGGGTTGCGAGTGTTTGTGGCATAATATTATTGTTTTTGTGCTCGCGTGTGAAATCAAACTCAATGCAATGCCAAAAGGATTAAAATGGATACAACTCGACTCGCTCAACATGACATTCACCATGCACCATATGCCCCAGACCACACACACACTCCTACCCCCACTTCTCTGACTTGCGTCTGCTGCACTGCATCGACATCGCCAGCTTGTAAGTGTAAACAGATACATAAACTGAAATACGATAGTACTCGCAAGCGAGGAGTAGCTGCAGTTGGCAACAGTTCATAAATACTCTAACCGCAGTAGTAGTTGCGTTAATATGGATTATAAATATACTATATTGGGGCTTATACAAGTATTACGTAATCATATTATAAGGGAGGGGATCGAAGGTCCAGGCTTTGATTACTTTTGATTACATAGATGGTTAGAAATAGCCAAATGAATGATTACGTTCATGCTTAAACCACCTCTAAGCTGAGGTATTTCATACGCAGCCCATAAGTATGCAATAAAAATGTATATGCAATTGCTGCGAGGATGGAATTTGGGGATACGTACACAAAAGAAGGAGTTGGATGAAATTTTGCGATATCTCGCATTAAATATTAATATATCATTAATAACCTAGCCATAATTATGATTACTTAATACTTTCATGGCCCATAAACTGAAAATATCTATGGAATTCAACATGCAGCCCAAAAGTATGCTATAAAAATGTATATGAAATTGCTGTGAAAGGAATTAAGGCATGTATATCCAAAAGAAGGATATATTTTGATATTTTGGAATTAATATCAATATGTCATATATATACATATATATCGCAATAAATATCGCCTTATACATCATAAAGATTTTTATATTTTATTCAGATTATTCAGGCCTATTAGCAGTTCCATTACTAACGAATGTAAAGTATTAGTATTGAACGCTAATGGAATTGCCAACAGCAAAGAGTAATCTATATATAATTTAAAAATCTGTTAAGGATAGTCAGGCATGTTTTACATAAAATTCTCGGATAAATATGACAAATTTGTAACATATTTATCGACATATCTATTGCCTATATGTTATGTAATATAGAAGATTCATTCTGCCATAGATTTACCTAGATTAAGCCACTAATTAAGTACCAAATTAATCCTACTTAATACATTTTGAAAGGGTACTCACAATGCCACAGCTCGTTGCAAGTGAGCTGAGCTAGTCATAAGGGTAAGCAGACAGTTTGTCGAGCCAGAAGGCTAAAGGTGTTGCAACAACCAGCTTAGCCACAACAGCAGCAACAGCAGCAGCAGCAACAACAATAACAAGGGTAACTTGAAGTACCATACAGTTATTTGACTTTTAACTTTTATTGCTTTATGTAGTTTAGATAAACGTTTGTGGCATGCCATAAATACGCAGCGTAAACAATGCCAAAGGGATGCCGCTGCTCATGTTGATGCCCCAAAAAGTTGGCAGAAAGAAAACTCAACTGATGTCCAACGATGATAGACAATCAGTAGACAGTCGCTGGCATGTGGCAAGGAGCAGAGGAGAGGACTGATTTATGTTGTAAGTGGAACAAGCTTGCCGCCTTGCCACTTGACTTTTGTGGCAAAGTTTTTTGGCTCGGCAATTTGCAGAAAGCTGTCCAGGCTGTCTGCTGCCTTGCAGCTGCCACAGTTAAAGTTGCCGCGTACTTTTACGCTCCATAAACACAGCCAAACTTTAAGCAGCGAAAGTTTTAATTAATATCACACACACACGCACACACACATGAGCTCAAGTCGTGCATCTAATTAAAGTTGCAGGTGTAAATGGCAGCGGCAGGCGTGTGAGGCAGAGGTGTTAATGTGTCTGTGGCTGCCATCATTATTGACAAGCTTATTATCAGCACACACACACACACACACACACACTCGCGCACACATATTTTGACTGTCAAATTCTTGTCGACGCCCAAAAGGCAAACAAACAGCAGCTGCAGCCGCAAAGTATGCAACACGTTTGCCAAAAGAGTGTAAGCGGTGGGTGGGGGGTGGAGTGTGGGCGTGTGGGCGTGTGGGGCAGGGCTAGCTACAATAAATAAATAAACGAAAACAAACAGACAAAGAGTTGTGGCAAAGCTGCCCTTTCCCCCCTTTTATGACAAAAGTTTTTGATGCGGGTCTTACACAAATTGAATTGCAGGCACTTTTTAGTTAGTTAAAGCCCCCCTTAAGGAGATGCCACTGTGTGCATTACAAGCTGAACTAGGCGCTTTAAAGTGGCGTTAATTTTTAAGTAATTTGATATCTGTTAATTTAGTTTAAATAAGACTAAGTTAAGCACTTTAAGCCTCTATTAATCATACAGCAAATACTAACTAATCATTTGGCTTAATAAAAACTATAACTAACTAACAAAAAATACCAAAAAAAAATATAAAAAAATTCAGGTTTAATTTATAAATGCTTATTTATATAAATTTAGTAATTGTTTTATAATTATTGCATTATTTTCATATTTTTTATTAAAGTGTTTCTAATTCTATTCTCGCTTCTATTGCTAGTTTCTGCTCTAGTTGATAGCGCATCACTTCAGTTGCTTTGATAGCAAAACCAACTCTATTTCAATGCAGACAGCACACCATTACACTACACATCTACACACATCTACACACACTCCAACACACCAAAACACTCACCTCTTTCATATAGCCACAGACATGGACTTCAAACATCTGCCAAATTGAATGCGAAAATTTCCTTTGTGTTGTTTGCGTTCAAACTTATTTCCAGCGTAGCGAGTTTAAGCCAGAGATACATACACACACAGCACGATATATATAGTGATTTATATAGAGAGTGGTTAACTTCAATCCGAATTCGAAAATAGTTTGCCACAACAATTTTTGCGCTAAAAGATTTTGAGCAACACAAAGCAAACGAAGTTGGCGAAAAAGTACATAAATTTGCATAGTACAAGTTCTATAAAAAATAAAATAAAATAATATGAAAAATATATAAATATTTAAACAATTATTTAAAATTTAAAGCAAACAATTAATAAATTAAAATTAGTTAGTTAAAAATATTTAAATAATTTACAGCTTTTATAGAACAGTTTTAATGATAACTGCTCTTGAAATCTATCTATAGCTATTTCTAGCCTGAACAAATTGTACTGCGTGAGCTTCTTTAGATTGTATTATTATACATAATAATAAAAATATCAAAAAAATATAAAAATATAAAAATTTATTTATCACCACCGCAAGTTTTCTTAGCTTGAGCGTAACCGTTAGAAGTTCTAAATTAAATTCCGTATTGCACTAATGGCATAATATAAAAAAAGGCCAGTGAAGTCGATCGGAAGATACCCTGTAGATAGTGACTGTAACTGCTGATATACTAGACTATTTATAAAAATATTATTAATATTTTATAAAAATACCTATGCACATTTCTTTTGCATAAAACTTATTGGTCTATTAACTGATTCTTCTGAAATTTTAAATATAACTTCACAGAATTTGCAATTAAATTTGTTTATTTCATATAGTTTTTAACGATTTAGGTTGCCTGAAAAATATGCTAATAAATTGTAATAATATAAGTTTAAAGAAGAGGCTTTTCTTTTAATCTCTTTAAAGCCAGAGCATAAATTTAATACAAGCAAAAAATTGTGTAAATCAGCCAAGCTTAGTCTTTGTGCTAAAAAAAACTGTGTGCTTAATCAAAACTTTTGCTCAGCAGTTGTAGTCTAGATGGGGTTGAATGCGTACAGCTAGACTATAACTATGAGCAGTAGTTATTACTAAACACACACACACACACAGAAGCCCAGACATCTATCTCATTGGGTCTTTTTTACTTCATCATAAAGCGTCAAAAGTCAACGGCAGTCATGACGTGACGTTGACTTCATGGAACCATTTGAAAGTTGAATTGAGTTTGCTGTTGTTGCATCAGGACACAGACAGACATATAAGTAGCAGTGGCAGTTGGATGCTTGTTTACCATGTCTACAGGGTATTCCCTAGTGGTACTTGGCATGACGATAATGAAAGATTTGTCAAATCGAAAAACAAACTCCGACTCTCACTCACGCTCGCAGTATGCAGATGAATCATAACATTGAGCTTATATATGAGTAATATAGTACATTCACTACATATATACATTTGAAAACATCTCAGTCGAAGCGTAATTGAGTCAGCACCCGCTGTTCTCGATAGAGGCTCTCAGTACGTCTTTCAGATTGATACAATGAACAACACCACATCAATTGCGATTGAACAACAACTGCAGCATCAGCAATACTTTGTTCTCAGTGCATACTACCTGGTACCAGCTCTACTGTTAGCAGTTGTCCTACTGATCTGCTATATATACTATGCCTATCTGTGTGTGCGTGAGTGTTTTAAGCAGAAAACTATCGAAGAACCTACTCAACCTCCCTGTCCAGCCAGACCACCGCTCTATCGATTCACCTCCCTAGGCGGTGCATACGAGACTCATCGCAATCGAACCACTGAATTCTATTGAAGCAATAAGATATTCTTCAGTTAAATATATATAATATTACATATAATATTATAAAATTATATGTATAATATTACAATCTACATTTAAATATATATAATATTTATATCAGCATAACATCAAGATGCAACTTGTTAGTACAAAATACTTAGTTAAGCATTTAGTTAGTCAAACAATTGTTAAAAATGAACTATTTAATTCAAATAAAACTCGTAGAGAAACACTTTTAATGAATTTGTCAAAAAGTATAGTAAAATCGTGTTGTTTTTACTTTTGTTAAATGTTAAAATTATAATATATACATTAAAATAAGCACAAACATTTAATCAAAAGTTGTTTTCTCTTCTATATGAAAAGTGTTAGTAATTTTACAGAAAACCCTTTCATATTTGGTATACGATTATTGTAGTATTTCATGAAGCTATGCTGAAAATTTCAGTCTAATAGTTCAGTGTACATAATAGTTTTTAAATTTACAAAAACTTGAAAATATTTAAAAAATTATAAAGAACAGGAGTTGGAGCATTTGGCTGTCGGTGTGCAAGACTATACAATAAATTGTATAATATATAGTAACTAAATAAGCCTGTTGAGGTCAAGTTTATTACTCGCCAAAATGTGCATAAGAAATGTGATAAAATATTTTGGTATATAACAAAAATATATAATGAAAACGATAAGAGTAACATGAAGTACGAATGTGAACCACATACATATTTATTTTATTATTTATTTATTTATTATACGTACATCGATAAGAGAAACTTTAAATATCACTGGAAGGAAATAAGAATTATATAATTTATATTTAAATTTTACACTACACAAATTTCTAATTATTTTTGCATTTTTTTTATTTATCGTGTACTTATTGAAAGTGATTAATAAAGGGTATAAAACCTTTGTGCAAATGAAAAGTTTTTTTTGTTTTTATAGGAAGTAAATTCTCATATATATTCTGAGATTACCGAAGCTTTTTATTAGTCAATGAAATGTAATGAAATTACACAGAAACCCGCAGCATTCAAACTAATCAAACAGGACTTTGTATTATAATTTTTATTATAATAATTTAAATTAGTTTCATTTTATACACGCATCGAAATGGACATCAAACAGACGACTTTTTTGGAGCATAGCAGTGTCAATGTTACCTCACTTTTTTTTTACGTAGTATTAGTACTATGCGTTTGCTGGTACAACTGTTTCGGTGAGCCCGAAATCCAGGGGATGCATATCTTTGTGCCCACTGTGCTGAGCCAAGACTGTTCGACTCTATCCTCTGACGATTCTGATGATGCGGATGAACTCGAATGGAACGCACAATGGGAGGAATTGCCTTATTTTAGGCAAAAACTCTAGGAAATTGAAGTTGAAGCTTGATAAATTGGCTGTGCAAAATTATATGAAATCATTGTATTTTTTTTGAGTGATTAATTTCATAAGAATTTATACAAAAACCCGCAGCATAAAAATGACTTTACCTTTCTAAGTATTATAATAAAATATTGGGTACGTATTTGCTGAAATTAGTTTCATTTTATACTCGCATCGCAATGGATATCAAGCACATGATTTTTTTGGAGCATAGCAACAAAGTGATCGCTACTACTCCACTCTTGCTCTACGTACTAATACCCTATGTAAGTATTGGCGGTACTGTTGTTACTGGGTGTTTGCTGGTACATCTGCATGCCATCCTGTTGTTCTGAGCCCGAAAGCCAGGGGATGCGTATTTATGTGCCCACGAGGTCAATGCGAGACTCTTCTTCGTCGGCTTCATCATCTTCCTGTTTTTCTGAGTACAAAAGGCAGTGGATAACTATTTATGTGCCCACGAGGGCATTGCCAGACTCTTCTTCTTCGGCTTCTTCGTCTTCTTCATCTACTGATGATTATGATGAAATTGATTGCAATGCAAATTGGGAGGAATTGCCTTTTTTTAGGCAAAAATAACTATATTTTAAAGCTCAAAAGCTTATGTGAAAAATTGAGGAATTTACTTTGAATTAAATATAAAAAAATATATAAAATTTGTTTTATTTCTAAGAGCTTTTCTAAAAAGCTTAATCAGAATATATAATCACAATTTTTCTGAGAATATCAAAGCTTTTTCTTAGCTTACAAAATGGAATGAATTTATATAGAAAACCCCCTCGCCTAGTACGGAAACTTTAATCTCGAATATCTTTGGTGTTTTTTATCCGATTGAGCCACAATTCACAGCACAGATAAAGGTTATCAAAAGATTATTGCATGCCAAAGCACAAGTTTGTATCTTTATAATTGTGTCTGTGGTAGTTTTTCGCGATTTTGTGTGGAGGGAGGGAGGTATCGAAAAATATTTTAAGTTATTTTACTTTTAAGTGATTTTCTAGAAAGCTTAATCATAATATATAATCACTATTTTACTGAGAATATCAAAGCTTTTTCTTAGCTTACGAAACGGAATGAATTTATATAGAAAACCCGCAGTAGCCGCAAGTCTCACTAAAAATAGCTAAACAAGACTCTGTATAAAGTATGATAAAAAATTGTGTGGATAGTATTTGCTTGAATTAGTTTCATTTTATACGAGCATCGAAATGGATATTAAACACATGATTTTTTTGGAGCATAGCAACAAAGTGAACGCTACTACTCCACTCTTGCTCTACGTACTACCCTATGTATTGGCGGTACTGTTGTTACTGGGTGTTTGCTGGTACATCTGCATGCCATCCTGTTGTTCTGAGCCCGAAAGCCAGGGGATGCGTATTTATGTGCCCACGAGGTCAATGCGAGACTCTTCTTCGTTGGCTTCATCATCTTCCTGTTTTTCTGATTACAAAAGGCAGTGGATAACTATTTATGTGCCCACGAGGTCAATGCCAGACTCTTCTTCATCGGCTTCTTCGTCTTCTTCGTCTTCTTCATCTACTGATGATAATGATGAAATTGATTGCAATGCAAAATGGGAGGAATTGCCTCTTTTGTAGGCAAAAATAACTTTATTTTAAAACTCGAAAGCTTATGTGAAAAATTGAGGAATTTACTATGAATTAAATATAAAAAAATATACAAAATTTGTTTTATTTCTAAGAGCTTTTCTAAAAAGCTTAATCATAATATATAATCACAATTTTTCTGTGAATATCAAAGCTTTTTCTTAGCTTACGAAACGGAATGATTTTTATAGAAAACCCCCTCGCCTAGTATGGAAACTTTAATCTCGAATATCTATGGTGTTTTTTATCCGATTGAGCCACAATTCACAGCACAGATAAAGGTTATCATAAGAATATTGTATGCCAAAGTTCAAGTTTGTATCTTTAAAATGGTGTCTGTGGTGGTTTTTCGCGGTTTTTTGTAAAGGGGGAGGTGTCGAAAATTATAAATTATATTAAATTATTTTACTTTTAAGTGATTTTCTAGAAAGTTTAATTACAATATATAATCACAATTTTTCTGAGAATATCAAAGCTTTTTCTTAGCTTACGAAACGGAATGAATTTATATAGAAAACCCGCAGTAGCCGCAAGTCTCACTAAAAATAGCGAAACAAGACTTTTTATAAAGTATAATAAAAAATTGTGTGGATAGTATTTGCTTGAATTAGTTTCATTTTACACACGCAACGAAATGGAGATTAAACAGACGCTGCAGGAATTTTGGGAGTATATCAATAAAACCGATGATACTCTATATACCGTTAATTTACATATTACTGCCGTTAGCTATATTGGCATTATTATTGCTGGGCTGTTGTTGCTGCTTCTACATTCATGCCTGTTGCAACAAGCCCGAGATTCATGTGTTTCCCAGTTTCATACCCGCTGTACGACCTCGAGCACGTCACGATGTAATCAGAAGGAAGGAAGTGGATGCTCCTGATCCTGGAGCTGCAGCTGGAAGCAGTGGGGATGCAGTGGAATCTGAAGCGTGTGTGGAATTGGATGCAGTTGCTGTGGATAAAGTAAATGCCATGTATAAGAAACGCCACTATTGTGTGGACAAGTAAATAAATTTGTCAAAGAAGAGAAATACTACCTCAAATGCTACTTAAAGTCGGCAAAGCTCTGAACGTGCCCTGGTTGCACCTTTCCCTGTGTGTATGTGTGTGTGCGAGTGTGTGCTCAGGTAATAAATTTGTCAGGTTCTGCACTCTGCACTTGTTGTGCTGACATCTCTTTTCATGAACCGCAGAAATTTAGCGTCTCACAGCGCTTTTTGATAGCACCATCAAGTGCAGCACGAAATGTGCTAATATATGGTATTCCACATTTTTAACTTTGCCAGACACTCGAGTATAATAAGATGGGTAAAATGAGTAAGTTATAAGTAGTTAAAGTCAATTTTGTACTTCATTTCATTTGAATAGAGTGGAAGCTGAGAAATCAACACCTGCATAACAGATTCAGTTCTGATTCAGCTCCAAATGCAAAGCTGTTTTTACGAGTTAATTATAATTAAAAGTTTAATAGCTAATGCTTAGAATGACGTGACGTTTGACATATTGATTCCAATTAGAATTATATCTAAATTTAGTTACTTATATCAGCAAATTTATTATACACTTAGCTCAATTCAAAAGTAAGTATGCCATATTGTTGAATCTTACAGTTATAAGTAAGCCAGAAAGCCAGACATCGTATTGAATTAGGTTCTTAAGATATAAAGTTATATTATTTTATATATAGTTCAAAAGAGCCTGGTCGCTGTTGTATTTAAGTAAACCTTTCAACAGGGCCAGGATGTTTAATGTTATATATATAACATTAATAAGTCTGCCAGTGAGCCTAGACATTGCATTGAGATTAGGCTCACTAGACAGATAATAAAAGATAATAGAGTCCAGACTAGACCTAAGCAATTAAGACACAGATGGCAGTCTGGACTCAGATATGGGAAATACACCCTTACAAGGGAAAACCCTGAACATAGGAAAACTACCTAAGAGATAAGATAAGATGGAACTCTACCTAAGCTGAATGTAAGATGTAAATGTAGAATGTAAAGTAATATGTATGCCCAAGAAAGGGTCTAATAAAGTATGACTGACACTGGTCAGTTAGTTCTTGTGTAGTACTCAAATCGAGCAGTTCGTGTTTTCTCTTCTCCCGACGGCATTTCGGTGTACGTAAGTTGTACACATATTTTATTACGAGTATATTTATTTTTGAGTACATTTCATAAAAAAAACTCTACTAAATTTTTATGAAATCAAATTTAAATATTTCTTTTGGATTGTTCTTATTTCGATTCAATTTTTATTATATTAAATTTTAATATTTTAGTGTGATTTTTTTACAGCAGATAAGTACTACAAAAGCCAAAAGGACATTAGGATATTAAAAGAAATTTACACAATTTTCTCCATATTAACTTCAAGATTTTAAATATTATTTAACTTATAAAACTAACCTTTCCTAAATGCAAAAATTCGAATTAAAATTCTGTGCATTTTAATAAAATTCCATCAATTTTTTACTAGTGTACCTGCCAATTGTTTAACTAACTAAATTACCTTTAAGAACTTACGCTCAAGAAAATTTGTGAATAGAATTTGAAACTGGTATAAAATGGTGAAAGTTTATGCAGTTTGTGCTCGTGTTGCAGCTCTTAACTTGGCCAATTTACTAGCCAAATTGAAACGCTAAAATAATTTACGGCCATACAACTAGCCGTGGCAACTATTGGCCAAGTGCTGGCCAGTTGGCTTGGCTTGGCCGGGCGGGACATGATGACTACTGGCACGTTAGACGCCAACGAAATGCTCCCAGTTGGAAAATTCGTTTAAAACTACTTTGGCTAAGGACAACAACAAGGAGCAGTATCAGCGGTAGCGATGCCACCGTTTGGTGTCTGCACATTTTAGGTTCTTGTATTTAGTTTTATCTTTTTTTAAACCCTCTACTCACAATGGAAATGAGAGGAATGGGGTATGATGTGTTGAGGTAACAGAATATGTTTATATATCAATATATTTATAAGACCGTGGATCACAGCATTTGTAGAACGAAAGAAGGAAACATAAAGATGTCAAATTTATTATATGTAATTTTTACAGTAGTATCTGTTATTATTTCTAATCAAAAGAACTCTTAAGCTCATACTGATTAGGTAAAAATTCGTTGAGAATCCTCTCAGGACTCCTGAAGACAGACTGTAGGCTCAGAGGCCACCTGACGAAGCTAGGCATTGGTGAGAGTCGTAGATAATAGATCTGATCCCAATCGAATTAAAAAAGTAATCATTTTTGATACTAGGTTCAAACAGAAATTATATAAAGTTTATATATTTGAAGACCCTAACAAGGAATTTGTAACTGTTGATTTATTTCAATTAAGAAAATGAACAAAATTATAATACCATAGTCCAAACATTAAAAATTAGTTTTACAAGAAACAAAAAATATTTGGTTTAACTTTACCAACAAAAAAGTTATAAGCAAAAAATAAAAAAAAGTATCAAATATGATACTCTAAGGAAGTAGGGTTAAATCACCATTTATATTAATAATAAAAATAATTTAAACATTATATAAAATACTAATACCAAAATGTACCAAAACTTAAAACAATTTCTGATATAAAGAAAATCTAGAAAGGTCGTGAAATTCTCATTTTAAACTATTCCACTGCCTAGTAAAGTGTAGGTTATGCTATTGTCGAGTACACTCGACCCTAGCTCGCCTTTCTTCTGACTCCTGACTCTCCTTTAAGCAACGTGCCGCGTGTGGCATAAAAAATGCACTGACACCCGCCCCTCCTCCGAAAAAGGCAGTTCAATAAAAGTGGCCCGTTGCAGCAACTTAAGAGCCACGCTCAATAAAATTGCGAATTTTCGTGTTTTACAATTTTATTATGTGCTGCCAGTTGCTGGTGCCACAGCATCAAATATTAACAAAAACGAGAAGGAAAAAAAGGAAAGAGGAAAATACTTATAAGGAAATGCTGGTCTGTGGCCACATTGTTTCGCTTGTCGCTTAAGTAATTGCATTTTAGTGGACACACGTTGCATGCAACTTGACCGAGAGGCCTTTAAATCATTCTTCGCATTCGCCGCTGTGTGTGTGTGTGTGTGTGTGTGTTTGCTTATCTTGCGACCATAAATTAACGCATTAACAGGCTTGTTGTCCTTGCAGTCCTTGTTGCTGTTGCAGGCATCGAACTGTT
This sequence comes from Liodrosophila aerea, assembly GCA_035045005.1. Taxonomy (NCBI): domain Eukaryota; kingdom Metazoa; phylum Arthropoda; class Insecta; order Diptera; family Drosophilidae; genus Liodrosophila; species Liodrosophila aerea. The sequence continues at coordinate 299,798 of JAWNNL010000922.1, read as the reverse complement.
TGCATTTCGACCGTTGCATAAGACCATGCAGCTGCTGCCGTCAATGTCGATGGCCATTGCGGTTGAGGTTGACCACAATCGAAGTCGCAGCACGAGCTTCGAACTGCTGTGGAAAAACTCCCTCTGATCATTAATTGTCCTGCCAGTTGTATGGGTATGTGTGTGTGTGTGTGTGTATTGCACAAAGTTTGCCTCACTTTTTGTTTGATTTACTCGTTTGAAACTTTTGAGCTCAAAGCAACGACTCTTTGTCTCCTACTTGTGCTCCTAATGAGCCAATTTAGTTGCGTTGAACGAACGACCACACTTTTCCCCTCAGTCTTGTGAGTCCTTTGAAATGTTAACTAGTTGCAGTTGGTTTCAAACTATTGCATATACTGGTTAATTATGGCTCTACATATGGTATAGTATAGTTAGGATACTATCGGAGTGGATTCTATGGAAGAGTTTGCTTCTAATTAAGACATATTTTGTGTTATATTTTACGTATTTATGTTTCCTTTTTTTAATCTTAATTCTCTCGAAGATTTTGATTATTTTAAAGGCACATTTTTATTATATTTTACTTTTTTTTTTTCTAATTTCTGTATAGTTAAAATACCTGATACAAATTATAATACACTGTCTCTGACTTCCACAGAATTTTAATAACATTTTCCAGTCTTTTTTGAGGCACAGTTCAGACTAGTTTTAAATAAGTTTATTTTAGAGTATAAATTCATTTAGTTTTAAGAACTTTCCCGTTTCATGTATATACTTTTTGAACATTTTCCGGTTTTTTTTTAGGCATAGTTTAGACTAAGTAGATTTATTTTGGACAATAAGTTTATTTAGTTTCAAGAACTTTTCAGTCGTATTTATAGAATTTTGAGGCACATTTTAGACTAGTTTTATATAAGTTTATTGTAGAGAATAAATTCATTTAGTTTTAGGAACTTTTTCGTTTCATTTATAGAGTTTGAAGAATATTTTCTAGTCTTTATTGAGGCACACTTATGGCTAGTTTTAAATAGATTTATCTCAGAGAATATAATCATTTAGTTTTAATAACTTTTTAGTCGTACTTTTATGTGGGATAAATATAAGTACATCGATAGGATATAAGTACATCGATAGGATATCGATGTAGGCTAAGTTGGAGTATATCGATAGGATATCGATATCTAAATAAAGGGCAGTACAGAAGCTTGCCTGGAGTCGAAGAGTTGAGTTGTGCGTTGTTGGTTGTCGCGTAAAGTAGACGATGATGTGTTTAAGACAAGTTTAATTTGAGTTTTCTTTAATGTTCAGTTCAGTTCAATTAATTAATTATAAGCACATATTACCCGTTAAATAAATATTACTTGTGTACTTTAAAATACCCCATTTATGTCATAATTATATAGCTTTACTTAAATAAAGTTGTTTACTAAATTGTGTTAATGAATGACAAACATAATACTAAATAATAAGTACTAACATAGGCCTTCGACTTAACTGAACGATACCTTTATTATTTAACTTTAAATTAATTTCATTTAAAGTACATAAGTATCTGATGATCTCCTGAGTAATATATGTATTGAAATTATTTTCCTATGAGTCTTTTATTAATTATACTTATATTTGTCAAACAAAACATAAGCTTCAGATTACTATCTTCTTGTGCTTGGCATACATGAGATACTTGCGACAGGCATCGAGGGAATGCCGCTTTAGATAACACTCCTGACTGAAGTACTTGGCACACTGTCCACACTGGAATTCCCAGCTATGATGGCTCATGGTGCGCTGATGTGAACGCAGATTGGAGCTGTTAAGCAGACAATAAGCCAAAATACAACTATAGTCCAATATAACTCATACACTTACCGATCGGCAAAGGACTTTTGGCAGCTCAATTCGGGACACATGAAGGGCTTCTCTCCGGTGTGGGTGCGCATGTGTGCCACCAGCATCCAGGAGTGATCGAATTGCTTAGTGCAGTCTGTGCAGGGGAAGAGTTCGCCCGGTCGCTTGAAACGCCGACGATCCGGTATCTTCTTCACTCGCTCCACTTTATCCGGTTTGGCTTCTGGGTCTGATTCAGATGTCTTTTCCGGATTCGCTAGCTTCATGCGTGCCTCTGCCTGGCGGATGATGTCTGGCTTTCGACCACGCCCCCTTTTCTGTACCAACATTTGAATTTTGCCCAATTTGGCGCCAGCTTTTTGATCAATAGGGCAGGGCGACATACCCGGCAGCTCTAGCTCCCAAATGGTGTGACTAAATACGGAATCCGGATTCTTTTCAACATCCATTAGCTGTATGTCGAACTGCTGCTCCATGCGACGTCTCTCTACAATGGGTATGTTATCATCAGTACGCCAATCTGTGCTGGGTTCACCACTTCCATAGTAGAATCTGGGTGCATTGGGCTTTTGCTCTGGCACTGGTTTCAGGATATTGCTGGAACTCTCCATAATGGGCCGTGGCATAGGTGCCAGAGTGTGCACAAGACTGGAAACCTCTAGGGGAGGTATGAGTGAGTGTTTCAATGTTTTTCGATTTCAATTCACCTTCATATTTTTTATAGAACTGCTCCTGCTTATTGCTATAACGATTCGAGAATAAACTGCGGAAATGTCCCGGCATATTATTGGTTTTTTTTACACAATATAAAATCTTGATTGCGACAATTTATCAAAACGATAATACTGTGACTTATTCCTGACATCAAGTAATGTCAACGATTTGCTGTTATTACCGATTACTATGTTCGTCAAATATTTTATGAATAATGTACTGACAGCAGCTGAATTTAATAGAATTTAATGAATACATTCAAAAATATATATTAAAAATTTTAAGACAACTTCTAAACCATTTAAGATATTCCTATTTGAACAATAAACTCACAAATACAGTTAGCTTAACATATTTTCATATAGCTAACTGCTTTTGAAAGACTCTTTAATGCGATTTCCGCATAGTTTCCGTCGGCCATGTACATCCGACTTTTTATTAGTGTGTGTATGCTTACGCGTATATTTGTATGTATGCGGCTACTATGGACGTCCGGCTGTCCAACTGTAGCTATACGAGATTTTCGACATTTTCGAGGTTTATCTATAATGTTATACAGACAACTCCAGTCTTGTATCTCCGTCACATCGTAGCGCTCTACTGATTTCCTACTTTTACTACTGAAGTACAATGGAATATTTGGTTGCGTTACAGCTGCAAAAGTCTCCACACTTCCTGGCTAATTAGTCGAAATTAAATATTAAATAAAATTAAAAATTAAATTAATGAATTTAAACTGTTGGAAATAACACCTCGGCCTCTAGTTAGCCTCTAGTTAGAGAACCGAACATCTGTCCAAGTCTTGGGCACTTGGTATAAAAGCAGAATGCATCACACCTACGTAAGTCAGTTAAACAAACAATGAATAGGGTGTTCACACTTATCAAACCAGCTCCGCTTTCGATACGGGTGCAATCGAGACATGGTTTCACCTACTTATACCGTGCCATAAGATTTGTCGGCTGGTTGCCACCGGAGCAGGGATCACGACGCTATCTGTATCTAGTCTGGACAGCAATTGTGTTCACTATATCCACGATGTACGCTCCCTTTGGCTTTACGCTGAGTCTGATCTACAACGTTGATAGTTTCTCGCCAGGAGAGTTTCTAGCGCTACTCCAGCTGACTCTGGAGCAATATGGTGGCACAACGAAGTCTATCATAATGTTGTGTTTGCTCTATCGTCTGCGGGAGGCCCAACTGATTCTGGATCAACTCGATGCTCGTCTGCATAATGACGTGGATAATCAAAAGATACATAAGACAGTGGCACGCTGTAATCGAATCTTCTTAACCTACGGTTGTGCATACTTAAGCACTTCTCTAGCCGCTTTTCTGGTGGGAGTAGTCAATGGACCAGCCTGGAAGATATATAATGTCTTCTTTGACTACCGCGATGGAGCAGTGCACTTGTGGATGCACTCTCTCCTGGAGAACGTAGTCATGAGTCTGGTGGTGGCTAGCTTTCTCATAATGGACACTTATCCCATTATGTATATAACTATTATAAGAGCTCACGTTGATCTGCTCAAGGATCACATACGAAATCTTCGTGCTGATGCAGATAAAACCGAAGCAGAGAACTACGAGGAGCTGGTGGGTTACATTATCGATCACAAGCTGATTCTACAGTAAGTGACTGACATTTATCTGTATATATCTGTATAATATTTTCATTATATTCCAGATGTTGTGAGCTTATACGTCCCGTCCTTTCACTCACCATTTTCGTACAGTTTGTACTGGTTGGCATGGTGCTGGGTCTGACTTTGATCACCGTTCTCTACTTCTCTGGCATAGTTCGTGCTGTGGCTTCAATTTTCTACTTTATAGCTATTCTTTTGGAGACTTTTCCCTTTTGCTATCTATGCGATTTGCTATTCAGAGATTGTGAGGAATTGTCCAACCTATTGGCTCAGTCTAATTGGATTGATGCGGAGCCCCGATTCAAGTCAACTTTGCGTATCTTTATGCTGCATTTGCAGAAACCAATTCGCTTCATTGCTGGCGGCATTTTTAGCATCTCTATAAGCACCAATGTTCAGGTAGAGTATGCAGAGTTGAAATGGGAAATATATAGTATAAAAATGTCTTTATAGGTGGCCAAGTTTGCCTTCAGTGTTATGGCCATAGTGCAGAAAATGAATCTGGCTGACAAGTTCAAGTAATGGCTGTGGATTGGAATTGGAGTAACTATTATTGTTCAGAATATCATGTTAATAAGAAATGGAATTTTTCAGACTTTATTTCGCCGTTTCAACTTAAAGCAGCGGTCAGGCAGTTTACTTCAATTGGCCACTTAAGAAAAACTCTTAAACAATTTTCTTGTGAAAATTTTGGCACTCGACTGGGAGCGTGGGGCTGGGCGATCAGAGTGCTCATGAATGTGGTGTGCAATAAAATTAGTTTGCTCAACATATGTGTGTGTGGGTGTGCGTGTGTATGTGTGTGTGCTAGACATGCAAAGACGTTTCGCAATTTGCCTGTAATCCTGCTTTATGTGGCTCAGGTCTTGCGCCTGCCTTGTACTCCAGCTACTGCTGCTGCTGTTGGGGTTCACTTTAAGTATTGAAATTGAATTGTGGAACATCTTGAGCATCGTTGTGGGAGCTGAGAGATGGATGAGATGAGCAGACTGCCTGAGAGTAAGCTCTTAAGCTGCGTTGCCCATTGTGCAAAATTTTCAATTGTTTGCCAGTTTACGTTTTATTTATTTGCGTTTTTTATTTAGGTAGAGCGAACTCTGTGAGTGTGTGTGCGAGTGTGTGTGAGTGTGTGTGAGTGTGTGTTTTAAGTGTGTTTTGTAATAAAAGCCGGAAAGCAGCAACACACTCGTACACCGAACTTTAGCATGTTCTTCAAGAGCTTTATTTCATTTCTATTTTGGCACTTTATTACCCCACGTTCATCGTTTCTTTGCTCATATATCAGTTTGTTTGTTGCCACCACAAACTATAACTATCGGACAGCAACAAATTACTTACTCGGGGTAATTTCGAATGCAGAACGTTATGGCCAAGCCGAAGCAATTTCCCAGTTAAACATTAATTCATTTTGACAATTGCAAAATTTTACTCACTCTCTTTTCCCCTTTTCCTTTTGCAGTCTATGGCAAAACGATGAAATATTTGTCATGTTGTGTGTGTGTGTGTGTGTGCAGTGTTTCATAAATTTTTATTTGTTCTTGCCAGAGTCTAATGACAAAATCGCATAAATGTTTTTCACTGTCAACAAAGGCTGACATGAAAGCGTCTGTCGAATCCAATGAAACGTTCTCTTCTGTTTGTTCCAGTGTATGTGTGTGTGTGTGTGTGTGTGTGTTTGTTGTGCATGTCAGTTGGACTATTAAAAATCTATTTCAAGTACATTGAAATTGCATTGCGTTTTTGGCTAGCAGTGCGCAATCTTGGCACAAAACGCTGCACTTTATGGCAGTTGCAAAAAAATTATTGCATACTTTTGGGCTGGCCATAAAGAGTAGAGCTCGCTTTAAGCCCTGAGCAAAACTCTACTGCTACTACTGCTGGTAATGAAAGCATTTCAAATTCATTCCGTATGACAAATTGTGCTTTGCATTTTTATGCGCTCACTGTGTCCACTAATTTGAAAGCAGAACCATAACAACAAGCACAACAATGCAATAAAACTACAGCCAACCACATAACAAATGCTGCAAATGAGTTGTGGGTCAGTTGACTGAGAAAAAACAACTCTTTTTCTCCCTGTGTGACGAAACAATTTTTTCACACATTTTACTTGATATAGTTTTTCAAAATGCCAGTGTAAAAGTTTTTGGGCTTTTTATTACTCAACAAATAGCTGAATGAAATATTTTTGAATCGAACTGTCTTTATTATAAGTATTTCAAGATTTTAATCAATATTATTTTTGTACTCTAAGTAGAGTATTTATATAAAATTTGACATAATTCCTGACTTAACTGGTTGTATCAAAAAATAGTTGTGACTAATAAAAGTTTATATTTTTGTACTTAAATATCAATGTAAATATCAATGTTTAGTTCGGAAGATATATAAAATTATGCTGAGCTTTTAAAGCTATTTCTGTGGTGAATTGAATAGTAAATTTACAGTTTTTATTAATTTTAAATAAAATTAGAAACTTAGAAAAATAGGTTAAAATTTTGTACGATATTTCAGAGTAACTTTTCAGTTTTATAAATTTTAAATAAATTAAAATACAGTTTAGTAAACGTTTCCATTGTAAGGTATGAAGAACTGCTTAAGCTTTGTTTAGATATATTTATTATATTTATATTTCTTCACCTCTTTAAAGGGTAGCGCTTCGTCTAGCATCATCAGCTATGCATACTAATATTTTTACTGTTTATTTAATATTTTTTATTTCATGCTCTGTCACGCTTGGAACGTGTTACGTGCATTTCGTGCAGCTCATTAAGAATCCATTGCATAGCACTTAAAGCTGAGCAAAACTTTAAGCAATTGTGAAATGGCAGTAGATAAAAGTGAAACGTAATCTAAGATGTTTTGAGTGCGTCTCGTGGCTCCCAGAGGGCAGCCAGAGGCAAAGATTGCATTCAAATTTGGTCATCAACATATAAATGAAATGCGAATGGATGAATCTTCGCATGAATCTTTGTATCTGCCGTCAGACAATGAATCTAGGCAACGTTATTGACCAATAAGCTTAGGCATTGTACTATCTCTGGGTAAGCAAACAGTTTTCTCAATTTTGCCAATTTAAAATGTAATTACTTTAGCTCAGCTCAAGGATTTGACTTACCTGCTGCTGAAATATGATATTCTATATTTGTACATGTGATAAATTGTTTCAAACTTGGCTGTGAGTGTGTTGGTCTCTTGTTTAAAACTCTCACAAAAAAGAAGAGAATAATAATAAAAACATATTTATAATTTAATCAAATCAGTTGCAGGACACCGGGGCACGTGCATAGCCATAACGACCCGGATTGCCTGCAGGCTTGGTGGCAAATGGAATTTGCATGCCGCAACTCTATGCAACAAAAAATGAATGAAGTGTCAAAGCCCGGAAAGAGTTATTTACTAAAGAAAAACACAATTGTTTGTAGCATTTTGTGGCCAGGCCACAAAATTGGACCAGGACCAGGACCAGGCCCAGGTCCAGACCCAGGCATCTACCCCAGCACACAGCATAGGCAAATAGAATTCATTTTTTGCTCTGCTGTTGTTCGAGTAGATTTGCAAAATTTGTTAATTTGCACAAAAGTTTGCATTGCATTTGTCCGGCCAAACGTGTGTGGCATAAGCTAGTACGACCCACAGAGTTACCCAACCCTGATATACCCCGGAGGCTCTGTCGCCCGGCCAGGCGATTATAAGTACATTTGTTGTGTTCTCGTTTCTGTTCGTATTGGTGTTGGTGTCAGCCAGATTTTGGACCACTTTGCTGTAATTAATGTACTCCAAATGCAATTTGAAATAATTGTCATGGCCTATGCGAAATTTGCAGCTTACAATTTTGAATATTTAATATTATTTAATAAACTTTAGCAAATACACTTCGAGTGCAGTTGATTATCATAATCAAGTTTAGAAATTTGTCAAATATTTGAAAGTTGTGCTAGAACTTCTCTTTGAGTAAAATTCTCTACAACAATATTAAGATTGAGTATTCATAAATACATTCACTTTATCATAGAATGCAGTAAACTGGTCTCTGTTTAATATTAAATAACCCTTACGATATTTGCAACCACAAAAAGTTAGTTAAATGATTTTAAAAGTTATTTAAAACCATGCCTATTTTTAAGTGTTTAATTTATCCGAGAATTATTTGGATTCAAAGATAATTATGTAGTTTCAAATTTGACAGAAAATAAACCTTAATAATTAGGGTAATATTATAAATATTCATTCAACCTATTTTTTTGAAATTTTACTCAAATGACTTTGTCCAACTTTTATTACTTGAGAATTACTACTTATGTCTTTTATACAAAAATTTACTGGATTCGAACACTATAGGCTAGTACATATGATTTCGTCTGAAAATTTACTAGATTATATAAGCTAGAACTGTAAATTTTGAATAGTTTATAAGCTTACTTCATTTTGTATCTATGATGACAACTGTAGAATTTTAATTATGACTATCCAAAAAGTACTACTACTAATGGTATACTATGTAGAAGTTCAACAATTGTGGCACAGCACGTACACTCGCATTATGGTTCTATTACTTGGACCAGAGATGCTTTGGGTCAATTTGTGCATTGGTATTACGGCCATAAACAAAACAAAGTGGCTCGTATCGCAGTACTCATATGTCATTCCACTCTCCCCAATCGCAATGTCTGTGTGTTTTGTTCGCAAAGCAATTCCACATTTTTAGCATCAATGGAACATGACAAATGTGTGTTTATTTGTTTGTGGTGATGCAAGCAAGCATTTGTATGCTGGTCGAGCCTGCCTGGGCGATAACTTATAGACTGCACGTACAGTTTGTAGCATATATATTTATTTCCAAATTTTCGATAACAGCTGTAGTCCGGACAGAGTCTCAATTGCCAGCTTCAGTATGACAAAGATTGTGTTAATCGCTGGTAATTTACACAATTATAATTGAGTTTACAGTAAAACAAATAAATATTAATTGAATTAAACATAAATGCGCACTTTTCATATGGGAATTATTACAGCTGAACATCATATCAAAATCAAAGCAGAGCGAGAAAATAAACACGTTTCCACTGAACTGCATCAGAGGGTAATGCAACATGAAATAAAGTGAGGGTTTATAGAAATTTTAAATAGATTTAAGTGGAATTTTATTAACATAATTAATAGAGATCGTATCATTAAATAATTCAAGTTTTAGTTGGTATTAAAAATTAGTTTTAGTTATAGTTTTTTGGCATGTGGCTTAGACTATATTTGTCTATGTGAACCTAGTCCGTAGTATCCGTTGAACTTGATATAATATAAGATAAAATTATATATAAATTCTTTAAAATTTATATTTTCTTATGAAAAATGCACTAAAAAATAATGAATATTGCTAAACATATTTTAAAAATATTTAAGATATGAATTATTATTTTTTCAATAAATTGAATTCAAAAGTGTAATAAAAAAGTATGGATTATGTTAATATATTTAAACAAACAATTAAAAAATAAATTAATGCCCAAAACTATTATTAAAAATCTGTCTAAGGTTTGTAACCAATCACACAAATATAAATAATTATTAAAAAACAATTTTAAGCGCTCTCTTTGTAACTCTCAAAATGCCAAGCAGTGGAAACATTTCATTATTGTATCTGTAGTGAAAAAATGGTTTGTTTATTGCATTGCTCATAGTAAAGAAATATTGCGATGCATATGCAAATTTAATTTACGACCACACACACACACACACTCATACCGACACACACACACACACCCACACAACAGCGACCTGTTCACAGAGTTGTTGCATACTTTTCAGCGCCTTGGGGCTTTTCAAAATGAATGTTGTGTGTGTATATATAAATAAAAATAATCACACATGCAAATTAATAATTTGAGTGCAGTGTTTGCAGTCTTTTGTATTCACTAAAGTTCAAATCAAAAATGCTTCCCATAAATAAAATAATCTAGCTGAGAATGCCGTATTTTTTCCATATTTAGTTAGAGACTAAAACACAAATTGTTTGTGTTAAAATAAAAACAGTTGAAAACTGTTATCGTAGCAAATAATTTATGGGCTGGCATAAAAATAGGCAAATCCAGGTCTTAGTTCAAACCGAGCCCAGTCGATTTATCAATTTGCCACTTTAAGCCTCGTTATGTATTTATTATACCTTTTATTTATGTGTTGCATGGATATGTTTGCATATGAGTTAAAAAAATGTGAAAATAATAATAATAATAACTGTTAATTTACATGCCACAAGTGTCAATAGACCGCGGGCGATTTGTAATTATGCTTTTCAGTCTCCACACGCTGTTTGTTTAAAATTTATTTTGAATATTCTCCGGTCTCTTTTGTTGTGGTTGAAATGCCATTTTTTATCACAGCATAATGGGCAAAAAGTACTTTATAAAGTGCATTGGTCATGCAAATTGTGTTAATCTCATGAATATATAATTTAATGAAGACACTTTGTCGCCATAATTGGTCAGCATAACACGCAATGTTGTTCTTAATTTAATAAATGCGATCCGATTGCACTGATTGCATATACTAAGTAGTACATAACGACACGATAGACAATCGGACTACAGACCTACATACATTCACTTTACATTATCATCATTGTCGTATAAATGCATCTCTTAATGTACTTAATTAAATTGCACAATTTCCACTTTAAAATATATGTATAGTATGTGTGTAGACTCATCTGCAATCCGCTTGCCGTGGCCTCTTTATGCACTGCCGCAATCAACGAGCGGCCGAGGATTAAGAATAACCTGACAGCATGTAGATGCATTGACTCCAGTCACTCTTGATATATGTATATATATATATGAAGCTTATCTTGCTTGACTTTTATCAAGATGTTTATGCGTGCGGAACAACTCACAGAAAACATTCTCAAAGAAGTGTCAACAGTTTAGTGAGAACATTTTGTTTTGCTAAATGAAATATTATTAATTGAAAAAATGAAAAGGCTTGGCTGGCCAGATAGCGCTATTTCGGATGTTGCCAAACATCCTCATCAGTGACCTTAGAATTGTTACGAACGAAATCTCAGAACGAATTTGCATTACAGTTCCAACAAGCTTTAACGTTCTATAATTAGAATTAGAGGGGTTTGAAACTTGAATATTAAGCTAGTGTTACAACCTTGACTTAGAATAAGCAAATTACTCCGTTGATGTAGCTGACAGTTAGCCAATGAAGGGACTATGGACGGGCATAGCTTCATTGTAAGGCATTCGCCGCACAATCCGAGGGTTCTGTGTTCGAATCCCACTGTAGACTAACGCACATGTACAGACAGTTTGACAATAACAATTCTAAGGTCACTGATGAGGATGTTTGGCAACATCCGAAATAGCGCTATCTGGCCAGCCAAGCCTTTTCATTTTTTCAATTAATAACTCCCAATAAAGCTTTGGACGCCGAGCCCGCTAAACTCAATTTTGAATAGTAACTAGACGTCACAACCTTACAATAACATTAGCTGTCATTGTAAAAACCCCATTAAATGAAATATTTATTAAAATAAGATTAATCACAATAAAACTACTAGGTAATAATCTAAAGTTTTTGCTGAATTTATTTATAACATTATTTAAACATGTGTAGATACCTAACCATCAATATTCATACAGTTAAATATTCCACAGCAATTTTTATAGCATACTTTTGGGGAGCGCGGAAAAGTATATGGGAGTATATGTGAGTATTTAGACAAATTTGTATTCAGTTAGCCTGAATTGAAATTACTTATAAATCAATAAATGTTTATACAAATTGAAAGTTTTTTTTATGATTTTTTAAATGAATAATTCGCAATGCAAAGCTTTGGAAGCAAATATGTGTTTGATTCGCTTGGAATGTTTGCAGCTCATGATTGACTGAACTCATTGGACGATGAGACCTATTTAGCAGTTCCTATAGTAGGGCTTAGTTTATCAGAGCTATTGTATAAAATATTCGTTTCTACATATATATAAAATTCTTATTTTGACATCCTAAAAGGCAAGACTTGGCAATCCAATTACTTCTTATGGGCTCTAGGACTCCCCTAAGGTCGCAAATTTGCGAAATGCCGCAAAAATAGATAAGATAGTTTGCCAATAATTATGAAAATGTATTCTAATAGTTCAAGTCTTATAAAAAAAGCTCTAGGCAGCTATTAGCTTGCTTTGTTTCTAGTTATATTTTAATATTTATCATCAATCTGATGCCGCATAAACAACGTGTGGAGCTGCTGACAACTCAGTCAGGTTTCCTGCCCGTACTTGGATGCGTTTCAATTAACTTTTTGCCCGCACCAGAAAAAGTGAATGTGGGGTTTGCAGTTTGGGCATGTGTTGAGCTGGTGGTGGTGCTGTCGACTGCTTGTATTATAGTATAAGCAGCTTCTTCGCTTGTTTGAACATAAAAATGCGACGCTTAACATAAATTACGCGTCGTGTCAGTACTTTTTGTACGCTGTCTGTGTGTGTTGCACGGAGAGGCAGTGTGTGGCATGCAACGTCAGCAGGCAGGTGCCAGGCAAGTTAATTGTTAAGTGTTTGCCGCTCTGCGTTGCGGATTAGCAGGCACTACTGCAACATGGCTGAAAGTTTTTGGCTTTATGGCAGTATAGTATGTGAAGCCTGGCACAATGTTGCCACAGCCACAGCGCAATTTATGTGGCAAGCTAGATCAAAATTCAGAGCGAAACTAAAGAAGACTGTAAATTATAATTGCATATTTTCATATCTTACAATTGACGCTGCCATCATGCTAGCGGTTTCCTCGTTCTCCTCGTTTAATGAGAAATTAAATGTCTGCACTTCTTATGCATGCAATTTCCTCCACAACTTTTAAATTGAAAATGGCTCCAGCACCAAAGTCCAAAACTAGTTAGCTGAAAAACTCAACAATTTGTGCTTGGCATTCAAAAGGCAGCAGCAGCATCAGCAGCAGCTGTTCGGAATACATTTGCATTTAGCGTTTTCTAAGACAATGCACTTAAGCTCTTGGCCATTGTGATAATCGAAATGCAGTGAAATTCACAAATTTGGCATATGAAACTGGGCTATTGTGTGGGTTTGAATGAACTACATAGAATAGCTTAAATTTCAGCAATATGTGAAAACTATTTTAGTATAAGCATTGGCTTTAGTTTGCAGTTACTTTATATATAGTTGCTATGCTTTGTTCTCTTCAGTTGGTGTGTTTAAATACAATTATTTTATATTATAAAAAATATTATATTATATTTTAAAAAATATACAAAAATACTATAAAATATTCCAAATATTTTCCTTAAATTAGCTTAAATTTCAGCAATATGTGAAAACTATTTTAGAATAAGAATTGGCTTTACTTTGCAGTTACTTTACAGATATTTGCTATACCTAGTTCCCTTCAGTTGGTGTGTTTAAATACAATTATTTTTTTACTATAAAAATTATTATATTATATTTTAAAAAATATACAAAAATACTACAAAATATTCCTAATATTTTCGATTTTTTGTGTCATTTAAATTTAGCTTTTTCCAGCCAACTTTAAGCTACTTTCTGCTAATCGAACTCTGCCTGCTTACACATATATCTCCGCTAACAATTGAAAAAGTTTGCAGCCAAGCTAATGCACACACACTTTCTTCTATAAACATCTAATTTGAAAAAAACCCAAAAGGTGTGTGAGACACTGAAAAAAATAAGAAAAAGAAATGAAACGAAACGAAACTCTTCAACTCGAATGCTCGAGGGCAAACGCCACTCGCACTCCACTATCAAAGGAGTTGTCCGATAAGAAGCTGCCAATTGTTGCCTTTGGGCTGTGTGTAGTGTGTGTGCGAGTGTGTGAAAATTATTTCACAGTTGAAACCATTTTCATGAAATTAGTTTTTCTTTCGCCTGCTGCATGTCTCTCTATTTTGGCTTAACCGAAAAATCTCATTTGGCTGTGGAAGCTTGAGCACGTCGCGACAGAATCAAGTCGGATAAATAACCCAACTTGAGTTAATTCAAATACAATGCGATGTCTACGATTAATATTTTATAATTTTGTGCACGATTTTCAATTTCTGTCAGTGCTTGTGGAATACCCACCTGGTGGGCCCTTTTTTTTCCTATTTTCCAAGTGAAAGTTTCTATAGCTCATTTCCGATTTGCTTATTTTCCTTTGGCCTTTGTGAGCATTGCCAGGGGCTAGTAGACATGCATTTGAATTTTAGTTCTAACCACATCTAAAGCAAACTCATCTCAATCTCAAGGTTGAAAGAGGCCTTTCTTTGCAAAGGCCTAAAAGCATGTGTATGTAAGGAAGTTTGCTTAAAGTGCTCAAGAATTACAGCTCTTTGTCTGGCCACTTCAATTGCCACTACAATTGCATTATGAATAATTAAATGCTCAACAATTGTCGCACAATGTCAGGGCCATCATCAACTCAAGTGAAGCTGGGCAGGGCTGGCAAATTTGGCTTTTTTCACGCTAAATTTGAGACATCTTATATTGATATGAATAATATTTTATGGCAGTCTCCTTAGTTAGCTTTCCTTAAGATTTAAATACATATGTTTTTTATTTATTTTTTTTAGACAATATTCCCGCTAAAACTATCTTAGCTGCCAGCACTGAGTTACATTTGCCATCGTGTGCCACACTTTGCCAGCTTACAAACTATTTCAATTCAAATTTGAAGTAGCCAAATTTTGCAGCTAAGCACCTGCTTATACCCTGTAGTAATGAGAAGAAGGTATTGGGGTTTGATAGAGTTGTATATGTCTTATAAGTCATATCTTTAACAAGCCTTTAGATATCTTACAAAAGGTTTCATTGTTGGAAACTTAAACCAATTTTTTGAGAAATATTTAGTCTTATATTGTAGTAGGGTATATCCACTTTTATCATTCCTTCTAAATAAAAACCTTACCACTCACTGTCGATTCCTGTCTCTGGTCATGTCCTTGGCACGCTCTTATCGTGTCTCTAAAAAACTTACTGGATTAATTTCCCACTTACTGCCAACTAATCCTGTAAAAATCCTGTCTGCTCGGCGTCTAGTTCTGCTCCTTCTCCTTTTTTGCTGGAAAACTTTTTGCAAACAGAAGGAATTTATTTGTAATTGTTAAATGCAATTGAATTTATAAGCGGGGCATAATTAAAATTAAGCAGCCGGTAAGCTGAAAGTTTTGCAAGTGCTGCACTTTCTGAGCTTTGCATTCTGATATTACCACAGGCATCCGGTTGTACTATATTATGTGCAGTGTCTTTGTTTCTGGTTTCCTTTCGAGTGGCTTGTAAGTGGATTTTCTAGCGGGAAACTTTGGTCTTAAATATGCCGAAATACGGAAATGTTATCAGTGGGAAAACTGTGAACTGTTGAGAAGCAAAACAGTTGTATATTGAGAATGTCGTAGAAATAAAGTTAGCCAATGTCTGCGTTAGAATATGAATATATTATTTTATAAATATTTTTAAAATATATTTCTTTTTCCATATAAAATTTGGCTTCTTTAATGAATATTATTAGATATTATACATGGCATTTAAACATTTTTAGAAATAATTTTTATGATACAGATTTAACTAAATAAAGGAATAGAAATAAAGTCAGCTTATGAATAAGAAATTGAAAGACTTTTTTTTTTTTTTTATAAATATTTGAAAAATGTATATTTGAGCTTCTTTCATCAACATTATTAGATTTTATATGCTGGTAGTTTGAATACTTTTAGAATAAACTTCTAGGAGCAGTAAGTAAGAATATGAAAGAATTCATTTTATAATATTTAAAACAAATGTATATTTGAACTTCTTTCATAAACCTTATTAGATTTTATATGCTGGGAGTTTGAATAATTTTAGAATTAACTTCTCTGAGCATAGGCATTGCTTATGAGACTGTTAAAAAAAAAAAAAACTAAATAATGGCACAGAAATAGTAAGTTGATGTCTGAGTAAGAATATGAAAGAATTATTTTATAAATATTTAAAAAATTTGTATTATATTATTCGTTTTTGTATTCTTAGAGTTTAAATACTTTTAGAATCAACATCTATGAGCATAGGCATTGTTCAGAGAAACTAACAATAGATGTTTTGCTCATTTTTCTTCTAAACTTGATTAATTACTTTACCGCAGAGTTTGCTCAATGCTTTTCAAAAAAGCAAAGCATTGCTCTATATATTTTTGGTCTTAATATAATGCCTTATCTGCTGCTGCTGAAGCTTGATAAATATGCAGCTGCTGTCGAAAACTAAAAACAGCAGGAAGAACAAACAACAATTCCCATAAAGAGACACAAACCATTTGGCATTTTCATCAAGAAGACACACACACAACACACACGCTGAGAGGGGAGGGGGAACTCATTTGCTTGTCTCCGGCTGTAATGCGAATGCATGAAATTCTCCTGGCTCTTGGCTGCTGTCTCCTGGTTTCAGCTGTAAACACAGAACAAACGCTTCTAGATACTGGAGCTATGGTTCCTCTAAGGTCGTTTTGGTTGTTTTGGGCAGCTTTTAGCAGAATTTTCCATGCCATGATGTTGTGATGAAAGACTTGTCAGGAAATTTGTAAGCAAAAACATTTCATTTGCTAAATTAGTTTCTGGCATTGAGGGAATTGCATTAACTAATGCAGTTGAAGCGTGAAAAACTTTATATGACATTTACTGAAAATTTCTGTGGAAAACTCATGAGTATTTCGCAATGATAAACAAACACTTTAAATCATGATTAAAACTGCATTTAATTAAGATTAAGTGAGTGCTGGTGGAGGGAGTTGAAAAAAATTGGTAACCAAAAACCAAATAACAAACGATTTGGTATTTTAAATGCATTTTGCTAGCAAATATTTTTGTATATAAATTTTGTTTTTTGTGTTTGTGTTTTTTTCTTTTTGTAAACTTTACGCTCCGCCCACCCATCGAGTCAGTTGGCCTCGCCAAGGCTTACGTTAACGAAGCCCGGCTCGGTCACGAGGCCAAAAAAACGAGCAACATTGTATGGCAATTCGTTTTGGGGCTGGGGTGGTTGTGGGGGGCGGCATGGAACGAGCATGAGTGGGCGGAGGGTCTGTCAGTGAGTCCGACGAATGAGACGACGAGCCCCGCTGCCAATTCCCTTCGTACCGCTACCCTATATACAGCCATGAGTCATGTAGGCGACATGCATGCCCGTCGTTGGTTGGCTGACACGACATGGAGCCTATGTAAACGACGCACGCACTCGTCGGCGACTGTATGTGCGTGTGTGCGAGTGTGTGCGAGAGTGTGTGTGTGTGTATGTAGGTGACATGTACTTCAGCAACAACAACAACAACTGGAACAAGAGTCATGGCAATGGTTAAAGTTAGTCGGAGTAAAAGCCAAATCTGTAGGGAGCCTCGACTGTAGGGGAAGTTTTACTCCATACATGTTGCAAGGGGAGGAGTTTGGCTCGCTTCGTTTAGGTCTGCTGCTCTGGCATTTACCGCTCAACAAACTAGCTTTTGTTTAAACAATTCGAAAATGTAATATGCTAAACAGAAAATGGAATAAATTTCTTTTGATTCTGCTTCATAAATCTACTTGAAATTAGCTAGAAATATATTTTAAACATTTATAAACTGACAAAGCTAACTTTGATATTCTTTGTTATTAAAATTTCTAGTAGACTGTGTATTTAGCTGTAAATAATTTAGTTGAAATTTATTACATATATATAATTTTAATATTCTTCAATTTAAATTATTATACCGAATATAGTATTTGGTTTTGAATTCTGGTAAAATTCGTAATTATCTTATACTATTTAAAATTAGCTAAATTTTATGAATTACTGTATTACTACTATTTTATTTGAATATATAGTCTGATAATGTTCAAAACTATTTTATACCATCATCTTCTATACTATATTATTTTATAATGTTGAAAACTTTACTCGCTTTACCTTACTTACTTGTACTTATTTACACTATTCAATACTATTATTATTATGATTCTATACTATTCTCTTCTATACTACATATTCCATATTATTCGATACTATTCTATACTTTTCTATACTATACTACTATTCTACTACTATACTATTTTCTACTCCATATTATTCGATACTATTCTATACTTTTCTATACTATACTACTATTCTACTACTATACTATTTTCTACTCCATATTATTCGATACTATTCTATACTTTCCTATACTATACTACTATTCTACTACTATACTATTTTCTATTCCACATTATTCCATACTATTCTATACTGTTTTACACTATTCTATTCCATTCTAATTATGCTTTATTCCATATAATTTTATTCATTGATTATTATCTAAATTTTCTACTTTATTCTATACGAGTACCATTCTACTAAATTCTGTTGAGTATAGTTTATGGCAATTTTTCTGGATTTTTAAAACTAAATACACTTAGCTTTTGGGTATTAAAATTGACAGTTAAATCTCGTCTGTACTATGACAATATATTTCCCACATATATTATTTTAATATGATCAATAATAAGAGCAATTTTTGTTAAACATTTTCAAATTCTTAAGCCTTATATTGGTAATAATTCAAGGCAATTATCTTAGTCTTTGAATTCACATTATACAGTCTTAGTTTTGCTCTTACATTTTACACACTCATTTGTTGAGCAATCAAGAAACAAGTGTAATATTTCTATTGGCCAAAATGCCTCTATACTACAGTTCCATGTGAGAGTTGCATTTGGTATACGCTTTGCCCTGACCTGCCCCAAAAGGCAGAGACAACGCCTAACAATTAAGACTAGTACGCATACAACGGAGTAATTCGCACATTTCATTCGTTGCCCAAAAAGCACACACACACTGAACACACACACCCACGCACATACTCATACACATATGTAGCTCTGCTGGTAAATTGCGTAGGTGGAGCAGCGACTTATGTAAGAATTTATTTTTTGTTGTAGCAGCGGGAGATAGGGTTGTTGTTGTCGTGTTTTTTTATTCCTTTTGCTTTACGCTTGTTCGACGGGGCAATGCAACATGTTCGCTGGCATTCGTTGCATAGTGCAGGGCGCCAAAAAAACCCGTTAACCATGGCCGAGTTAACGCAGAGAGCGCAGGCGAATCCTGAGTTTACAGAGAGTCTAAGAGAGAGCGACACACACTCTGTTGGCAAATGCCGGCCACGTGACATTGTTGCATTTCCTCTACATGCTGTGTGTGTGTGTGTGTGTGTGTGTGTGTGTGTGTGTGTGTGCGTACCCACTGATAAGCCACAACGAAGCTATTAATCAAAACAAAATCAAAAAGTTTCGCATCTCTGTGTGCGTGCGCTGAGTAGCGTGAGAGAAACACGTGCCGTTCCCTTAACAGTGCGCAGTTAACAGAGCGCTGTTAATCGGTTATCAGTTGGCAACAAGTATAACACTTACAACAAGCTTCGATTTCTTCTTGTTGTTGTATTGTGTGTGTATTTATTTTCCACTAAAGTTTCAATGCTATAAATAGACAACAGTTAGCTTGGTCTCAGTTGAGCAAATTTGCATTATGTGACATTTAATTGAGAGCGACAGTTGTTGGCGCTTAAGGTACAGCCAGCCTCTGATTGAACAGACGCGTGGCCTTGAAATGCCTTCACCCCAGCCCTGGTTTAATGCATTAAGTAATTGCCTCAGGGAGCCGAACGAATGACACTGTTACTAAGCCCGCTGTCAACGCTGCTTTGCCTTTACACTGATTTGCCTTTGCTCTTGCTTTTGCATTTACATTTGATTTCCTGTTTGCTTAGCACTTGGCACGCACACACGCTTTAAATTAAATGCTGCACATAGAAATGTCCTTGTACTTTTACATAATAAACGAGTCAATGCCGAAGCCGGTAAAAAAAAAATAACAATAACAATGCACACGGAAAAAATTCCGCTGTATTAACAGCGCTCTGTTAAAGAGCCGGCGAAACACAGCAACAACACAAGAGAGCCAATGTACGCGCTCTCTCTCCGCGCTCTCACAGCTGTAAAAACAACAACAGCAGCCAGAGCGTTAACATTAACAGCGCCTTAACAGGCAAATATATGGGCCAGCTACGGGCGCTGCTGCGTATGGGTTGCAACGGTGCTGCTGCGTTGGTTCTGCAACTACAACTACATCGTGTATGTGTGTGTGTGTGTGTGTTGTTGGGTTAGGTGTGTTACCGCCACACAACCCTTGAACAAGCCAGGAACTTCGTGTAGCGCTCGTCCGTCGTGCATTATGTACATACACGAGGTGGCACATGCACATGCAGCCCTATGTCAATGTGTGTGTTGGCTACTGCTGCTGCTGCTGCTGCTGCTGAGGACACTGAGTCGTTGCAACAATCGCAGTTTGCACATTCACCAGCATTCAGTTGTACGCGGTGGCTCCTTCAGTAAGGACGCACAGCAGCTACATCAGCTTCAGTTGGCCAATTAGTTAGTTACCAACAGTTGATAGTTGGGTCTTTTTTTTCTCAGTGTAACTGTAATAATAACTTTATCGCATAATTAGCACAATTACAACTCAGTTCACAACTGCAATTACAACGACAACTGCTGCTAGTAGAAGGAGCACCGCAGCGCTGTAAAGAAGCCGGCTGTAAAGTTTACAGTGTGCATTACATAAATGCTAACAACAATAACAGCAGACGATTGACTCATTAAGCAGGTCCAACACGCCCCCACGATTAGCTCTGGGGCATATGTAAATCTGAACACAAATTTAACTAATTGACGTCGCTCAAGATCCCATCTCGCTGCTCTTGTGTGTGAAACTTGAATTCATATATAATCAATGTTGTTGGTTTTTTTTTATATTTTGTGAAGTGTGTAATTTTGTTGTAGCCTGTCGTGCTCAGTGAACATTATATCAAGATACTTGACATCAAAACTAATATTAAATTTAGATGAACTCGTTGTTGTGCCACCGCTGCTGTGGCTGTGTCTTCTAAAAGAGCAATTTTATTAACCAAGTCAACAAGTTGCCGCAAAAGAATATAGAACGTAAGCCAGGTAAGTTATACTCTCTCAAGCGAGATTATTATTTTCCTTCCAGCTTCTGTACTCGCTATTATTACCGTATATTACATGCACCATACATTAATTTTAAGTGCTGATAATATCAGACGATATGAGATGAGTTCAGTTGTGGTTTAGCCTCAAGTGCACCACGCTCTTGTTGCATCAAGCTGGTTGAGTCAGAGTGGAGTGTGGCACTGTGTGCACTAGTGGTTTCTAAATCTCTAAAAAGGTCAAGGGTTATTTCTTGAATTTATTTATGAATATTTAAAGTGTTAACAGGTTGCTGAAAATATTTTCAAAATGGCTAAAAGCAAAGTTTGCAGTTGCACTTGGAAACAGAGTTTTTTGAGACTCAAAAAAATTGTGAAAAAAATTTTAAAATAGAAAGTGAAATTGATTTTTAAAGTTAAGCTTTTTTTAAGACTAAAATATTATTAATTTTTCTAATTTTCGTGTATTTAATGGGAGCTCATAAGATCATTTAATTTTACAAATTAATTTTCTTTGAGCTTTCAACTTTATTTTTTAACAAAAGTCAAAAAAACCCTTTTAATAAAAAAGAAAATAAAATCGAGCGTTAACAAAAATAGAATATAAATAATTTAAAATAAATAAAATTCAAAATATCACACAAATATTATTAAATATTTTTATAGTAGAAGCCAATTATTTCCTTCTTAATTGACGCCAAATAAATAACTAAATAATAACATATAAAAATAGTTTGTATAAAAGACAATTGCAAAAATAAATAAAATATTTTAAGCCTTTTCTCATGGCTCTCTGTCTTAATAACTCTCTTAATTTTCGGTAAGCCATAAATAACAATTGCGAATTGCAGATAAACTAAAAGGTTTTGTGCCAAAAAAATGTTTGCTAGGAAAATACTAAAAGTTAAAACAATAATTTTGTTTGCCTGACATTTAAAAAGGTTTTTAGTTTAGAATTTTACTTTACATTAGAAGTGTAAGTTTATAGTGCGTCAAAAAGTAATAATTCATATTAAACTTTACAGCAATACTAAAGTCGAGTAAGCTCAATAGTGTAAGCTCAAAAGTTTCGACTGTTACTGTCAATAAGAAAATATATATTGAACAAGAGTCATTCGAAGTTCTGCATACATATTCTACTAATTAAGTGTACTCTTTCTTGAAGTTTAACTACAATTTGCAATTTGTCATCTGGCAGTTAGAATAATAATAATGTATTATTATATTGGAAATTTTTACGTTGTTTCAAGGATTTGTCTGTGCTTTTTTATTATTTTTAAATAGTTTGCTATTTCTCGACGCCAATTACTATTACCGATATCTTTTAATATTTCTCTATTATTTAATTTAATTTTATTCTTCTGTAAAAGTCGACATTTGCTTTAAACTAGGTTAGGTTAGGTTAGGTTGAGCGGTAGCTGAGGAATAAACCTCAGTTCACTTAGGCCAAAAGAGGCCCATTGTGGTACTACTTCGATTAAAGATCAGCCTGAAGCTTTTATGAACCGTCTCAGATTCCTTAGCTTTATTGAAGCGAGGTCTGTCAGGTTCAGGTCTGTTAGATGGTAGGCTCCCAGGTAAAAGAACCCGGTTCTACATAGGGCAGGACAGGAACAGAGGAGGTGATGGACTGTTTCCTCTTCTTATTCATCACGACAGCTTCTGCAAAAGTCGTTGAAGGGGGCCTGGAGTCTAGCAGCGTGTGCTTTAAACTAAATACTCTTATAATTCGAGTAATTCAAATTAGTTTTTTCGTTTTGCCAAGCAATCAATATGTTTTCACTTTTTAATGCAAAACTTATAGTCCAACGCCTTGGTTTGTTTACGAAAAAAACAAAAGCAGCGACAATGAATAAACGAAAGCATAACATAACAAAACAAAACATAATAAAAATCGAAGCAAAACAACGACGAATATTTTTGCATATTTACACAGGATCTTTTACACATTCCCAAACTCAGATTCTGGCTAACAACAAGGCGGGGAATTTTCAAAGGGGGACACACTGTCTGTCTCCCTATCTGTCTGCCTGTCTGTCTGTCTGCCTGTCTGTCTGTCTGTCCGTCTGTCTGTCTGTCTGTCTATCTGTGAATTGTGAACTGCATGAGTGAGTGAGTGCCGAGGTTATGCTGTAAATTGTGTGTAAGCCAAACTGCTGCCTGTGGAGGAACAAGGCAGACGAAAGCCGTTGCTAAAAGTCCAACAAGTTAGCAGGCGTGTGGCATGAAAGTGTGGCAGTGGCAGTATCGGTAGTTGTGTGGCAAGCGGAAAAACGGGAAGTCGACAAGGACAAGCAAAGTGTTGGCAACGTTGCTGTTGCATCAGTATTAGTGTTGTTGTTGTTGTTCTTCTTGTTCTTGTTGTCGTTGGCACCATGGTCCTGCGGTTGGCAGTTAGGACGAATTGGGAGTTTTGCCCATACTTTTGCCATATGTATCAATGTAACTGTACTACTGTGCCACAGTAGCTATGCAACTGCAACTCGGCATCTGTGTATCTGTATCTGTGTGGGTATGTTTACTGTTTGCACAAGTGCCATGGCCACAACATACGGAAGTAATTCGATTTTGTGAGTGTGTGGCATGTTGTTGATGAGCCTATGACATTGTTGTGCAATCCATGAAGGGACACACAGACGGAAAGACTGACAGATGGACGGACAGGCAGACAGACTGCCAGATAGTCAGTCACATACAAAAGATTACAAACTCACTCTGTCTCCGCTTCTATCTGTCGCAATTGTCACAGCTGTCGGCTTACAAACACTTGCGCATCCAAAAGACACACAGATCATATTTAATACGAGACATTATAATAGCATTCTAGGGCATATACTAGTATTTATTAATAAACACATATGTGCACACACTTCCGTTATTTAACACCACATTTGTACAGTAAATCTAATGTAATTATTTATTTTACGGCACACACACAAAAAAATTACAATAATTTACACAAATTACTAACATCATTCTGACCATTTGACTAGCTAATTGCTGTTTCCATTTGCCATGGCTAGCTAGTTAGTTTCACTATAATTTATTAACATTTAGAGCTAGTTTTAATGTAAGTTTGGAATGTAATTTTTAATGGGTTTCTGGGATTTATGAATTTAGATTTTTGTAGTAGGGAAACTAAAATACCATAAATTATTACAATATTATTTTAGAGTCTGTGCATTAAGTCCTTGGGCTGAAAAATAGTTAATCATTGAACTTGTATTTAAACATATTTTAAATTATTACCATTTAAGTTTTTCCCTACTAAAAAAGGGAATTTCGTTATTAACCAAAAGTAAGTTGAATTAAGAAGTATTTAGAACCAAAAATAATAGATTGAATTCCTTTATCTGACTTGACTTACTCACTGACTAAAAAGTGTGCTGAAAATGGTGTTAATCATTGAACTTATATTTTAAACATATTTTTAAATATTACCATTTAAGTTTTTCCCTACTAAAAAAGGGAATTTCATTATTAATCAACAGTAAGTTAAATTAAGAAGTTTTTAGAACCAAAGATATTATTTTGAATTCCTTTAACTGACTTGACTTACTCACTGACTAAAAAGTGTCGCTTCTGCAGTCAAAGTTAAAATTTATTTATTTTCTACTAATGCTGAATATAATCTCAATTCATTCTTAAAAAATCTTTTGTGTTCTTTGTCCATTGAATTTTTGCTTTATTTAATAAGAGGCTGAAGACAATAGTCAGCTACACTGCCTTACTATTATTTCTTTGATACCATATCCATATGTTTATTAAACTAGATTTCTTTTCATTTTATTCTTAAAGCATGACTTGACTGAATATGATATTTATTTCTTTGTTTATTTATTTATTTATTTATATATATGCATATAGGGCAATCAAAAGTCAGCCTCTCTGCCAAGACATTGCTTTTGTACAGTTTGAAATTTCTTTGTGAATTTTTCGTTACATTTGTGCAAATTGATGAAAAGTAAAACAATTATTAAGCCAACCACAAATTGTTAAATGAATTTTCTGGCCACAATTTGACAATCGCTAAGAAAGCTACAAAATATAAATAAGAAAATATTTGAATAGACAACTTAAGTGTGGCTCACACACACACATCCAACTGCTGCCAATTAAAGCCGATAAAACTACACACACTCTGTGTGTGTGAGAGTGTGTTCTGTCTTGGACTGTCTCGTAATTGCTTCAATTGGTAACTGCAGAGCTGTGCAGGTCTAATCGCTTTGCTGGCATATTCTCAAAAATGCTCAAAGTAATAAAATGACTTGTGATGCCCAAACGTAAACGTAAACTGTAAACTGACAAATTGCGTCTAATTGGTAAGGCTTGTGAGGCAGGAAGTATTTTTATTAGACATGCGGTTAAGTATGAGGCCTTTTTTCAGTGTATGTGCATTTGACATTTCTATCAATATTTAATTTCATTACAGTCCACAAATGCCTCAAGTAAGAAGTGCACAAAAATCTAATAAATAATTCTGGCCAGCAAAAGATGTCCATTCAATTCAAATATGCCTTTGAGCCTGCCCTAGGGGACATGCCTGTGGCTAGATTAGGGCCAAGAGTGTGTCTACTGTTTACCATTTACACCTGGCTGTAAACCGTGCTTGATCCAATTTGATGTGTGTGTTTAAGCTGGACACTAGCTTAAAGCTCAGGTCGAAGTTCTAGTCACATCTCAGTCCCCACTCCCCTACTTCACACAGACACTACCTAAGTGCATTTATATCATGCTGGCGAACACTCTGCCTCCTCTCTGCCCCCCGACTTCATGTCCTTGCTGCTGTCGTCTGTGCCTCGTTGTCTGTTTAAAATGATAACGTTGAGTACGTTGGCGGTCTAGAGAAGACAAATGTGTGCTATTGAGGCGTGAAAATATTCCACTATAAATACACATGAACTGAAGCAAAATCCAACTTTAAGCTCTGTGTAATTTTCCGTATCAAAGTGTGAGCGTTCGTTTATTTATGGCTTTCTGTTTGGTATACGCTGGAGTTTATTTCTTTTCAATATTATCTATGAAATTGACAAAAACAATCAGCCAGTAATGCCAATAAATATAATGTACACATGAATTTTGCATGCATGCCAACAAAACCTAATCAAAATTATTCAAATGAGATTGTTTCTGATAACAGAAAGCTAAAAAAAAGTTTTGGGCTTGAAGGTAATAGGGTGAAGTGGTAAAATTTACAAATATTTTTATATGTGGCTCAATATTATTACATATTACATTTTTTTTTTAATTTATCATAATATTATTTATCTGAATACTATTGTATTACATTTTATCTATTTTTAATTTTTTTAATTCAAGCTGAATTCTTATTTACTAGTTGATTTCTTTACCTTAAGACTAGAGTATATTTCAACAATATCTATTAATTATCCAAATGTATTTGTGTGGAGTCTTGAACTGATATTTTAAACTTGTTTCAAACGGTATAGTTTCTCCGGAAAAAAAAACTCTGCAGTGTTTATGCGATTATGGGTTTGTGATTACGGGTATGTAAACATATGACAAATTCACCTCGCTTTAATAATATTGAGAATAAGTAACCCAAATAAATATGAATACTAAAAAATTTAAAGCTATTGTCAACTGTATTTTAATAGATTCTCTGTAATATTTCAAAATTTTAACTCTACATAAAAATGTACTCTATTATCAACAGTATTTTAAATGGTTCTCTTTAATATTTCAAACACTTTTTCTATAAAATTATACAAATTTTTTTCAATGTAAGAAATAAAAATTTGTTAACAATCCGATCTAAATATATAGTCCTTAAAGTAGAGCTTTATACCCTACGCGTGCATGATTTTATGCAGTTCAGCAAAAATTTTTGGCAATCTTTGCAGACAGACTCCCCTTCGCGTCTGCTTCCGCTGTTCCGGCGGCTCCTCTATGTCGACAGAATGACAGTAAATGCCAGTAACTGCAAAAGAGAACAGCAAAAAATGTAAAAAAAAAGGAGGGCAGTGTAAGAGCAAAGGCGACCCAATTTCGGGTATATGGTAGTAAATTCGCAGCTTTCATTAACCGAAGCGCCAGACGATTGAGGTATGTGGGCTGATGGTGTTTGTGGGAGGCGTGGTGACAACAGTTAAGCACTGCGCTGAGGTCTGTGGCAAGCAGAGGAAACGCGTTACACAATGTGGCGTTGCACAAAGGGCTGCACAGCATGGCTGATTGGAGCTGGTTCGATGGTTTTTGCCAGTGCACAACTTTCGCCAGACTTTCGCTCCGGACCAGAGCTGCAGGCAAATTGTGCACACTGCTTGGAAATGTATACCTTAACCTATACTACCTTTATAGTATGATAAAGCATAAAATATAGCACATGTCCTTAACAGAATTCTAATTAGAAATTTTGGTAATATTTAAATAAAAGTTCTATTAAAGAGGAATTCGTTTTGTTAAGTCGAAAAATTAGCATAAATTTTTTTAAATAGACGGAATTTGTTACGGTAATTATTCCAGAAATTATCCTACTTAAGTTAAAGAGTATTTTAAACTCTAAATTTTGTCTTAATTTATTTTTTAAATATTTTTAAAATTTATAAAATAATGAAGTTAATTTATATAACATATGAGAAGAAGAAACCTTGTTGAAAAAGAATAAATTATGAAGTTTATTATAAGTTTATTATAGAATATTAATTTATTTTTATAATATTTTTAAAATTTATAAAAAAAAAGTGAATTTATATAAAATATGAGATGAAGAAATCTTGTTGAAGATGAATAAATTATGAAGTTTATTAAAAGTTCATTATAGACTTTTGTTCGAGTGTATTTAGTAAGTTTGAAGTTAACTTTTAAGCGGAAATTAGTCTGTCATCGATGCCAAATTGGTAAGAGATTTGGCTTTGGGATATATTATGCAGCGTTTGTCAGTTGGCAATTATCTTTGCTTTTGACCAGGTTTCCGCTGTCCATTTCAACAGTTTTTGACATTTCAATTAGTAATTTGGGGCTCAAGTCAAAGGCATAGAGGAAATGTTTGCAATAATTTCCTTTCCTTTCCTCCTAGAGCCGACCATTTGCTCTAAAAGCCAGTTGCATTTTTAATTAGAGCCACTTTATGCAATTATTTCAGCTGGTTATCGTTTATCGATGTGCGTCCTTTACCCAAAAATGTTTTAAACATAGTCTGAGGCAAAAATTGTTGCCTTTTACACTCTGTCCTTACTGTGTTTGTGTTCTTCCTCTTTTTGGAGTCATTTATCCAATGAGAGCTGGAGTATGCTAATGCCAGGCACTGTAACTAGAACTGGCTAAATATGTATGCCAAATGTGATTTGCATATAACGTTCAGATTGGTTATGAGTTTGGGCATTGGCTTTTGGTATGCCTTTTAGCCAGAGTTAAGCCAAACGGCTCCAACTGTGCATGGTCATATTGGCCAAGAGGCAGTCGGCTTAGGCACTTTGTGTCCTGCTTGAGGTATGTAACTAGACAGAGGCCACTACTTCCAATCAATATGACTGTCATCAGTCCGAAACTATCATTAGTTATGACACCTGTATTGATGTCCGTCGCCTGATGTGATTTACATGCTTATTGGCTGCATGGTCTGACAATTATTTGTTTACTCATTAAAATGCTAAAATCTGACTTATACATATGCATAATATTATGACCAAATCACAAACCTCATAATGTGGTTGAGTGAAAGTAGAGAGAGAGTCTACTCTCGACTGTCTCTGTTTGTGAGATCCCAGCTAAAAAGCATTGCCGAAATAAGTTTGCATGGCACAAGAATCTCTACGCTTTCGGCCAACTTGCACAATAAATCTCGGCCAACACACATACAGAGACACACAGAAAAACAAGAGCGAGGGAGCTGAACAGATTGCGTAAAATATGCAGAGCTCTGAGGCAGAGTACTACTACTACTACTGGCAGTGCCACCATTCACCAGTCACCGCACCAGTTACCAAGCACTTGAAGCTGACACAACGCCACAAAGCGCATTATGATGATCAACATCATTCCGAAAAGTTGAAAGAGCTCCGACTCTGCACCACAGTGGGTTGAATTGGTTTGGGGCTAAGGGTTAAGGTGCATTTCAATGTTGGCAGGACTTGTGCTTATTTGCGCCAAACACAAAAATGTACGAGCCAAATAGTATGCCCTTCCATAAACTTGGCAATTATCCTTGGCATTTAAGGAACTATCCATTTTATTCCAATCATGCTAAATGAAAAAAATAATGCGGCAAATATTCATACTATCTCTAAGCTGTTCAAAACACAATTAGTTGGTGCGGAATTTCTATTGAATATTTTAAGAGTTTTCTGCAATTTCTATGACAAATTTTATAGAATTTGTTGATGCAAAAATTTGTGGAAAATTATTAGAAATCTTCTAGTCAAAAATCTATGCTAAATTAGTTGAATATTTTAAGCTTGTTTTTAGAATAATATAGACATTTAAGTAGTGTGATTACACAGATGTCTGTTACTTTTAAATATTTGAAGATTTAGTGACCTCCATGTAAATGTTATTATTTTAATTTATATTTTCTCAATTGAAGAAACATTTTTGGCATTAAGAAAAAATTGTATAAATCTAATAATGATAATTTAATTAGCTATTATAATACCTGATACCTAATACCTTAGCTATGATTACTTATTACGTGAGAGTATAAAATAAAAAAATAAAATTAAATAAATTACTGATTGCAGTCTAAAATACTGTTTTTAAAATAATATTAATATCTCTTCATTAATCGGAAATTTTAATAATTATTTAACAACTTTCGATAGCTCTAAAAATTCAGATAAAACTACATAGTTTAAGAGGTTTCTCTTTAGCTTGTATTGACTGTACCACACAACGTTAGCCCAAAACAAAACTGAGTGCTAGAAAAATAATGTCACAAAGTTAGAGTAGACAAAGAGTTAGACATATGTATTTATAAAAAGAGTCAACTAATTATGAGAAATGGCTGCCAAAATGTTTTTGCTTAAGCTTTCCCTAGTTGCAGGGCATCCAATATGCATATCCTATTCGTATGTGTAAGTATGTATGTACATAAGTATGTATGTATATGTGTGTATGTGTATCTTTAGATACTCTACTACTTTCCTTTCAAGCCGTGCATTTCAATAAATCAAATGGGCGCTGTACCTCTGCCTCGGGTGGCGCCTTTTTTTTTTGGGGGGGGATAAGAGTAGGGCCAGTTTACAGTAACTTTTATTTGGTATTTACAGCGAGCGAGTGTGTGTGTGTGTGTGTGTTTGTGTGTGCTGACTTTGGGCCTGTGTAAACAGTATGCCAGGCAATGGAATTCGATTTCAGCTATTTTCTATGCCAAGAACTTCTTTTTGGCCAATGGCAACAACCTACTTACTGTTAGCACTGGCAGCAGCAGCAGTAAGGGGTCATAAACACGTGATAAAAGCTTTACTTGCAATTTTAACTTTAGAGTCGGGTGTAACGAGAGCAATGCAGGATTACTACACTAACACAACAACACAACACATTTCCGCTGCTGTGTGTGTGTGTGTGTGTGTACGTCAGTCTGGCACCAGCGACTGTTGTGTATACCTATACATATATATCAATGCCAAGGCAGAGTCCGTTAGTCAAAGAGTCTGTCACACTGATTGTCTGACTGACTGTCTGACTGTCTGACTGTCTGACTGACTGACTGACTGACTGTCTGACTGTCTGTCCCTTTGTGTGTGCCATATGTCTGTCCGTATGTGCCATCTACTCACGAGTTTCGAGACGACTTGTTTAACCGTCTGTGTCTGTGTCGTGGGTCATTTGGACTTTGGCTTGAAGCTTAACTTTATTCTTTACCTCATTTCTTTACTTTTCGGATTGCTACACTCAGAAAAAAGAACATATTTAAGATGACAATTTTGAAGTTGAATGGAAAATTTATGAAGAAAGTCAAGTAAACAGGCAAAGGTCACAAAAATGACCTAATAGGTGTAATACTGAACTCATTGGCTAGAGGGTATGACAAGTTTATGGGTCTAATTCAAACATACAAATGTATCAATGACTTCATGACTTTATGCACATCTATCGTGTATTGATTTTGAATGAAATTGCTATATTATACTGTACTGTACTCATTGGCTAGAGGGTATGATAAGTTTATGAATATAAGTTATAGATCAGTATCAGTATCTCAACGACTTTATATTACACTCATCATACCTTCATTTTGAATGAAATTGCTATATTATACTGTACTCTATTGGTATAGGGTATGATAAGTTTATGCATATAAATTATACTTGAACAGAAGAGAGTTGAAATAAATCCTACCATTTAAATATAAATTTAATATTTATAATTTTTTTACAATTTCTTTTACTTATACAAAAAAAGAGTTACTTTTAAATTTGAATAATATTTTTTCAAGTGTATTTTCTCCCATTCTTTCCTGCATCTTTAAGGCTTGTAATTGGCTCTAGCTTGACCTATGAGCCAGCTAAACAAGCTGCACTATGAGCACTTAACATTAATTGAGGCAAGAGATGGGCGGTGGGTGGTGGGCTGCATGGATCTGGTGAATGGTGGCAATTCTCAGGTGTAACGGAGCTCATCAATGCGCTTAAGGATAGAGCGCTGGTAATTCAATTTATTTAATTTGTTTTATTTGTTTTTTGCAAGGGCCACATGCCACACACACGCTGCTGCACATGCCACACGCTCATTTCGCAATGCCCTCTGTGTATTGATTTGAATATGTCAGCAATTTGTGTAGTCTGCAACATGTGAATGCATGCGATGAATGCATTACCAGGCGCTGAGCAGCATCAGATCTGTAGCCGTCGAGCGATGCTGCGTGAAATTCAATGTAAACCAAGCCAAACCAAACCAAACCCAACCAAAAACAAACCAAACAATTTAAAATCATGGCGTGCATTTGGCTTCAATTCAATTTAAACTGAAATCAGCTCATGTGGCCCAAGTGGTCCCAAGAGTTGGCCAAGTGGGACTGACTGGTGGGAGTAGTAATGGTAATGGTGGTAGCCTCTGACCTAGGTTACACGGCGTTGGCAGTTTATTGTTGTAGTAGGTGAAACGCACAGCAGAGTAGGTCTCACTTCAGTTTCACTTTATTAAATTGCAATCTACTCGTTTATCTCTATTGGCAGTAAACTATCGTATTTAAAAACACTCTGCGTTAAAAGCAATGCCAAATAAATATACAGGCAATGCGAACAGGCAGTTAACTCGGTTTGTTAAACGTATTATATTAATCAGTTGAAGTAATGCGATGCAAGAGGTCTACAGAGTTGTATTTACTTAAAGTCTGCGTAATGAAATTTAAAAAAAAGCACCAAATGTCAGTTACATATTGACAATAGTCGAATATTAGTTTTACAATAGTCGAATGCAATGAACAGGCATACTTGCTTGCAATTCACTCATACTTAGGTCTCACAGCGAACACACAAACACACAGAGCGGCCGAACAGAGGCACCGATAAGACTCTTTGAGTTGCCGTTCAATTAGTAGGATGAGAACTGGAAGCACTGATTATGCGATTATACTTTCGTGTTTACGGGTATGTAAACATGTGATTAAAATGTCAAAGTCACTGTTAGCCTATGATTAAAAGGCAAAATATAGACTCCTTTATTATCGAAAACACCAGACTGTAGCCTTCGATTATGATTATGATTTATACCTAAAATTAAGTGCAATTAATTAACGAATCTAAATATAGATAAACCAAAGTTTATGCAATTTTTTGAATATTTTTCTCGAATATCGAAAAAAGCTAATGCTAAAAAAATTAGTTGTTCCTTGTTTCTTTATTTTAACTTCGAAAACCAATGATTTAAATGGAAAATGTGTGAATGAATAGATAGATAGTTACATAAATAAGATATATTATAGTTGAAAATATTATTTACTTAAATGTAAAAGCTTACAGTGATGTAACTGGCTTTACAGTGTTGTAATCTCGCAACTGGTATGCAGACTTTTCAACGTGACTGTTACAACGTGCAACTCAAAAATTGCAACGGGCTTTAACAGTGAGTAAAATTTGGCAAGCTTTGATTTGTTGGTACATAAATTTGAAAACCGTTATGTGTATTTAATATGGCCGGCGGAAAGAAGTTGCTAGCATTACAATGGCCTCAGTGTGGCATTTGTTTGGCATTTGGCTATATTGACACTTGCAAACAACTGTGTCATATAATTTATGGCCAGCAATTTCTATGCGAACTGCCTTACAGTGTGTGTGTGTGTGTGTGAGTGTGTGTGTAGGTGAAAATCAAGTTAAACTACTAACTGAGTGTAGGAGACACGTGCGTCTCCTAAAATAGAGAAATTGCAACAATGCAGAAGCCAAGAACAAGAGATGATAACAATTAAATTGTTGCTCTGGCCAATTAAAAGTTTGGCACAAAAAATCAACCTGCCGTGGCCAAATGAAATGCTTGCCGCACGAACGCCTTGTTAGCGCCAACTTTATGGCAATGCCCAACTATTTGGCGTGCCAATTTAATGAGAAAATGTAGGACACTATTGAAAAGCCTGGCCTGGCAATGGCTTGCCTTTTGCTTAGCAGACGAGACGAGGCAGACAGACAAGAGGGGGGCGTCTGCTCTGCCTCAAGACTGAAGCACTATTCAAACAGTCTGAGTGCCGTTTAGGTCGTGGGGCAGCAAAACTCTAGCTATCTTTATCATTTGCCCTCACTCTCTCCAGTGGCATTTAAAGCTCGCTCGCTCGCGCTCTGCTTAAATAATTTAACAGGGGTATTCCGGCTGTGCTGGGCCAAATCATGGCCAACAAATAAGTTTGTTTACAAGCGGAAAACAAGCCGCAACAATAACCAACTGCAAACGTGCAAATTAATTATGACACCTGAGTTGGGAGTTTCAACGTAATGCCACGCCTCCTACCCCCTTACATGT
The DNA here is from genome assembly GCA_035045005.1 of Liodrosophila aerea. NCBI lineage: Eukaryota > Metazoa > Arthropoda > Insecta > Diptera > Drosophilidae > Liodrosophila > Liodrosophila aerea. The sequence goes on along the minus strand of JAWNNL010000922.1, from coordinate 265,713 downwards.
TGGCCACAATTATATTTGTTGCATATTTTAGTGCGTTGCCAGCAGCAAATGTACAAGTTTTGTTTCAACTGGCTGCAGGTTTAGGTGTGGGTGTGTCTGAGTGTGTGCTTTACCCTCTGGTCTAACAGGTTGTGTAGGCTTTAAAGTCAACCAAAGTCGGGTAAGAGTCAGGCACAAGTTGAGTCGAGTGTGCTCAACATATGCAACTATTTACAGCTTACAGAAAAGATATATACAAATGTTAATATGTTAACTAAAGTATAGTATTTTATAGAATTTTAATAACCCTCTTAAAAGTTCGTCTCTTAATTTGTACTCATACCTATAGGTAGGTAGTCTCCTTAATATAATTTCCACTGCTATTTCTATTACCTATATTAGAGAACTTCTACAACATCTTCCTCATTTCCTCTTCAAGTTCAAAAAAGTTATTGAATATTAAAATTTACTTGAAGTTAAACTATACTTTTATTATTTTATTTCATTTTAATTTCCATCTTCTGCCTCATGTTTAAATTAAATACAGTTTTATTATTTAAATTTTATTAAATTTAATTTCAATCTTAAATTACTTTTTTACTGACTCGTTTGACTGCATTTAGTTAACTTTTAAATAAATAAATATTTTAAAAATTGATATAAACCCAGCATACCCCATTTCATACATCACTTCATCTATACCCCATTTGTCCACTACCTAGAGCATAGTTGACATAAACTTTAGTGTTGTGGCCTGTGGACATCTGTATACCATAACTTGTGCTGCGGCTTACCAACTGCATTGCACCTGGCCTTCACCTGACTTACTACAGACTCCTTGGCTGAAAGAAAGGACAGCCTGTTGGTTCTTTATGATCGTCTCATAAATGGAAAATACTTTACCCTAGCTGCATTTCAAATTGGAAAACACTTTAAGCACTTGACAACAATCGATTGGCTTGTAAAATGTTTATGCCACCAATACATTTGGTCTATTAAAGGGCTTGTTACACTCACAGTTACAGTTACAGCTAAATCGGTTTTATTGACTAAAAATTTAAATTACTTTTTAGAGGAGGTTTAGCGAGTTAAATACACTTGCATAATTGATGAACTAGGAGTGTGCTCTGTAATAGGACTTGTTTAAATTTATACTAGTATACTTTATCAATAGTATAATAGGATTAAAATTATTCAACTTGGGTTTCTTTATTATGAGCTCTATATGTAAATAGTTTATGCTATACTCTATGTAAACTTAGTTATTGATTGAAAGTTCATAAATTTTCTGAAAATTTTTCCTCGAAACACAAATATAAAAGTTTTGATCATTATTTCTAGATATCAGTCGAGGTTTACCAATTACGTAATCCAAGCACTTGCTATAGATACATCTTTAAAATAAGATTACTCAAGGCTTACTATAAACTTAATACTGGATTGAAAAGGTATATATATTTTATAGCCAAAGGAATACAACAAAATTTTAAATAAAATGTTTTCAAGTAATACTTATATTACTCAATTCTTTAATGTATTTTTTCCAAACTTTACTATGGTTATCCTTAAATTACATTTTGTTCTCCGTAACAATTCAGAGTTACAGACAGTTTAAATCTTTTCATAACTAAAACATGAATGCCAATATCTGTCATAGCTTATTCTAACTGAAATGAAAAGCAGACTTTTCCTCAGTTCTGTATGCAGGGTATAAAACATTCAATAGTGTCTACGCCCAAATGCCACAAACATTTACATGGCAAAAAAAAGGGCGGAAACTAAAAAAAGTTGATGAAAAACATGGCGAGAAACAGCTGTAAAATGGTTAGCACATAAATAGCAGCTGCGGCAATTGCAATGCGAATTTTTATTTTGTTTCATATAATACGAGTAATTTTCACTTTTATTGGCTCAAAAAGAATTTGTAGAGTTTTTTATTTGCACTGTCTGCGCATTTTAAAACATTTCGAGCTGCTGTTTATTTTATGACTATGCCAGACTGTAATAGGAATGTATATATATCCATCTGTCTGTCTGTCTGCTGAGTGTGAACTAATTAGTGCATTAGCATTTAGCGTTAAAGCCAAAAACTTTCACTTCACTCTCAGGTAATGTGGGTTAACACCAGCTCATGATGAGCCAGTCTTATGCTAATCATTATGTTTTGTGGCTCCACATACTACTACTACTACTACTACTACTATATCTGTTGCTCATTAAATCACGTGGTCTGACTGTCTGTATCTGTATCTGTGGCTGTAACGCGTCCTATAATTGCAATTCGCTAAGCTCGCGCACTGATTGATGACTGATTAAAATTGGCTTAAATAACCATGAGGAAACTTAACTCAACCACGTGCCACAATCAAGTTGGAATGCAATTTGCACAGTGCAAAACAAATGTGAGTTCCAAAAATAACCGCAGTCCAGACAAACCAGTTAAATAGACTGACAAACAGACTGACAGACAGGCAGACAGCCAGATGGACATATGGACAGATACTAGAGCTGGTTACAAGGACGCGTTGATTTTCATGTAAAACAAATATCACTTAATATGGCCCCAGTGCTGTCCTGACGTTAGCTAATGGCAAAACAAAAAGCACGTACCACTCCTCTTGCTGTTGTTGTTGTTGTTGTGCTGTCCAGCTTGCAGCTGGTATCCTTGCACCTGGACACGTGTGCGTGTGCAGCTCATAAAAAAACGTGTGCAACATGAAGGGAAAGCTGGTCACTCGCTGTGGCATTAAAACCAACTGTCGACAGACAAACAACAACAACATGAGCTGAAAATGGCAGTGGACCACCTGATGGTATTGCTGGGACACACTAAATGTACCTTGGTGTCAAATATGATGAGCATTTGGTGAATTGGTTTGGTAAACATAAAGTAGGGCTACTTAGATGAATTCTTGTTTCTCAAATTTATGCATATTGTAATCTGTGTGTATCCTCAATTCAGACTGACTTTTATTCGCAGTTCCGACTCTGAACCAGTATCGGTCTGCATGTTCCTTCTTTTTCACAATCGGTTCTTATGAGCTATTTCTTATATCGATGTTTCGATTAACATTAAAACATAAGTAAAAGTAACTTAACAACTATTTACAATTTATATTGCTACAATATATTTATTGGTTATTATTATTATTATTTTCATGTAAATTACACTTTGATCCAACTATTATATTATATATTCATTTATTCATTTAGATAGTAACTCTTTGCTATGTATAGAGCACGGGCGCTTTGGCATTTCGAGAAAAACGCGTTTAAAGTTTTGCATTTGTACTGAGCTTGCACTAAGGTCGTGCTATATATGCACTTCTCACGCAGTGACTCTTTAAGATATAAGTCTAAAGCTTTGTCACAATATAAAACACTATACAATAACTATTTCTGCATTATTAACTCAAAAACGTAAAATTTTGATTTGTGATCCTCTTTTTATAAACCAACCATATACCATATGAAAATATAGATTTTAAAAATTGAAAAAAATCGTATTAAATTGTGCACACTTCTGAGCTTCAATTTTATGCCTTGCCCCACTGTGCTTGCCCTGGACACTTAATTTTAATAAACAAACTACTCGACGCGTGTATTCGCAGTGGATCAGGTAACAAACAACCCACACGCCAAGGTTAGGCCAGGTATTAAAGCGTAAACACACAGAGTTTTACTAGTACCAGGATAGCGAGTATATAGAGTGCTATATATTTTAGCAGCTTTCTCTCTGTGTTGGAGTTGTAATGAGCCGCACGAGAAATGCATAAAGTTTTCGGCTTAAGTAGTTCAGTTTAGTTTGTGGGTAGAGAGGAGGAGTTTGAGGTTGGACACGGTGTACTCTTCCCCTGAGATCGATGTGTAACCATAATTCTGCCGGCGACAGATGCAAACGACGTAAACAAACAGAAACGTAAACGTTTATGTAGCTGGTTCTAGTTCCAGTTCCAGCTCCAGTTCCATTTTCACTATGGGCTTTAACTGTGGAGTTTTTTGAGCTCAGCCTGAAGGGGCAGGTGGTAGGTGGCAGGTGGCACGTGCGCCTATCAGTTTGCTTTAAAAACTTTTGCGTTTTGCTATTGTTATTGTTATAGGTGTTGTTGTTGTTTTGTTTCGGCTGCTTTTCAATTTTATTGTGGCAAGAAACACAGAAGTGAGACTGTAAAAGGCGCTGGAGTGCTACGTGATTTACACCTAGACGAATGTGCATCTGTGCATCATTTTATGAGTATGCTGCACTTACCACACACACACACATGCAACACATGCCCTACCAATGTGCCCCCCTTCTGTCGCTCTTCATCTGAATTTAATGTTTATAAGGTGTCTGCTTTTAGCTGCTAGTCAACTCGGTTTTGTTTATATATTTCACTCTAAAAAATTTATTCCATCTCGGGTAAGTTTACAACGGCCTTCCACTCAGCCCGTGACTTGATGTGACTTTTACGTGCGTGTTGATGCGCGTCGAGCTGCAGCAGCAGTATTAACTGCAATACTCTTAAAGTTCTGCTAGATGCTTGTACACTTGCCCCATGCCCCATGCCCCATGCCACTTGCCACAGCCATGTTTTTTTCTTTTTTTGGCCATTGGCCATGTCAAAGTCAAAGCCACGCGCCGCCATTGTCATTACACGCGCCGACGCTTACAGCTGTGAAATATTGCCCGAGGGTGGGGGCAGTGGGGGGAGGCGGTTGTTATAGCAGTGGGCGTGGCAGGTGCCAGTTCGACTGCGGTTTGTCTTGCGTTCGATGGTCGCGCGTTTGTGTCGTTCTAAGCGCCTAGAATCCATTGTATTTTAATGAATATATACAGCGCGACGATGAGTGGAAATGCAGACAGCGCATTCGAGGGAGACTCGGCTAAAATAGCGAGTGTGTCAGTTGCATTCAAGCTTGTTTAGCTGCAGCTCCAGCCCATACCACTTACCAACTTTTGTCTGTTATGCTCCCACTCTCTTCCACTCTTCTTCCCCATTCTTTCTCCCTTCTCCTCTCTTATCCTCCCTCCCGCTGTTTATCAGATTTGGGTCGTGTCCTGCCAGCGCGTGCCTTTCACTTGCCACATAGGCATCGCTGCCGGCGCGTTGCAAGTGTTGGCATTTACGAGTTAGCCATGTCATTCGCGCAGTGTATTAGTGTGACACGGCGAGTGTGTGTGGGTGTGCGGGTGTGTGACAAATATTCCAAAAGGCACGCACACACAGAATCTTTCACATAAATAACAAGCACACTTTATGTCTAGCGATATTGTTTTAAAACTTAGCTATCAAATTACTTTAAAAAGTTCAATAAAAAATTTAGACTATAAAAAGTTTTATATTTATTAAAGAACAAGTAAACTTTCTTTTAAAAATAGCAAATTAAATACACAGAAAAATTTCTATTATTTATTTTTTTAAATTATTTTTAATTTCATTCCTAATCTTGACCGATGCACTTGGCAGATAGAATTTCATTAAAGAAATAAAATATTTAATAAATATTAAATCTTTCTTGGAAATTATTTGTAATTTATTTTACGTTTTAAAATGCATTAACAAATTTAAATATTTAAAAAACATTAAACCATTTTTTGGGTATTATTTTGTAATTTATTTTACATTTTAAAATTCTTTAAATTTTCATTTAAAAATAAAATTTTTTCATCATTTCGAGAGCTGGAAAATTAGCTTAAATAGTTTCCAAATTGTTTAAATTGTATTATATATTTTTAAAATAATTTTTTAATTTTTACTCTTAATCTTAACTACTGCAGTCGGCATAAAATTCATTAAAGAATTCAGATTATATTTAATTAATATTAAAACTTACTTGGCAAAAGTTTTGTAACTTATTTTACGTTTTAAAATTCGTTAAATTTTCATTAAAAAACACAAATTTTTCGGCATTTCGAGAGCTAGAAAATTAGCATAAATATTTTCCCAATTGTTATTAAAAAATTGTCTCATATTATGTTATAAACAATGGATAAACTTTTAAGCTAGCAGCTCAAAGTGCCAATATACACTGTTCAAAACCAAAATGCATAACTCACTTAGCTCTGTTTACTTAAGCATATTTCAAAAAATATTCCCAGTATTAATTTTTAAGTAAGACGAAAGGAGTTTTCTTAAGAACTTTTGGTCACGAATAAAGAAAAAACTGCAGAAGTTGAGATAATTTATTTCTTTGTCTTTTGGTAAAGGATTTTACTTTTTTTTTGGGGGGGTATTTGCATTTGACTTTGTGGCAGTTGCAAGTAGCTGAAATGTACGATTGTAGCCTTTGTCTGTGGAGGCGAAACTTTATGCATTAATTGTGTTAATAAATTTAATGACTTGCCAGCAAGTTGAGTAACTATTTGCACATATGATAATTCCAAATTTAATTGCTCCGTCAATATGTGCTGTCTTCTGTGGCTCTGCCAAAAGTTGTAAAGTACAAAGAACGAAAGACTTTCCATTTGCATTACAAATTGCCACCGTATGAGGCAAGAGTGTACTTAATCATTTAGACCAAAGCGAAAGCTCACATATGGTTGTCCGTACGGAGGGGGTGGGGGTGGGAAATTCTCACGCTGTCCGGCTGCTCACACGTGCGGCTCTTCCTTAGCCATTGCTGTGTATTTGACAGGTGGCAAGCACTTATGCTGTCAATGCGAAAGCCACTTGACGTGTTAATAACTTATCTACAGTAACACACACACACACACACACACCTACACACACCTGTTAGTAATATTGAGTAGCCTTATTTGCCATTTAAGCACGTGAACTTTATGGACTGCGTGCGGACATCCTTAGTCTAGCTTCGAGTGCAGCTATAGGTATTCATATAAATGCAAAGTAGCCTCAATGAATGCATATTTTACCACTTATGCATAGGGCCAATATGCCGGAATGCCGTCTGACTTATTTTTACACTTTTATTTTAAGTTTTCCTCCTTTACTCTCTTTTTACACTGAACGCAGACAATGGTTGCTTGCACTACTTTTGCGAAGTTAAAGTTGAAGGTTAGAATAATACGTAAAAAATGTCTTTTGAAAGTGCAAGTTGTTAGAATTCTAGCTAGATTTTGTAAGTTATTTTGTAGAATTTTTAAAGTTACTTTAAGTAAGCATATATACTCTAATACACTAGTTTCTTGTGACTATTATTAAAGTAAAATAATATTATTAAAGTAAAATATAAATTAAACAAATATTTCTTTACTTTGACATAATGTATTTATTAAACTCAAATAAATAAATAATAATAAAAATAATAATAATGCACGTTTCACATAATTTTTCTTGATCATTTTAATATTGGTCTTTAGTCAAAAGTAGGATTTCCTTCAAAACCTCACTTTTAGCAGCACATAAATAAAATCCCTTCAGTTAATTTGCTCTTAAGTCTAGAGTGATTGACCAAAAAGAAATCGTTTTAGTGTTCTGAATAGATAACGAATATATCTAGGAGTTTATTCTTACAAATTTTCCTCTGCGAGAAATGTATAAAAAGTTATAAACACTTTTCAGCCGTAGTTGAGATACTTAAAATAAATACCTTCAGGTTTTTTGCTCTGAAATGTATTTATCCGTAGAATTTATTCAAAAAGAAATTGGCATTGTGGTAGACTTAAAAACTGGCCTAAAAATGATACCAGATGCAATGTTCCTATTGATTCAAATTCAAATAGAAATCAACATAACATTTTGGCTTTCTTTACTTAAGCAAATTATTTAAAGCCTTTTAAATGTTAGGTAGACTGTATAAATTCCTAATTTTATAGCCAACTTACTTGCTTGACTTTAAAGACTTGAGTTTGAGTTGAGTTGCATCAATCTGCTCCGGCATTAAGTACACTAAAGCTCATTATATAAAGCTAATAAATAATTTATTTGAAGATGTGTAAATGCTTGAACAATAAAACGTAAATGTTGGCCAAATGTCAAGGAATTTTCGCAATCAATTTGCTGTAAATTGAATTGTATTTGATTACTGCTAGTTACAGCTACTAACTGCTTGGGTCCAGTAATTGTTTGGCTTTGCTAATCCTGGCCAAGTGTGGCCAGCAAATATTTGCGACAGTCATCGAGTGAATGCAGTTGCAAGTCAGTGAAATGGCCAAATTGCGTGCCGCACATGTGGCACAGCAGCTCCGGCTGGGGCGCTGGACTGGGGCAGCTGTAAGGCGGAAGTGTGGCAAGTGGATATACTAAGTATTACAAATAGTAGAAGCAATAAGAAAAGTTTCCGCCCACTCACCCTGAGATTGAGTTGACTTTGGCAGCTGCTGGGCATTTGGATGTCACGTCTGTGTCCAGTTGGTTGCCAATTTCCTGCAGCTTTGAATTCAGTTTATCCGCCAAGCGCAGTGAACGCCTTGGCTCCTCTTCCCCCTCGTCCGGCCAAGTGCGCCAACTGCAGACATTATTGGTTTCATTGGGGGCGGGCTCCATTAATTGGCTGCAACTCCAAAGTTCCACGGCACGACGTACGACAATCGGTACGTAATTACCGGCAATCCTTAAATGTTAATAGAAATTTACTTTAATTAGTTACGAGCTTACACTACTGCAGTGCACCCTACCAGTCATCGTAGTCGTAGTCTGTGTGATTCTTTTTCTTTGCGCCACGTTTTAGAGGCTTTCTGTTCGAGGGCTCTGCAGCTCTTTTATAGTAAGGCAGATTGGGATATTTCTTACGTACGGCTGCAAGTAAGTATGATTAATACATTCTGTAATTATATTACATTATACAAGCTAAATACTCACCTTCGTATTGTGCATAAAACTCAGCTCGCTTGTTGTTATAGCGATCCGAGAAGAGGCTGCCAAACATTTTCCGCTTAGCCTCGTTGAATTGAGAATGCCTGGCGTTATCGAAATTGTGCTCTATTTTAAAGCTCATGACTGCCTGAAGAAAAAAAAAAATAATAATAATAGAAATAATAGCAATAAGAGCAACAACAATCAGTGCGATAAGCAACAGCGCTAAAGTAACGAGAAAGAAAGCAAAACAGCTGGCAATCGCTGACTCATAATCAAAGCTGTGACAACGCACACCAGTTTCATAATGGGATTTTTTTCTCATTTTATTATAAACAAGGGACTGAAAGTTACGATTATGCAGAACTAGGAAATATTTTGTGTACTTTATACAAACTTTGGGAGATTTGAAAAGAGCTATAGCAGCATAATTGTATGATGTAATGAAGCCAATTGCGACCGACTTGTTGCTATGCGGAGATTATATTTTAATCGATTTTATTACATTTTTTGTGCATATTTATTATGCATATAAAAATTATATTAAACTGCTTATAATCATGTGAAGCTAAAGCACTTGGCCTTCAGTTTTGCAAACTTTTTGTGATAAGTTTTTCTTATACTATGTATATTATAATTGAAACATTGCAGTAACTCATGACGTTTGACTCTGAAACTTGGCATAGTTTGTCTCAAAAAATAAATAAATTTTAGTAAATATTACTATAGAATTTATTATGATTAATAATAACACAAGATATAACTTTATTCATAGAAACAATAGTCTAAACGTTAGTGTAGTATAAAAAGTCTTAAAATATTTTGTATTGAGCATAAATTTTACTTAATAATTACAGCTTAATTTTCAAATTTAAAAACCTTTTTTTGTATTTAAATAATTATAATTGTATAGTCTAAAAAATGCCAAAAATGTCCTGGAATTTTTGTTCTAAAAAGCCTATAATTTGGATCCGTAAGTAGGAGCATATAATAAAATAAAATATAATAAACTTAATTGAAATACAGACACTGGAAGATATAAGCCTAAGGTATTAGTAGTTTGCTTACTCGTATGTTCGCTTCTACGAAAAAATTAAAAAAGGAATAATTAACAATCACCTGACGACATCATGTAATTTAATTTAATAATAATAATCAAAAATAATTATGTTTAATTATTATTTTTTTTCGATTTCCTACTACCCTTCTTTGCTGCACTTAAATTATTATACACTACCCAGCAAGCATTTTATGAAATTTCTGATCAAAAAAGACTCTTTTTTGAGTCTCCTTTCTGATTAAAACGAGCATAAATGCGCTCGTTTTCTGATCAGAAATGATCCCCTCGGCGGGAGACAATGGTATGCTAGCCGCGACACTTCCAGAAGAGTCTTATTTAACTCTTCTTTTTTATAATAAGCGACTCATATTCGAGTCATAATTCAATCGAATTTATTGCTTTACATTTTCTTATTCCTATTTTATTATTTAATTTATTAACAGTAAATTGGTCTAGTATTTGGCATAGTTTTCTTAGGCAAGTTACTTATTAAAATGCTGGGCTTTACAACTAAAAACCTATGCTGCATATTGGCCAAACAAAACTGTTTATAAACTAACTTAAATAGAAATTGTCGCTGTGAAATCGCTAAGCTTAAAAGTCGAGCACGTACTCTGTGATGCGATGCGATGCCAGGAGAGGCGACAAACCACAGCCTGAAACCTAAAATAGAACCTCCACCTGGTCACACACGCACACACACGCACACACGCACACACACGTGTGTAGCAGGTAATTGGCTATTAAGGCTGGTCAAACTGTGTGAGTGTGTGTGTGTGTGAGTGTGTGCTAATGCAGACAAAGCTAATTGTTATTGCTGTAAAACTGTGTTCAAATTTCGCGTGTTAATTGAATTAAAAGCGTGCGAAAATTCACTAAAATCACATTAAAAAATTGGGATACAAAAAATGTGATTAAAAGTGCGTCTAACTAATCAAAACATAAATGTAAATATAATTGAATTTGCATACTATTAGCAGGTGCATGAAGTGATGCGGTTTACTATTTTTGTCACTCAGTTGAAATGCGGTAAAGCTGATTTAATTGAGGGAGAGGGCGGAGGGTGGTGGAGGTGGCCAGAACGCGATATAAAAATAATCCCAATAAAATGCATTTTTCATGTCAAACGCCTGAGCTGGTGGAATAACCTGAATGCACGCACAGGACTTTACGGAATTGCACGCAAACAAAGTGCTGCACGGCCAATGCATGTGGCAAGTGGCAAGTGGCAAGCGGCAAGTGGGAGAGATGAGGGAGTCGACAGCATTTGAGCTGAAATGCAATTGCCCGTAACGAAAGGGCGTGGCACTGCCGGCTTAAGTATTATGTAATAATCAACAAATTCCAAAGAAAACAAAATAATATTTTTCTGTCAAGCTAATAGCCGAATATCCAAGAGTCTTCTCTTCAGTGCATTAAATGCAATTGCCGCAAATCAGCTTAAGCTCAGCACTGACAGCATTTGACTAAACAAACTGAGCAGAGCATACGTACAGCTGTGGCGCCTTTGAGGCCATTTGCCATTTGGCCACAAGCCAAATTCAATTTATTGTCTTAAAGCGCTAAACCACAGTACGACAACGAGGCTAACGCGATAAAGCAACAAAGGATTATCTCCCCCAACTCTTGTTCACTTTGTACTTGTGCTTTACCCCCCACCCATCTATCTATCTATCTATCTACTCTCTGTCATCGAGTTGAAAAGTAACTATATACAGTGCATACACAACTTGTAAGGAGACAATGTTTTAAAGTCGAAATAAAAAGTCAGCAAAAGTTGCACAGTGCGCGCTGATAGCGTACGGTCACAACTTTTTGCCAGCTACAGAAATAATACAAAAAACCATAGGAATATTTTAAATATAAAAAATATAAAAAAAAATGGTATGCTCGTTCAAGTTTTACATTTTTCCGCACGCCTTAACAGTGCGCATTGAAAGCAAACCCCCAAGTAAGTAGTACAATTAATTAAAAGTCAGGCGAAATCCATAACGAGCTGCATAGTTAAGCTACAGTGTGACACCCTCAATCCCCCTTCACCCCTCCCCACCCACGTCAATCAGCAGGTACTGTACTTCAACAGCCTATAACTATAACTATAACTATAACTCCCATTTCTTATAAGTTTACGACTGCCTGCAATTGACAGTTAAAACTACATTAAACTCAATGGACTTATGTACACTTAGAGAAATGATTTACAGGCAGGCATTTAAAACCTAATCAAAACTATGACCCATATAATGCAATTGAAATCAGTTAATTTAATATTAATCTCAGACGTAACAGTAAACATACATTAAGAGCATGCTCGCTGCTTCCCCTTGCCTAGTACGGAAACTTGAATCTCGACTATCTTCGGTGTGTATTATCCGATTGAGCCACAATTCACAGCACTGATAAAGGTTACCATAAGCAAAAATGTTTATATAAAACAATTTAAAAGTAAACGTCATTAGTTTTTTTCTAACTTCCTTCAACTTCGCATAAAAGTTACGATCGGTGGCCGCCTTAGCATTAGAACATTAAAAACGAACAATAGATGGCGCTTAACACCACTTTTTTCATTTGCTTATTTTTGTCTCTCAAATTAGATTCTAACACATTTAAGCTCCATAAATAATAAAAATTAATACATTTTAAGTTTGATCTTTATTAGTTATTTGGTTTATCTTATTTTATTTAAAGTGTGAAGATTGTAATGAAATTTACATATACATTTTAGCTTCAAAAATAATAATAATTAATGTATTTTGAATTTGATCTATAAAGCACTTAAAAGCATTTTTTACCACACTTTTTTATTAGTGTGTATTTGGTTTATCATATTTGATTTAAAGTGTGAATAATGTAATGAAAATGTTGAATAATTATTAATTTATTTTTAATAGTTGGATATAAATTAAATTAGCACTAACTTATTTCTAAAGCGCTGCTGAGGCCTTGGGCTTGTTAGATTTGGATCTTTACATATATAGTTAAGTAGTGTTAAATATTTACTCTTATTTTCCTACACCAAAATAGTGTCAAGTGCCAAATAAAGCTAAAACCAATTAAGTGTGCCACACACTCAATTTCATGCGATGCATGTAGCTTTAATAGTACTAAGCTCCTGTCGAGAAACTCAACTCCTTGTAACGGTTCGGCATTGCGGTCTTATTTACAGTAGTTTAACAGTATTAATGGTAAGCTTTACAGTTTACTTGAATCAAGGCAGCGCACAAAAATAGACAATGCTGGGGAAGCAGCAAAGCATTGATGATGCCAGCGTCTATGGTGGTTTGGTTGCCATTGACGTCGACGTCGGCAGAGTGACGTTGTTGCCATGTCGAGAGCGATGCGAACGCACTTAGAGATTCCCACGCACACTTGCTGTAGGAAGTCTCAACTCATTAAGAGTTGCCTTCAATCCCAGTAACGCAACAGTGGAGCGTTAACTGTGCTCGATAGCAAAGCGCGTAGGTGGCAGAAGGAATCGTCTGGCCTACTTACAACCATGCCACATGCTCCAGATTGCTGTGTCTGTGTGTGCGTTGCAATTGGTGTAGATTTACACACAAGTTAAAGTCAACAATACTCTGGGGCATAGGCATGATAGACGTGCCAACACCTTTACTATTTAATTTCATAAAAAGAAAGTTAAAGCCAGTAAGTTCTTAGGTTATACTTATCCCCATCAGCCAGATTATTGTAAAGTTCTAGCACGAACTTCTTACTTCTTCATCTGCTTCTGCTTCTGCTTCTTCTTCGTCTGCCTCTTACACGTAATTATGCAAAAGTTAAACGCCACCAACCGCCATGCCACATGCCACATCCGACTTCCACCACCAGCGGCGACGTCTCGCCAGTCAGCCGCTTGGAAAATCAGTCTGCACTTGAGCTTTCATGTTAAATTATGCAAAATCCACTGAAAGCGAAATCCTTTAGAAAATTCACAAAAAAAAAAAAAGAAAAGTAATGCATGCATGCCACTGGTCATTGTATGCACAGTTTACTGTAGTAATTTCGCCCAGACATTCTGCGGCCAATTACACAAAGTATGTTTTCCAATTACGAACATCTTTGTGGAGTTTTTCAAGTACATACGAGTATGTTAATTCATTTCGGACATATTGTGTTGAGTGTGCTGAGAGATTTTCAATCGCTTAATAAAGTTAATTTATATCATGGATTTTGAATTCTATAATAGTAATACTGTTATCGTTTAAAAAACTTAATGAAATAGATTATATTTACTGACTAAAAGTATAAGAACAGATGAAATAGACTCTATTTACTCAGTATAAAACTAAGTATCAGATTGTTTGTGCAATTCATAAACTTTTTAGCCTGTTTTCATAAGTACTTATAATTAAGTGAAGTATTGTAGATTGATCTGGTGTTTATATTGAAGCGATAAATATAATTTCATTTATTGTAAGCTAGCAGAGTTTATATTCATTAAAGGTTGTTGTATTGCTATAGTAGACAGATACTTAAAAAGGCAAAAAATATACAAAAAAAAAATTATGAATTTTTGGCAGAAGATTTGCATTCTATTATATTCAATACCTTTGAATCTAATCATGAGAATAATTTAATAAATTATGTTCTTTACATTACTTTTAAATCTAACCAAGAGAAAAGTTGTACTCCTTACAAAACTCTTTTCATAATTCATAAGAGAAGTGTACAAGTATTACTCACTAGTCAACTCTTAGATTTTAAAGTATTTACATAGTCTCCCAGTCATCACTTTTATTTTATTTTATTTTGTTTTATTTTATTTTATTTTATTTTATTTTATTTTATTTTATTTTATTTTAATAAAGTAAGTACCTAGAAATCTTAAGAAGAGTTCAGAATACTTAATATATCAACAAAATCATCTATTCGATGGCAAATTTTATAAAAGTAGTATATAGTTAATTAACTCCCAATCAACACTTTTGCTTTACACTTATTTAAATACATATTATAAATTTAAGCCCCATTTTATATAGCTAATAGTTTAAGTGCGAGTTAATTGCAAGTTAAAAGTAACAGCAATGACTTGAAATTAAATTATCAGTACCAGGAATCGCTCTACCTCATCTACATACACTAATTGTTGTTGCCTTTATTACTCAATAGCAGCGCCTTGTTGAACACACAGATACACACACTCACACACACATGTCGAATTGGCACTTAAAGCGACAAGCGGACAGGACACTTAATTACATGCGTAGCGCAATGCTGTCCTGTGTGCCAGTGTCCTCTGTCCCGTGTCCTTCGTCCTCTGTCGCCTGTCGACATAGCCTGTAGGCTGTCAATTATGGCATGTTCGACATGAATCTGGCACGGGTCATGGGCTGGGGTGATCCGTGTTGGGGGTATCAATCAAATGGACATGTTACAATAATTTCATTTCACAACAAAATTAAATGTAGTCGCGTGCCAGGCATATTTACATGACTATTAAATTAAAAAACATGACTGGACATCGGACATCGGGGCAGCAGGACAAACATTCATCTGAGCTGCCAACGTTTAGTCAATTCTGAATGGTTCTACAGGTAAATTATTCGCTGACATGCCAATAGTTTGAGCCAAGAGAGAAAAGCTTTCTCTTCAATACTTTAAGCCAGCTTCTTTGTAGATCTTATATCAGATAATAGTCGTTTATAGCGAATCATAGAGAGCCAATGGGGCTGAAGCATCAGTCCTACTGCAGACGTTATAAAGGCATATTATAGAGTATTCAAAGAGGTCTTCTATGATGGCTTCCGATGTTTTCCCTAGTTTGGCAATGACTGTTTCTTCTTACAACTTTCCTTAAACGTTAAATTTTTAAATAATAATGGAATAACTCTACATAAATATGTTGGTTTTATTTAACTGAAATATTTAAAATTTTATGCAGAGTTTTTTCGATACTTTTGTTTCTCATAAAATCTTTAAATATTTGAACTACCATTTCCAAGCTAGCCTCGTATCTGTATTAGGTTGTACTTTAGTTAATGCAAGTCTTGTTTTGCAAATTTCATAATATCTCGTAAAGGCTTTGAGTATCTTTATATCAACCACTAGCTACTATCGATATGAAGTATATATTTCCAGAGTATCTTTCAGCTTCTCTGCTGTCGATAAACAGCTAAATCTTACCTCATATAAGCTCAAACTGTCTACTGAAATATTTATAATTTTATGCAGAATTTTTTCGATATTTTTGTATCTTATAAAATCTTATAATATTTGAACTACCATTTCCAAGCTAGCCTGTATTAGGTTGCATTTCAGATAATGCACGTCTAGTTTTGCTAATTTCATAATATCTTGCAGAGGCTTTAAGTATCTATATATCGACCCCTAGCTACTATCGATAAGAAGTATATATTTTCAGAGTATCTTTCAGCTTCTCTCCTCTCGATAAATAGCAAAATCTCACCTCATATAATCTCAAACTGTCTACTGAATTTCAATACCACTTTTCTCTTACAGCTCAATCGATATGATGGCCACTTCACAGGATTATTTTGGCAATCCTTATGCGCTCTTTCGTGGCCCACCCACCACACTGCGGCCACGCACCTCGCCCTCGCTGGGCGTGGGTGCACACACGCATGTGGGCGGCTATGCGGCACTCGATCTGCAGACGCCGCATAAGCGACACATCGAGACGGATGTGCGTGCACCACCACCGCCATTGCCACCGCCACCGTTGTCGCTGCCGCTGCCACCGACATCGCCGAGGTAAGCCAAGGTCAAGGTGCGGGCATGATGGTAGCGCTAGACAAGCACAGAGTTGAATTGAATACCAATACGAAAATGAATACGAATTGCGATTACGATTACGATTACGAATACGATTACCAATTGAAAATGCATATCATCAGCAACACACATCAACACTTCTATGCTAAGTCTTCAATCAACAAAAACTGATAGAAAAGCGCGCACCAGCAGAAAGAAAAGTTTCAATTTGCATTGAGTTTCGATTTGCAGTTTGATTTGACTTATTTTTTATGCCAAAGTAAAGTAAAGTAAAATGCCCTTAACTAGTTACGGCCACATTAAAGTAAACTCGAAAGACAAACTAGAGTCAGATTGTTTGCTTCTGGACCCAGATCCCATCATAAGGTAGAGATTGAGAGTGATGAGAGTCACACAAAAAGTGTTTGCTACGCTATTTAAGTTGTAAATTAGATTAAGACTAAATACGATAATTAAACACATGTGCATAAAATATATTTGCTGTAAGAGAAAACACCAAATACCCATAGTCGAGTTAAGAAAAGTACTTAGAGTTTCCATATAGTATTAAAGTATTGCAGAGCAGTTGAGCACTTGTACCGTTGAAGGAGTTGTCTTAAAGTATATATTAAGTAATATTAGCATATTTACAAATTCAAATACAACTTAATCTTCCTTATAAAGTATACTCTTTGCTAACATTGTAGACTGCTAAACGTGGCCCCAGAGAAAGGGTACAATAACCTAGAAAATACTACACATAAGTATATACGATAACAGTGCATACCTAGTGTATACCATACAATAAAGCAAATATTCTAACTATGCGATAAACATATACACAATACACAGTATACTATATGATAAGTACTAGAAACAGCTAGAGTTGTGGGTCCACAGTGGTTCCCGTACTACTAATACCAATACTAATACTAGCGCATATATGTAGAGCATATGCATTTACTAAGTAGTTGAACAGTTAATACTATATACTACTCATCGATAGATTGCAATAAGACACACACTGTTAACTAAAAGTATACGTACAAGCATAGCCTCTTGAAATTAAAGAATTTTCAAACCAACTAAGTAGTTCAGCTAAAGCAATAAACGTAAACAATAAATATAGTAATCTATTCAACATTAATTCAAGTATTATAAACGTAGTAGATGCAGTTCATTTTGTAGTTTTCTGCGGGAGATTTGTTTATGCCCGTTTAAACTATTGTTACTCCTACTACTAAGGGCATAAACACGCACCTAATGAGCACATTGTAAAATGCAAAGTTTTAAACCAACAGTACAAATTGTATAAATACTAAATATCCGCAAGAAATTAGCCTACATACTTAAGATATCAATTGTAAAGCAAACACTTTTCAAGTGGCATAATGTACTACTATGATAAAGAGCCGAATCAAGCATACTGTGACATGAGAGAATACACTAAGAAGGAAGAGGAATGGAGTCGCCGCCATCGCTGGCCATCTTCAATCAACATTCCCCATTTGGAGCACTCATCAATCAACATTTAACCGAAAAACAAGTAGTGGAAATATCAATTTTATTAGCTTAGCCTCTTTGAACATTACTCTCACCTAAACTTAACGTAAAGATAACCTCAAACAATAACAATAACAACAATCAACATGCACCCCAATACTGTCAACGAGCGCGGTAAGTCAAGAGCCATTTACCTATATAAGTGTAATAGACCAAGCCCCACTACGTAGTGCCGTTTGTAGTAGCAAATCAACTCACCTACTAGTACTGCCTGGATGCCAGAGATGGGCCTATGTGCATGGCTATAGCTAATTCTAACCACAAGCCATCCACATGTAGTGCGGATGACTCTAAGATCTACTAGCTGCATGGTGAGCATGCCCAAGCAATGAAATAACGCCCAAGTCCCCAGCAACATGCAATATGCAGAAATTTACACTTATGAATAATGCAAATCGTATAACTATTCCTTTTTCTTAAACTACAATGTAAGTAAAGGCGACTGAGATTAGGTGAAGCTCTAGCTGGGGTAACATATATTCTATGTCCTTTTTTACAGTTCTGCTGCGTCAACTGCCAGATTATAATAGTATTATATTATGCTCATATTACATCTTATATCAAAGTTTGATATGGGTAGTTAAACTAGCCATTATTTAACATATTTACATGTATCATCTGAAACTCAAATTTAGAGCTGATTCAGATTTCACTTCTCAACCATCACAAAGTGGGGTACTGGACCAACTTAGTTTTGACACTTTACTTTACTATACTCTACTATATTATACCCCTACTATACCTATGCAATACCTACATATACTACACTTATACTATACCTATAATATACTTGTAACATACCTATGCCATACCTATACCTATACCTATACCTATACCTATACCTATACCTATACCTATACCTATACATATACCTATACCTATACCTATACCTATACCTATACCTATACCTATACCTATACCTATACCTATACCTATACCTATACCTATACCTATACCTATACCTATACCTATACCTATACCTATACCTATACCTATACCTATACCTATACCTATACCTATACCTATACCTATACCTATACCTATACCTATACCTATACCTATACCTATACCTATACCTATACCTATACCTATACCTATACCTATACCTATACCTATACCTATACCTATACCTATACCTATACCTATACCTATACCTATACCTATACCTATACCTATACCTATACCTATACCTATACCTATACCTATACCTATACCTATACCTATACCTATACCTATACCTATACCTATACCTATACCTATACCTATACCTATACCTATACCTATACCTCTACCATACCCTCACTTTTGTTACTCAGTGTTGACATGCAAGCAAGTAACTAAATGCTGCCTTGATATATTAAGTAATTTTGGCCTGAGCAGCTGAAGGGTCAAGCGCCCAGCAATTACACTTCTCGATAAGATTCAGTTATGCTTATGCAGCTAAACTACAGCTGGTATGTGTAATGTGGTATTAAAGAAATACCTCAGCTCTCCTCGACCATAAACAATTTTAACGGAAATGTCTTTACAAGAGGCTTAATTGCAGCTATGCAAGTGCCACCAGGCACGCCAAGTATTTTGGCATATATTTGTTTTAAGCACTTGGAAAGAATTGTGTTAAGACAGAGGTATATATACTGAGCTTCAAGTTTTTCAAGTATACATTTTATTTATTTGTAAAATAATGTAATATATTTGAAATTTGTATTTTACATTACATTCAAACTATATATTTATACACTGAGACAATTACAGAGAAAGGGTGTAACTGTGCATCTGTTGACTGTCCGAGTGTGTGTGTGTGTTTGTGGATTTGCATTGTCATGGCCACACACCCAGGGGCAGCAGCAGAAGGTGTGTGTTACAGTTGATACTTTTGTTGTTGTTGCTGGGTCATTATTATTGTCGATGGCGCACGACTGTATTCTCCGCTATTTATGTGTTTGATTAAAGAGTGCGTCGATGTGCCAGCCCTGGTCTTACAAAGGTTTCTCTAAGTATGTTAGTACACGTATTGATAAAGTTTCAAGGGACTCATTCAATATGCATGAAAAGCTTTTCCGCCTATGCCGTGTTGCATGAACGTGCGGCATGTTTAACAGCCATGCAGTTGGTCATGCATTTCCGGCACGGTGTGAACATAAAATTTCTGCCCTTAGCGTTGAAATTTACATAACACATGTACTAGCTGTCACATAAATCATGTACTGGCATTTAGTCAGAGTGGGGGGGGGGGGGAGTCCTTTGTTTTTCGGCTTGTCAAAATGTGTAAATCCCAATCGATGGGGATTTGGTATTTGTAATCTATCAAAGTGCTCGGCCTATCAGCAATAATAGTAAGGGCTAAATGGCCTGAAGTCATGTAACAGAATCAGTAGTTTGAGTCTGAGATTGTGGCCAAGAGTTGTGTTAATGGAATTTAATCCTATGCAGTTTGTATGGCCCTGTGCCTCAAAGAGGGAACGCCACTTGGCTCAGTCTAATGAATGCAGCAGACTGTGGAACTGGAGCAGCATAAACACAAAAGACCTAGGCTATTGCCTGAGACTCTGACTCTGAGCCCAATGTAGCGTTTTGTTGGGGTTGCCAGGAAGCACGCACTGACACCAATACACACACGCACAACCAGTAGAAGAATGGCAGTCAATGCGTGTGGGGAATAGGCTAAGTGATGTCGCCATTTGTTTGTACTCCATCCGCTTCCCTCCTTCGTCTAAGTGGCTTCACTTCACATGTTGTGCGTATGCATTTATTTGAAAGGAACTGCCACTGCTACTGGCTAGCTGTAATTAAAAAACTGTAGACAAGTTCATGTGTGGAATTATGTACTCCAGCCTCATCTACCCCACCGGATGTGGACAGTGTACTAAAAGCAACTGCTACCTGTTTCAGTGATAATTGCGGAAGCCAACACTTGCCACCTGCGGCCAAGACAAGTCAATAAATCACTTCTCAGTAAATACTCGTATGAAAATAGCCAACTGTAGTCAATATTAAACACCTCCATATCCCCCTTGATATAACGTTAAATACGATAAAAAAAAGACGAAAAAAGTACCAGTTACACTCCATACTAAAACTCCGTTTAGTGTCCTGGCATCCATATTTTGCTGCAGTGGCATTTCCGCTATCGTTTCCGCTTTGCTTCCGTTTCGTTTATTTGGCGAGGCGCCTGAGTTTTATGCTTACACTTCCAGTTTCCATTACTCAAATTTAAGGGCTGCCTTCGCTTTAGGGCTTGCCCACTGTAAGTGTTAATGACAGTGTTGTGGCTTCGACTTTTTACAACTCTCAAATTGATAATGAACAATGCATATAAATGTCAAGTGGACGGAAGTTGTTGTTACGACTGTCGCAGAGAATTGTAATAGAATGGAATTATTGAAAGTACAGCGAGAACGGCAAAAAAAAACTATATTCGTTTATTAAAAAATTAAGCTGGCTTGGCAACTTCTATAAGTAAATTTTTATACCATTTAATTATAATAATTTCTTTTATATTATTTAAGATTTTTATATCTTTGTTAAAAGTAAAAAAGGAAAAGTTAATAGTATATCAAGCACTTTTTGGAATCAGAAAGAAAATAATAATATTAAATGATAAAAAAAAGTCTTACATATTATAGAGGTACATAGATGAATATTTCCTTCCCATTATACAAGCTATAAAGTATGCGTGAACTAAAGTCTGTAGGAAAGCTATAGTCTGACACAGCCGACAGTAAGAGACTTTGCTGTGCCCCGAACGTCAAGAGCAGCACCATAAATATACACACACATAAATAAATATATAGATATTCTTGTAAATATATATTGTGTTTTTATATGTATACAGTTCTTATGTATAGCAGTTTTTGTAAATCAGAAAGAAGAGAATAATGTTGCACACAAATGTCAAATACAAAATCTTAATAGACCCTTTAGACCCTTTAGAAAGTACAGGGTCGAAAAAACTGTCTATGCTTTTAGACTTTATGAGCCTTGCAAAGCCCAGTATACTCTAGTTTATTAGAATAAACTAGAGAAAAAAGCACTGTGACCTGAAAGATCCTTTGCAGTCGTTGCATAAGTTTTTACTTATAACTTAACAGTCAGTTCGATCTGAATTTTGTCTGTCTTAAAAATATGATACATTTCGATTAAGGATTGATTAAATCACGAACAACCATAGCTTGAACTATAGTCTATTATCATTTCACATGTTTCTAATCTTAGTTTGATTTTTTTCATTAATAGATGCAGAATTTAGAATACTTAAAATCACTGACTTAACTCCAAATAACTCAGTTATCAATACTGCATAATACTTTTCTTACTTAACGCTGTATTTCTACCTCTTCCTTAGACTACATTAGTATTAGTCACATGCCAAGTGCATCACTCATATATTCACTTACAATTCTTTGTTTATGCAGAAAATACAATTCAACACTTAACTAAATAAATTCAATTAGAAAATGCTAAACAATCCAAGTCATAATTCAAAATGTTGAATTCCATTCTCCATTTTTATGCAGTGACTAATTGGCATGCCATGCACTAGTATGCTCCAAATATTAAATAAATTGGTGAATTTATTCATGGCACAGACAAAAGCCCTAAAAGACTGAGAAGTGACAGAAAGCAAATGCTTTTTATAATTACCCTTTGACAACTGTGAGTAAACATCTTACACATGCCATGTCTGGGTCTTTTGTGTGGCGAACAAAGCCCAGTCAAGAGTCGAGAGTCACTGGAGTCTCGAGTAGTGGGAGCAGATACTTTCGAGTGTATTCAAAGGCACAAATCATAGTTTTAAATATGTACTATATACCATATGTATATGTGACAGTGGCTTTGTGACAGTTGGCAAATTATCACAAGAACAAATGAACTGACAGTACCGTAAGTCACAGAGTCACAGAGTCGCTTCGTCTTATGTGAGTGTATTCACTGGCATTCGAATATACTCACCTGCAGTTGGGTCGCTTGATTTACTGTTGATTGCAAATCATTTGGCGAGACAGAGCCAAAATAAATACAGATTTAATATGTAGATTTAATATTTGGTTTGCAATTGTTTAATTGAATGGAAGGCAAGTGATTATTGGGCCGAGATTGTTTTGATTACGCTGGGCAGTTTAATTACATTATTTATTATACACGCACCCTGCCCAAAAGACTTTTGCACTTGACTTGCCGTCGGCAATTATGCATTACGCATACGCAATGTGGGGCATGTGGCATGCGGCATGTGGAGCATGTAACAATTCAGCAAAAGGCAGCAGAACTTCCTCTCCTTAGCCGGCAATTCGGGTCACTTAGCTGTTGAGTACAGTTATGAGCTAGATTCGTGTTATTAAATTCGCAGACGAATTGCCAAATGGCAAATTACAAACGTCTCCGATTGTCATCTACATGCAACTACCTTGACGAAAACTCCAGCTTTATAGGGTCACATTAAACAGACAACCCCCCTTGGGGGCAGGAGATCTGCGTCTGAGTGTTGCATATTTCATTAAAAATATTGCATGCCATTGCCTAGCGTTGACTGCTTCAGTGCATCCATCAGCGCACGCATAGAAACCACCCAACCTCACAGTACTTTGCACCCCTGTGACATGTTGTATAACACACAGTGCGTATGTATTGTGAAATGGAACACACACGCACTCACACTCACACATGTGCGTAACACTTAAGCGGCAGACCCCGGTAGAAGTTATAACGGTAAGCGAACGCATGGGGAGTCGACAAAATGCGTGTGTGGGCAGTCTGAGCTTCATTTTTGTGCGTGGGCGAAATCTGTAAATATACATGTGTGTGTGCGTGTGTATGTGAGGGTGCGTGTGTATGAGGTTGTGTGTAAGACTCTGTGTGCAAAAAGTGAAACTTTTTCTATAGAGGTTGCAGCATGCAGCTACCACAAGGTGCACCTAGTGGACGTTCACGGCCAACAGGGTATGACAGGCAGCAAAAACTATTTACAACTGAAAAAAAAACGATCTTGGCTAGGTCTTTTTTTACTATACATAATTATTTAGTAGTTGTATAGATCATAATCAAGCCTGTTCCCAATTCGATCAATCGATTAACATTTTGAAAAACGAGGTTCTTACTTTCTATCCATTTCTATTCATCGTCTTTGTTTAGCTTCGTTTTTGGTCCATTTTGAAATAGATTAGCTTTGTGTGGAAGTACTGTAAATATTTTCATTTCTCATAAACGATGCATAGAAAGTAGAAACCCATTTTTTGAAAACGTAAATCGATTGAACGAATTCGAATATTCATGACACTCAATCAAGTAGTAGAGCTTTGAATAGTAGCTTAAACTAATATATAATAAAATATTGCCTATGAATGTTAACGATATTTACACTGTAGATCTCCAGATCTAATTAAAAATGGATAATCAAGCCTGTTCCCAATTACGAATTTGTTGAATCGATTTACTTTTTGAACCAAATGGGGTTTTAAATTTCAATTATTCGTTTTCGATTAGTTTCATATTTGGTCCATTTCGAAATGGATTAGCTTCTTGTGTAAATACAATAAACATTTTCATTTCCTGGAAGCGACACATCGAATTTAGGAAGCCCATTTTTTTCAAAAAGTAAATCGATTGAACGAATTTGAAAATGGGAACAGGCCTGAATAAAACCAATAACAGTTTTATATTAAATTTAATTTAATTTAATTTGCAATTATGGAATTTTAAAAACTCTTTACTGCTACTCATAAGTATGTGTATACTATTAATAATTAACAATAATATTACCTAAATAGTCCAAATATCTTACGTCACCGTTATGCCATGCTCACTCGACTAGCGTATTCACCACACGCCTTTTTAGCTATTTTGTTTGCTTGCCTTTTGCTTCGGCTGACTTATTGAATTTTTAAGTGCAATGGCTTAGTTTTATTTTTCCCTTTTTTAATTAATGCACACGGCAAAGCATTTACTTATTTTATGCCTCAATGGCAAAAATAAGCAAGCAAGCGAAAAAAGCATTGCCTACTTTTAGTCGCCATTTTGCGCCATATCAGCGCCAGCCTGAAAGTATGCAGCATAAATGGAAATAACTGACATTGAGTGCACGAGCGAGCGACAGACTGAAAGAAATTGAGAATTATAACTAAATACTCGTACTTTGAGTAAAGCAACAAGAGAAGATACATACACGTTACATGTACCTGCATAATAAGTCTCACATTTGTAATATAATCTAATTAACTTGTGTCAGTTTATTTTCTTGAACTACTGCACCAGACACGACAGTGCCAGCCAAAAATAGACAGCTGCAAAAATACTAGCAGGCAGTGTCAGACGGAGAACAATAAGCAACAGCACGTGGGGTATATGACGAAAGAATAATATGGCAAACTAAGCCGAATGTTATATGCTCTTTTTGAATACTATTTCCAGATTTGATAAGATACTAAACTATACAGTCAAATGGAAATAAAAAGCTGAATCAACTCGTTTAAAAATTCGTTAAATATTATCTTGGAAAAAAATTTGTAAAAAATTTAAATATTTAATAATAATAATATTTTGGCAGAAATGTTTTCATAATATTGTATATTTGCTTGAGAAATTTAAAAAAGTTTACTGGCATAAATCAAATTTATTTGAAGGTTTAAAATTTTATTAAACAGTTTTCGGGAACTTTTTTTAAAATATTTAAAAGTATATTACATGAACTTTTTCCCTCAGTTTATACAATAAATATTGATAGGATCCCTTTCAAATATTCCCTGGAGTACCCTAATTATTTGAAAGTTTAAAATTTTACTAAACAATTTTCGGGAACTTTTTTAAAATATTTAAAAATAATATTTTACAAAATATATACTTGGTTTACTTTTCGAATTCACCATTTAAAATATTCTCTGGAATACCCTATTTATTTGAAGGTTTAATGTTTTGCTAAACAGATTTCGAGAACTTTTTTAAAATATTTAAAAATGTTTTACTTGAATTTTTCCCACAATTTTTACAATATATGTATATTGATTGCTTTACCTTTCAAACACCATTTAAAATATTCCCTGGAATACCCTATTGTAATGGAAAACCGCACTTTACTAAGCGGTTTTAGTAATATTGAATATTCTGCCATTTCTCTCAATTCTCCTCCCCTTCACTTCGCCCAACTCGTGTGCTCTGCTTTGGCTCTTTGGCATTTTCTATGCCAAAACCAAAACGCAGCGGGCTTAACCTTCAGCGTGCTGTCACAGTTACCTGGTTTACCTGACCAACAACAACAACCACACAGTATGCCAGCCTTTGGCATGTGCACAGGCCATAAATTTTACTCAATCGCACTATTGCACTTATTGTCAACTGCGTTTTGGGCTCACAACAACAACAAAAATAGAGGCAAAAATTATGAACACTTTTGCTGACTTTTGACGTGTGTGTGGTTTTAGTAACTGACCAAACGTCGTGGCTTTGAAATCGTTGGGCATCGTCATCAAATCAAAGACCATAAATAAACAATTGCAGTTGATTAAAGTGTGAGTCGCTCTGGCAATTAATTGTTATATATTAAATAGTTTAATTGATCAATTGATGGACATTTAAATGGCTGTCCAGCTGGCATTAGGTAGCCGCAATAATGTCAAGCATTGCCGACCATTTTTGGTCAGCAAAGTGGCACCGACTCCAGACTCGAGACTCCAGACTCTAACCAGAGCTCGGTATCATTTGAAAGACAATGCAAATTTCCGAGTGGATGCCATTGGAGGCAGACATGACCAGGCGGATTGCTACCAATGAAGCTATTATTTTGTGGGCACACAATTGCCAATGCCAATGCCAATGCCAGTGCCAGTGCCAGTGCCGATGCCTTGTCGTGGGCCTCTCTGTTTAGGTGTCACTTACCCAGAAGAGGATGTGGTTGGGGGCAGCTGCCCCCGCTGCACGTGCATGCTCTTGTCTTTCACTTGTCTGTGGCACCGTTGGAATTACAGGAGCACTTTTCGCAATTAGCTGAACGAAAATTACCTGCTGCTGCTTCCACTGTATGTGTGTTGCATGCAACAATTTAGATTAGCCCGCAACGAGCGATTGTTCTCTTTGCTGTCTGCTCCATAAAAATGCATTCCTGTCGGAAGACTCTTTGGCCATAGTAGTCGTCGTCGTTGTCGTTTGTGTGCCTCTAATCTAAATGTTTAGTTTAGACATTTGATGGCCAACATGCGCCGAGGCTGAGTGGCAGCAGCAACTGCCTCAACAGCCTCAACAGCCTCAACTTGCCTGTCAATCGTCGTCTGCCTCGGCCTGAAGCCAAACGGTGGCACTTTACAGTTGCACTTGCGGATTGCATTGCCTTTTGCAATTATTGTAATCCATCCGGTTGGTCTTGCGACTGCTCCTTAAGTTACAATCCTAATCCGCATTGAGGTGGGCGTAATTTCTCTTAACCCATTGACCTTGTTAGGCGGGTTAAGGTGGGCGTCAGCCTGATGGATGCGGCACGTTTTTGCGCCACATTTGATGTGGCAACCAGTTTGCCGACGCTTCAGCTTCAGCTCTTCAACAGATTGGGACGACAGCAAATTCGACACCCAGGAAAAATCAATCGAGCCAAATCTTATCATTAAAGCATCAAAAGCTGCCAGCTAAAGATGTAAACGCTGCCAGGCAGCAACTTAATTTCCCAAACACACAACAAACTACACACAGCTGCAGCCATCAGCGGCAATCAACGCCAGACAATCAAATGGAGAGGCAGCCAAAACAGTAAGGATAAAAATCAACAGGTGCCGTCCAGTCAGTCAGTCAGTCATTCAGCCAGTCTGAGATTTTCCGACTTTTCCGTCAAATGTCGCAACCGGTTTTAGCGATTTATCAAAATTGCATTTGTCTGTTGATCCTCTAGCTACAGCTACAGCTACAGCTAACAGCTCCAGCTCTAACTCCAGCTGTAGCTGCATCTATAGATGATGAGCAGGATTATCCATGGCATTGACAACCCAGCCTTCAGCTCCAGCTCCAGCTCCAGCTCCAACCACAACCTGTCTCTGTGACATGCAGAAATTATGTTTTGCCACATTGCAAACTTTAATGCTGTGTGTGCCTCTGGCTACTTAACGCCCCGTTGCATTTCCGTGCTGCTGCCTCCTGCTAATCAGTGTCAGCCGTAATTAGAGGCAAGGCACATTGGCACACAATCTCAATAAATGAGTGGCAAAAATTTTGATTTGCCTAAGATAATCCGGCTTAACCTTTATTCTAGCTGGTTTTTGTTTGACATGTTTTGGGGTTTGTCTGAGAAATTGTTAAATTATAAATATGATAAAGAAATATACATCAAATATTTTAGAAATAATTTTATAATTATTTTCAATAATTATTTTGGTATGCCTAAGATAATCCTAAGCCTTTAATCTAGCTAGTTTTGTTATACATGTTTTGGGGTTTGTGTGAGAAATTCTTCAGTAAGAAATTGTAGAAGGAAATATGAATATGTATGTAATAATTTTAGAATTATTTTCAATAATTATTTTGATATGCCTAAGATAATCCTGAACCCTTAATCTAGCTTGATTTTGTTATACATGTTTTGGGGTTTGTCTTGAAATTCTTCCATTAGAAATTGTAGAAGGAAGTATATACATATATGTGCATAAAATATTTTAGAAATAATTTTAAAAATATATTCTAAAATTATTTTGATTGCCTAAGACAATCCGGCTTAAACTTCATTTTGGCAAGTTTTTGTTGTAGCACATATTTTGGGATTAATCTCGATTTAGTTCAATTTGAAAAAACCAGAAGAAATATCCATAATATTTTTAAAAAGAATTTAAGTATCTGGAACTTTCTTTTTCTATTTTCCTAAGAAATTGTTAAATAAGAAATATGGAAATAAATCCCATAAAATATTTGTAATATTTTCGCGTTTGTCTGAGAAATTGTTCAGCTCGAAATATTAGAAAAAAATATCCGTAAAATATTAAAAAAATAATATTTTTAGTAACTGGAAATATTCACTACAAATAACTTCGATAACAATTTTGATTTGCCTAAGATAATCCGGCTAAACCTTCATTCTGACAAGGTTTTGTTATACATGTTTTCGGGTTAATCTTAGAAATGGTTTAAATTAAAATAATGAGAAGAAATATTCATAATATATTTTAGAACTTATAGTAACTAAAACTTACTACAAATTATTTAAATAATTTTTTGGATTTGCCTAAGATTATCTGCAAAATTGTTTAATTAGAAATAATGAATAGAAATACTCATAAAATATTTTAGAAACAATTTGAGTACCTAACATATAATTTTTAATAATAGTTTTCATTTGCCTACGATAATCCGGCTTGAGCTTTATTCTGGCCAATTTTAGTTAGACATATTTTTGGGTTTACCCTAAAAATTAATTGCAAATAATAGAAAGAAATACCCATTAAATATTTCAGAAATAATTCTACTACCTAAAACAAATTACAAATAATTCCAATTGAATCGTTCTTTCAAACTAAATCACACAGTTTAATCGCTAAAATTATTTCGCCACACTCAACATAAGTTACAATTTAAGCAGCACGAAAGCGCAACATCTTGTGGCAGCTCTTGTGGCATTGTCATAAAAATTAATCATGCAATTATTTACATAAATTATGGCGGTAAATCTGAACAAGAGCATCTCGAGAGATGCAATGAAATAGATCGTTTGGGGCAAGCACGGCGAAATGATGCGCCTAATAACTTCATTATGATTGGATGGGCCGCGAGCGAGGCGAGCTATTTGTGGACTGTGCAACATGTATAGTAGAACAGGTGGCACATGCCACACGCTTCGCATTGAACAAGAGAGCCAACAGGTCAGAGACGAGCGATAGCATTTGGCAGAGCGTTTACAGTTTTGTCTTTGCTGCGAGTAATACAAAACCGTTGCTTGCCGCCAGTTGCCAGTTGCCAGTTGCTGTTGCACCTGCAGCATCCACAACAACAACAGCGAGAACAGCAACTGGCTGGATGGCAATAAATCTCAATTTAAATGGCGCCCCAGCATGCGTGGCCAAAACGGTGCTTGATGCTCTTGCTGCTGCCGTTGCCTTCCACTGGTTTTCCTTCAGCATTTTGCTTTGGCTTTCTTTCTGCTGCTGCTGCTGTTGCTGCATCAATCTAGCTCTATCTAAGCTCATTTGTAGCAGCTCGCGTCAAATTTGTTGGTGAACCAGTTAAGAGGCAGGCAACAGCTGCAGCAGCAACAGCAGCAACATCTTCGATCTGGGAGGCACATCCAACCAACTGTACTCTGCGTGTCCGTTGAATTTCGAATTACGATTTACTGTGCCAAAGCGCGATCATTATCCTAACGCAATTTATGCGCGCCAGTCTCGCCCCACGCCCAGCCTAATTGCAGCTGGCAACGGATTGCATTGTTAGTGGCCTTTTGTGTATGCCACAGTAGCAACAACAACGGCACTCCATTATGGCGATAATCATTATAAAAATCGAACACTGCTCGATAACAACGACAAGCAGCAACAACAACAACAACAACAACAACAACAGCGGCAACAGCATTGTGGCAAGTTGCAACTTGCAACAGGTTCTGCACGCGTCATCAGCAGGCCTAGCCAGCCTTTGCCTTGACTCTGTCTTGGCAATCTTAGGTCTTTGTCTTTGTTTTCGTCTTCCTGCCATCAACAAGATCGTTTCGCATCGACATTGAGCCCAGCCTCAGCCCACCCTCTGCACTGTGGCCAATAAGCCCAACTCGCACATACCTCGCAGTATTAACATGGCCATCAACGGATTTGTCGGTCTTTATCAATTACGTTGACTGCATGCTGCATGCTGCACTGCTGTATTTGCCACATTTGCAACAAGTGGCATCGACATTGGCATCTGTTGCTGCCACTGCTGCTGCTGCTGCTGCATTGTAACTGTTTCTCTTCAGCTTAAGCTATGCCACATTGACAGCCAGCGAGCGGGATTTCTTTGGCCAATTTGGTGATTGTGTTTGCTTCTACTTTAAAATATGATAAAATATTTTAAATGCTCGGAGAAAATTTGAGTTAAAAACTGGATTTAAATAAGTTATTAGACTAATTGCAATAAAATACGCTGAGAGAAAGAAAGTCTTTTAAAAATTCCTCCAAATTTTTTGGCATTTTTAATGTAAGAACTTTAATTGAAAAAACTTTTAATCGGTATTAAGATACACAGAAGGTTCTAGCTAAGATTCGACTAGTCTACTATCTGTGTAGTATTAGCAAGTATTAATTCTCTCTAATAAATCCCTTATTATTACAATTATAATATGAGGTAGCCTCTGCCTAGCTATGAGTGAAATATATTAGGGATAACTCTTTCAAATTTGATAATGAATATTCAAAATAATTTTGAAAATTAAAATGAACTAATCAATCGCTTATTACTTCAAATAATAATAAAATATTATTAGAAAAAATTTATAAAAAATTTTTAAGAGTCTTATCACTTCAAATAATCATAATAATATATTATTAAAATTTTATTAAAATATTCTTGGGCTTTCCTCAGTGTAAGCTGCGATCATTTGTTATGCACTTTTCACCTTCCTCAATTGGCATCTCTTCATCTTTTGATTAATGATAGAGAGTATTGTAACTAGCGCTGTCAATAAGCTGCAACACAATACAAATTGTGGTTTTGATAGACGCCAAGGCCAGATGACAGCTTACAAAATGGAAAATGCTTAAAGAAAATGACGCACAAACTTTTCCCTCGACTTTTCCCTGAGTTACAACTACACGATGTGTGCTGTAAACAAACCTTACTGGCTTGGCTTTAATAACTCTGTAATTGTTTTGAAAGCTAACATCTAGAAGCAATTACAGTTAACTCTTTCAAGGACACATAACGGCCAGACGAGTGACAGCAGTGGCTACAGTGGCTGCTAGCGGTAAAGCCACACACACAGCCAGACAGACACACATAACCAGAGCAAGTGGAAAAAGAAGAACGTGGAACATTGAAGAGGAAAGAAATGTATGTATGTATATCCGTGATGCTGTTGCCAATGCCACACGACAGCCCAACAGATAACTCACTCTATAAAATGCTGCGGAAAAGCGGCAAATGCTGGGGAAAAGCGTTGAAAACAGGGAACAACAGCGAACAGCGAATGGACCAAGGCAGCAACAGCAACAGCAACAGGCAACAAGCAACATAACAGGGAACAATAACGAATACAAGCGGCGTTGATAGATGCGCGATAACAGGGTATAACAACAACAGCAACAACAATAAACAGGGAAAGAGAAAAATCGAGGAATTTTCAAGTGGATTACCCAGTTTTTCTTGCAAATGCAATGTGAAAATAAATAAACTTGTGGCATGATTGGCTCTGCATGATTAGTCACATGCTGAAAGGAGAGCGCCACAGCAGCTGGGCCGGAGTAGAGATATAGAAAGGGGAAAGGGGTAAAGAGCGGGGGGTAGTGACTGCTGCTGTGCTTAATAGAATTGATATAAGCAAGGCCGGTCGTAAGATACACGAAAGATAGGCAACAGCAGCAGCAGTGCCCGTTTTTTGCTGGCAGCAACATCAACAGTTATTGTAACAATAAAATTAGCTAACGATATGAAGGCAAGGCTAAGCCAAGCACAATAATAACGGCAAACTAAGACCGGGCACAACAGCTCGACACAGGAACAGGTGGCAAACGCTGCACGAGCAACGGCAATTGCCAGTTGCTGTTGCCAGTTGCTGTTGCCAGTTGCAGCTACTCCAGGTAGATCATATTCGTGGCATCGAGTTTATTTTATTGCCATATACAAAGTACATAATGCTGTCGAAAATCTTTCCCAGAATTGGCGACAGTTGCCCTAACCAAACAATTGCCCATTGCAATTGCGATTGTCCTCAACTGCAACTGGCAACAAAACTTATTGATTGTCTGCTTCACGCTTTTCATGTTCACTTCAACTCGAACAGTGAGAACTATCGTCGTCATCGTCATCTTGTTGCTGCTACACACTTTATTGCCACATTTGCGCTCGAATGCTCAGGTTATTGTCGTCGTCTCGTTGCAATCTGGCAATTATTTTATTAACTTTTGCCCAGCAACAGTTGAGACAATATGCCGAGCGATAATGCAAACGTTTCAGCTTGATTGACACAGTTACAGTTGTTGTCTTCAAGCTGAGACCATTATTTCACTGCGTGCAACACGGCGTATGCGTATTTTTTGTTTTCATATTTAGACCCTGTACTTTAAAAAAGTACAAAGGGTCTATTAGGTTTGTGCAAATGACATTTGTGTGTAACAGGCAGAAGGAGGCGTGGCAGACCCCATAAAGTATATATATTCTTGATCAGGACGACGAGCTGAGTCGATATAGCCCTGTCTGTCTGTCCGTCTGTCCGTCTGTCCGTCTGTCCGTCTGTCCGTCTGTCTGTCTGTCTGTATGAACACCTAGATCTCGCAAACTATAAGAGCTAGAGACTTAATTCTTTTTTTGTTAGGTTTGTGTATTATATAGGCAGGTCAAGTTTATTTCAAATGTTTGAAAAATCATCCCCCTCCCCCTCAAATTCGCAAAAATATTCCCAGCAAGTACAGTTTTAGAGTCACTGTTTTCTTTTTTTGCATGAATAAAGCTTTAGGTGCTTTGCATGTTTGGTGCGAGTTGCAGCCCAATCGGATAATAAACACCAGAGATATTTGACAAACAATTTTCTGTACTGAGCATATGGGTGGGGAAGGGGAAGCCACAGTGTACGCGGTCACTAGGGCGTATGCGTGATTTTTGATTGTGAGTATGAATGTATGTATGAGTATTGGTTATTGTTTGTATTTGAGCGAATAATTGTATGTATATGTGTTTGTGTGTATGTGTGTATGTATAACTGTATGTGAGTATGTTCATACTTATATGCTGCTGCTGTTACCGACGCCCAGGGCAAACCAAAGTACAGGGTCTCCTACTGTCGGTTGCGTCCGACTGTAGCTTTGCGTCCGACTGTAGCTTTCCCTACTTTTTTAATTAAGGAATATCTAAATGAATGGGCAATCAATTTTGGCCCAGAAAAGGAGCTTAATATGAGCAGAGAAATTTAAGAAAATTATATGTGAAAAACTTCGAATTTTAGATCATTTTTTTGCTATTTAGAAGAAAATAAGAAATATATTTAAATATTGAATAAAATATGCATTTGTGAAGGGGATGAAACCACCAAAAATCTAACACAGAGCTGAACTGCTTGCCCTATGGTAGCATCTGTCTTCCAAATACTTAATAGACCCTTCTGTACTTTTTTTAAAATTAGTCAATTAGTCATCAGTCAAATGAGTCTTTCTTTGATATATATTTATATATATTTAAAAATATTTACTATTATTTAAATTAATATTTCTTTTTGATTTAAAAAACATTTAACTATTATTTAAATTATTATTTCCTTTTGATTTTATTTACATACTAGTTAAATTCCACTATCAAAATTTTAAAACACAGACAGTCATCTCATCATTTCAAGTTTTATATTTACATTTATCATTTTAATCATTAACTTTAACTTAAAAATACGTTAATTATGGTGTTTACTTTTTATTTATAGCATTTTTTTCGAATTTTCTTTATGGACTGTAGTTGGAATTAAATAAAATAAATAATAATAATAATAAATTTAAGTCAAATCCATTTTTTTCTAATTTTCTTTATGCACTGTAGTTGACATTAAATAAAATAAATAATAATAAATTTAAGTCAAATCCAAAGTACAGCTCAGCACTTGTTGTTTACGTTGTGTCAGCTTTGCCATTTGTTTTTAATTAATTGAATATATTTAAATAATTTCCAACATCATCCATCATAACTAATGACAATCGACTAAAGACTGAAGAATAGTGTACGGAACCAAAATCAATTTACATAAAAAATGCATACGCCATGGCGCCCAGCCAAGAGCCAAGAGCCAAGAGGCTGAAGCCAAGCCACTGCATAGCATTGGAGCTCTGGCTGCTGCTGCTCAGTCAGCTGCGATGCGTGCGTCATTAGCC
Source organism: Liodrosophila aerea (assembly GCA_035045005.1). NCBI lineage: Eukaryota > Metazoa > Arthropoda > Insecta > Diptera > Drosophilidae > Liodrosophila > Liodrosophila aerea. The sequence goes on along the minus strand of JAWNNL010000922.1, from coordinate 230,662 downwards.
AGAGCCAATGGGCAGTCAGTCAGTTGGGAGTTGGTAGTTGGGAGTGGAGAGTGTAGACTGGGCAGTCACTCGATGGGTCTCGGCTTGTGTGTGTACCGTTGGTACCGTTAGTCCGCAGCAGAGAAGAATCTTAAAGTTTCATTGATGCCATGCCATTCGCAGCGCCCCTCGCATATCCATCCGGTTCACTTCATACCAAGATGCGGGCCAACTCAATCAGGCAGTCAGACATGCGCAGGGAACCGAGAGAACTGAGAACTGAGAACTGGGAACACTTGGCGACTCCGACTCCGACTCCAACTGCAATTGCAATTGCATTTGCCCATTGGGACGCCCCAAGGATCAATGGCAGGTTTATGCCGTTATTGGCCATTTTAGATGTTGTTGTCTTGCCATGCATGTTAATTCCATTTACTGGCTAAATTATTATTATTATTACCACATCTCAGCACAACTAACTAAGGGGAGTCTCTTCTCCGAACTGCTGAACAGGCAATGAATTGTAGGGTACTTCAAATTATACATATTCAATTACCCCAAACGCTAGATTAACAGACTTTTTATAGCCAACTGAAGTCGAGAGCCAACCAGATGAGCATAAGTCAGTGAAATCGAATAAAATATAACTTTGTAATCTCAGTTAGTTAGCTCTTAGGAAAAGTTATAGCTGAAGAAAACTGTGCAGTAGCTGTTATGTAGCAAATGGTCAAATAAATTGAGGTAAAAGAAATCGATAGCAGAAACTGATCGAGAAAGGAAACAAATGATCAATAACTAATGTCGATGATAGAGAAAGGAACTGATACGAATATCTATATACAGATACGATAGATTCAGATACGAATATCTATATAGACTAGTAAGTAATACATATATATAGAATAATTAATGGAAAGAAGAATGGAACATCTAGATCGACAACAGATAAATATCGATAGAAGAAACCAAACACAACTAGAGCCGAAAGAGTTATATGTAATGAGCGTTTTTTTCATATTTCAAGAATTTTATGAACTATTTTAAAATTCAATTTTACTTGGTACTTTAGACAAGAATTTATTTCTTATGTCAAGAATTTTATTAATAAAGCTAAAGATGGGGAATACTAAAATCAAATTCATGGAGATTTATTTCATTTTCTTATCCAAGTTTACTTAGTACTTTAGACAAGAACTTGTTTCTATTTCAAGAATTTTATTAATACAGCTAAACATGAAAGACTTATTTTAAGATTAATTTAATAAAATCTTCATATATAAAATCAAATTCATTTTAGTTTATGTTAAGTCTGAGTTTTTTCTATTGGCAGTAATAAAATAAGGAAGCAATCTCTACTTTCTTATTCTATTAAAACATTCCTTATTATATTATAGCAACAACTTTCTTATTGTAGCACAAATCGATAACAGAAACCAATCGATAGCAGCAACTGCTTAAATAAATAAACAGATCTAGAACAGAAGCACGAATCGCTAATGGAAAGAGGTAAAGTGCAGTAACAGCTTGAGGTGCGAAGCAGACACATATCGATAACAGAATCAGCAAGCGATAACGATAACACACATGAGCACAAAGCCGCTATTAGTTACACTTGAATGCCCTGATTATGGGGATAATTAAAACTGTAACTGGTTTTTAAGCCGCTGTAAACAGACTTTGAGTAATGCCAGGCGATAGTTCGAGTTCTTATCGTTTGGGTTAATAATTATCCTGTTGATTTATTTGACCCACTTGATGCAAATAATTTGCTACTGCAGCAGTTTGTTTGGTTTGTTTGGCCGAAACACCTGCAACCCAATAAAGCTGATAGATACTTACTTTCAATTGAAAGCTCAGTTGCAGTCGGCGTCGCAGTCGCAGTCGATGCTGCTGCTGCGATTAGCGTGCAACAAATTGCTCAGATTTATTACGCGCAGCGACTATGCGACTATGCGACTACGCTGTGGCGGCTTATCAAGCGACTTGCCAATTTTGGCAACAGACCTGAGTTGCAGTTGCAGTGGCAGTGGCAAGGTGGGTGCAAGGGGGCACTGGCTGTGTTATGAATTATTGGACGCTTTTGACTGTTGCCGCACGGCGTGCTACCAAATTTGTGCGCCATGCTGGCCGGAGGACTTGCGATTGCTGGCGACAACAGCAGCAGCAACAGCAACAGCAGCAGCAGGCGATTGCTGCAATTTGTCAGCAGAGTGCGGCAACGTGTCTGGGCCTGGGTTTAAGTTTGGGCAAAGTTGGCAAAGCCAATGCCAAATATGGCCAAGCCATGGCAAAATGCTCTCCCGCCTGCCAGCTGCCTGTTGCACGTTGCAAGCTGCAAGTTGTTGTTGCTGTTGCTGTTGCACTTGCGCATGCGCATTTATCGTTTACGTTATTTGTTGCCGCTAGTTTTCCAGTTAGCCGCAGTTAGCTGTGCTGCATTTGCTCAAAGTGAAAGATTTACGCGGCCTCGGCCTTCCCTCTTCCCATTCTGGAGTGTGGTGCAGTGTGGTGCAGTGGTGCACATGCGTGCCGTTATGGTTTATTTAATGCGTTTTGAAAGTGCATTTTCATGTTCGATGAGATTGATGAGAAAATTTGATTTATTTTTCTCTCCCATTCTGTTCCCTCCACGTATCGCTTTATACAAGTTTACGAGTCTAAGTTCGACTTGAGCTCATCTCATCTCTTTTTCCTCCACTTCATTCCACTCCATTGCAGCATCTCGCTTGTCAGTTACACTTGCAGGTTGCGGCATTTTGTCAGAGGGACAGTTAGAAAAGGCCGCCTAGCAGTTCGGCATTCGCTGACCATAAATGGCCAAACGGCCATGGGAAATGCACATCATCAAGTATTTTCCTCTACATACATATACATATAGTATATTCTTCGATTGGCTGGGAAATCGTAACGTAGTATGGCATGCCAAAGTTGGGATTGGCATTGGCATTCGTTTGGCTATTGACTTTGACGTCTTGCAAAATTGTTTTTACCTTATACAATATGAGCTCAACTCGCTCGATAATAAGCCGCATAACTCCTATGCTATTCTAGGCTCATTTTAATTTACTGCTAATTTCTTAATGATCTCGAAAAATGCCGATTTTAGAACAATTAAATAATTGATTTAGCTGTAGTTTAGTTAAATTTAAAAAACAAATGGAGAATTTGGAAATCAGTAGAATTTTATACCCTATTTTCTTTCAGTTTTTTTCGAAATAAAAATATTAATTAAAATTATTCTATAGCTTTTCATTTTACTACTATGACATGAAGCCTTAATTAACATTATTATTTTAATTATTAATATCATCTTAGGCTGCAATTCGGGGTGTATAATACACTATTTAAATGTATTTACTTATGTCTTTCTTATTATTAATTTCAGACAATTTTAATTAAAAATTTTAATAGATTTTTTTATCAAGAGTTTAACTTAACATTAAATACAATAATATTAATTTCTAACAATTTTAATTATACATTTTAATATGTTATTTTTATTAAGAATTTAACTTCACACAAAATAAAATAATATCAATTTCAAACCATTTTTGTAAGCAAAGAATCCCAAATAGAAATAAGAACACACGACGAACGATGTGAACTAAAAGAATCGATAACAAAATCATACAATGTTCGTTCATTATAAGTTGTGAACCAGTTCGTACATTCAGTGATTCAGATATTCAATAATTGAACTTGCAAACTTTAACAATTGTAATTATATATTTTAATAGATTTTTTTATCAATTGCTTTACTCAACAAAAGGTATAATAATACAAGAAGTAAAATACTTTCTCAATGTTCATAAATACTTTGACTTCCTTTACTTATTTCACAAATTTCTCACTAATCAAAACTTCTAATCAGCTGCAAAATGAACATAAAATTCTTATCAGAATATACATTATTTTATTTATTTTTTAAATTTTATGAACTGCAACCAGCAAATCTAGCAAGTTCGAAGTACTTTCCAAATATTTCCTAGCTCATAAAATGTCAGTCATAAAAAAGATTACGCGCTAACGGAGAGTAGAAATGTTGCCAGATAACTGGCAGTCTGGCAGACTTTGTTGCCCATATTAGTTGTTGGGTTGTGTCGCTGGCCAATTAATTATATGATCGTAAAACATGCAGTTCTAAGCGTATTGATAACGGAGAGATAAAGGCCAAGGCAGTAAGGCATAAGGCATAAAAAGAATGTATGTATGGCCGCGGCGGGCCGTTGTGATTGTGCCACATGGTTGAGGTTGTGGCCACTGCAATGCACAGTTGTTGCCGGTATCAATAAACGCATCGTTAAATGCCACAGCAGCAGCAACAGCAACTCGTTATAACTGTGTATCGCATCTTGCAAGTTCTGTTTATTACATAAAATTCGCACGCCACAGGGGAGGAGGTCAATTGGCACTCCTCTGGCAACACAGAGACACTTTCAATGTGTCGCCTCAATTGCCGTGCGTCTGTCCGTCCGTCTGTCCGTCCGTCTGCCACTTGCATAATGTTTATTAATGCGCAAATTTTTATGATGCGCTCTGCCCCTTTAACGATGCCTTTTAACGATTGTGCCGGGCCCAAGACGGTCAATAGCTTTTCAATAGTTGCTGCTGCTGCTGTGGCAACAATCGCTTTTAGGCCTTAACTGCATTTTTATAGCCTGCCTCTCGGACTGTGCTGCTGCTTACCGTTGCGTTCGTTGGCAACAATTTAAATTGCAGCTATTTACAATTAGCCACGTTTGTGCTCCAGTTTGTTGTCGCTGATACTTGACGTCCTCGTTGTTGTTGTTGTTGTTGTTGCTGTTGCCTGTTTAACAGTGAAAAAAGAAAGAGTAAATAATAAAACATGCACAATGTCGTCGACGCTTTGCAATTAAATTTTTCTATTTGCGCTGTCAAGTGCCAATTGCATCCACCAGTTGCCACTCCAGTTGCTGCAACATTGCCCCGCTTTGAAGATGCCACCCACTTGGCTGGGTTGCTCTTTTATTTTTGTATAATACTTATCCTTGAATTCCGTTTAAATAGTGCAGCAGGATGATTATTTTTCACTCGAACTTGACCAAGTTTATGCTGTGGTTCCTGTTAAATTTTATGCACTACTTTTAGCTATGTAAGGTATTTTAAACATGGTCACCCATATTATCATATGTATACCAATTATGTTAAGTAACAGAGCTGCATAACAGAAGGTGTATAACGAATCGTGAATAAAGAGAACACTTGATATTGGAAGCTCGACTTGATTAGACGCCTGCATATTATTTCGGTTGTAAATACACCACAAGCTATGTACATCCATATTTTATATTAAATTGGAAAATTCTCTTTACTACTGTGTTGTCTAGTTATCAATATTTTTCTTCTGGCCCGCCTCTTTTTGCGTTTACAGAACACGCACCCCCTACTACTTAGCTATTAACTGCAATTTGAGGCACGTGACAACATTAATGCCGCTCGACATGAAAAATGCCTTTGCTGCAGCTAAAGTTGTTCTTGAAATTGCCGTAGAAGTTGAATTTTGAGACTGCTGTAGGACAAAGAAGAAGAACAACAACAACAGCAATTGAAATTACTAACTTACAAGGACATCTTCTCGCTACTATCCCTTTGTGCTCTGAGCTGCATCTCTTTATTACTCTTTATTACAGTAACGTAGCTTAAAGGCAAACTGTCTTACCTAAATTACATTGTTGGCTTCTCATATTCTTTTAAAATAAGCATTAGAAATACTTTGTAGAACCAATTACTGATTTTCCTTCTAGTTAGACTAAAGAACTTAAAACTAGAAAGTATAGTAATGGCCATTTAAAATATTAGCAACGCCAGGAAAGGACAGAAAAGGAAATTTGAGAAAAATAAACAGGCTTCTTTGCTGTCTTTAATTAATTTCATAGATTAATAGATTATAAGTTGAACTTTACTCCTTAATAAATAAATCAATTGAGGCAATTCTTATACTTGTTAAAAGCTCAAACAATCATATACCGCAAAAATCAAAAACCTTAAGAGATATTGAAAAAGAAATATTGAATTGACAGATTCACACTCAATACTGATAAAAAGAATGAAGAATACCGTTGAGATTATGTTGAAAACCTTATAAAAAATATGCAATAAAAATACCTTGCAAAGTATGAAAAATATCGTTGAGATTATGTTGAAACCATTTTGAAAAAATTGAATAAAAAATACCTTACAAATAATCCAACTTCGGCTCTAATATATAGGCTACAAAGGTCATAAAGTTCACATAAAATTCTCCTAAAATTCGATATGGCCTAAAGAGCTCAAAAACAATCACAATTAGTAATAGTTTTAAACAGTTCTACAAGCTGTAATTACTTATAATAAATACAAAGTTTTTCAAGCTAAGTATATTGCATTTGGCATCTATAGTATTGTATAATTCTATACTTGATTATATAGTAATTAATGGGGCGAGAAGTTGTCCTACCACAACGTTGCCTTTAGTTAAAACGATCACCCAGATTCATTTTCTGCACTATAGCCATAACAGTGAAGGCAAACTTGGCCACCTGATAATGAGCATTAATAAAAGAATTTATAAATTGATATATATGTAGTATGTACGTCAATTACCTGAACATTGGTGTGTAAGGAAATGCGAAAAAATCCTCCAGCAACGAAAATGATGGGCTTCTGTAGGTGTATCATGAAGATTCGAAGAGTAGTCTTGTATCTAAGCTCAGCATCGTACCACTGTGAGTGACACAGCAGGTTGGACAATTCCACACAATCATCAGAGAGTAAATCGCATAGGTAGCAGAGGGGAAAAGTCTCCAGTAAGACGGCTATAAAAAATGCAATGGACGCAAAGCTGCGAAATATGCTCGGGGAGTAGGTGACGTTGATTAAGGTCAATCCGAGCACTACGCCAATCAGTATAAACTGCACGAATATGGTGCTCGATATGAAGGGACGCACCAGAGAACAACATCTACAAAATCACTTGATTGTATTCAAAATATTCTTAAAAATTGGACTTACTTTAATATCAACTTGTGAGCCATTATACACCCCACCAGCTCTTCATAGTTTTCCTTGTCCGTCTGACTTGAATTGGTACGAAGGTTTCTTATGTGATCCTTGAGCACTTCGATGTGAGCTCGAAATATTACTATAAGCATGACAGAAAACGAATCCGCAATGAGTACTAAAGTGGCTAAGAGTAACATGATTAAAAACTCCAGTACTGAGTGCAGCAAAGAGTAAAACACTCCCTTTTCGCTATCGAATAACGGATTGAACATTATGAAAGATCCACCGGCGAAAAAAGATAATGAACTGGTCATATATAATGTGCCATATATCACAAAGATCAGGTTACATTGCGCCACGGCCCTATGGATCTTCTGTCGATCCTCATCCTCTCGCAGTTTTTCATCCAAACAATCGAGTTGCAATTCTAATTCTTGTAGCCGAGACAGAAATCTCAAGACAAAAACAGTTTTAGTGGTTAAACCATAAGTCTCCAAAGTCATTTGAAGTAAGCCAAGAAAGTCACTAGGTGACAGCATTTCAGAACTATAAACCATGCTCAACGTGAATCCAATAGGTCCATACACTGCGGAGAGAAAGAATGCAAATCCAGTCCAAAATTGATACAGATAACGCCAAATGCTCGGCTCCGGTGGCATCCAGCCGAGAAGCCTAATCCCACGATACCAATAGGTGCAACACTGCTTCGACTTCATCCGAACAGAAAGCGGAGCTGGTTTTATTAAATTGAATACTTGGTACATAGTGAGCACTATTATAGAGCCTTGACCGTGTGAAGGACACTTTTATAGCAAAAATATACCTCTGATTAGTGACACCTGTTCAATTCCTTTGCACTAGCTTGTTATTAGTCCCAGAGGTGTCAAATGTCAATCACATTCATCTATGCAATTATCACTAGTACTCGGTAAAAGATGAAAGGACAAAAATATGGGTATGGGTTGGAAGGAATAGAAATCAATACAAGTCATTTACAGCACCTATAATATTAGAGATAGACTAATAAAATAATTATAAATAAATTTCTCTTATTTTGAATTAACGTTTATAAAACTGTGAGGAAAAATAAGAAGAAAATGAGAGTTATCAAAGAAAAATAATGGCATCATAACTAAACGAGCGTGACCTTGGTCGTAGCCACTATCCTCTATTATATCCATATATGAGTCGGTATACGATATAATTTTGTAAATTTACGACCTTAGGGAAGTTCTAGGCTCCATAACATATCGTCTCGCAAAAAAAATATATCGCTATGTCTTACCGTTTGGGCTGTGCCATGTTGATCAGTCAGTCAGGACAAAGAACTTTATATATCAAGTAAAATAGAATGTAACTTCGATTACTCCAGAAATACAAACGTCTCCAAAGTATTTTATTAAATGTGCTGAATACTTTTAATATTTCCATAATATAAGCAAACCTTATATAAATAATAAATATTAAACAATATTCCTATAAACTACAACTACCCTTTTGTGTTTATTGAACTTTCTCTAACAATAAGTTAACAAGTCTTACAACCACTTGCTATAAAAAAAAATACGCTACATAATATAATTTCATTTTCTGAACAGTAATCGTTGCTCTAGTTGCATTCTACAGTCACTACTTAAACTTGTCAGCCAGATTCATTTTCTGCACTATAGCCATAACGGTGAAGGCAAACTTGGCCACCTGTAAACAAAATATTTAATTAAAATATGTTTATTATATTTTTAGATATTTTTTTTACCTTAACATTAGTGCTTATAGAGATGGGAAATATGCCGCCAGCGATGAAGCGAATTGGTTTCTGCAAATGCAGCATAAAGATACGCAAAGTTGACTTGAATCGGGGCTCCGCATCAATCCAATTAGACTGAGCCAATAGGTTGGACAATTCCTCACAATCTCTGAATAGCAAATCGCACAGATAGCAAAAGGGAAAAGTCTCCAGTAGAATAGCTATAAAGTAGAAAATTGAAGCCACAGCACGAACTATGCCAGAGAAGTAGAGAACGGTGATCAAAGTCAAACCCAGCACCATGCCAACCAGTACAAACTGTACAAAAATGGTGAGTGAAAAGACGGGACGCATTAACTCGCAGCATCTGGAAAAGTTTGAAAATATTATACAGATATATACAGATAAATGTCATTCACTTACTGTAAAATCAACTTGTGATCGATTATGTACCCCACCAGCTCCTCGTAGTTCTCTGCTTCGGTTTTATCTGCATCAGCACGAAGATTTCGTATGTGATCCTTGAGCAGATCGACGTGAGCTCTTATAATAATTACATACATAACGGCATATGTATCCATAATGAGAAAGCTAGCCACCACCAGACTCATGACTACGTTCTCCAGGAGAGAGTGCATCCACAAGTGCACTGCTCCATCGTGATAATCAAAGAAGGGATTATATATCTTCCAAGCTGGTCCATTGACTACTCCAACCATAAAAGCAGATAGAGCACTACTCAAGTAAAGAGTTCCGTAGGTTAAAAGGATTAGATTACACTGTGCCACCATCTTGTGTATCTTTTGATTATCTACATCCTTATGAAGACGAGCATCGAGTTTATCCAGAATCACTTGGGCCTCTCGCAGACGATAAAACAAAGTCAGCATTATGATAGTCTTGGCTGTGCCACCATACTGCTCCAGAGTGAGCTGGAGTAGCGCAAGGAATTCTCCCGGCGAGAAGCTATCAAAGCTATAGATCAAACTTAGCGTAAATCCAATAGGAGCATACATCGTGGACATAGTGAAGACAATTGCTGTCCAGACTAGATACAGATAGCGTCGTGATCCCTGCTCCGGTGGCAACCACCCGACGAATCTTATGGCACGGTATAAGTAGGTGAAACCATGTCTCGATTGCACCCGTACCGAAAGCGGAGCTGGTTTGATAAGTGTGAACACCCTATTCATTGTTTGTTTTACTGATTTGCGTAGGAGTGTTGACTACTGCTTATATACCAAGTACATGTGACTGGGACAGGTGTTCGGTTCTCTGTGCTAACTGTAGGCCGAGGTGTGGAGTGTCAATCACAGCCATCAATCAAACAGACACAAAAACCAATCGGATACAAAGTTGCAATTATTTCTAGTAGTATCAAGGATAAACAGCTTTAATCAATAAAAGGGTAGTAGACCGAAAACGTATTCTTTTAACATTAATAAAATTAAACATAGCTCTGCTCCAATTTGTTTATTTAAATCGGTCTGCCAGATTCATTTGACCCACTATAGTCATAACACTGAATGCTATTTTGGCCACCTGTACAAGGAATATGAAACTCATTTCTAGATACAACAAATAGGAATACTTACTTTAAGATTGCTCTGCACTGTAATAGGAAACATTCCCCCAGCCACAAATAGTATGGGCTTTTGCAAGTGCATCAGAAATATTCGCAGTGTAGTCTTGTATCTGCGCTCAGCATCGATCCATTGCGATTGGCATAATAAATTTGACAACTCCACGCTATCATCCGCTAGCAGATCGCATAGAAAGCAAAAGGGAAAGGTCTGCAATAAGATAGCAGTAAAATATATTATGGAGGCGAAACCATCAGATATTCCATTGAAATATAGCATATTGATCATTGTGATGCCCAGCACCACGCCAATCACTAGAAATTGTAGAAGAATTGTTCGCGAAATCACGGGACGCATCTTGGCACAACAACTGCAAAGAGTAGAATTTAGATTAATCTTTTATTAAAATTAATTAAAGTACTCTCAGAGCACATGTTGCTGTCTTCGTTATGCTTTGAGTCTCGGCGCAGATCAGGCAAAATCCAAACCCTTTGCTTGACGCTCGAAGCTATTACAAGAACAAAATGCACGCATTCAACGACGGAGGCGTCGCCGAAGTATTATTAAATCACAAAAAGCAAAACCAACCCTTACAATTTTATGACCTTCGGCATTACCCTCGAATCTAAATGTATTGCATTACATCGCTGCATTATATAATCACCTGAGTATCGATTGATGGTAAACAATGCAGTCCACCAGTTCATCATAGTTTTCAGACTCCATTTTTTCTATATCCCTTCGTAGATTGCTCACTTGATCCTTGAGCACATTGACATGAGCTCGAAATATCATAATATATACGATGTTATAAGTGTCCAGCATGAGACCTGTGATCACCACCACAGTCATGATGAGATACTCCAATATGCAGTGCAGGCTGAAGTATCCTACTCCATCACGCCAATCAAAGATGGGATTGTATAGATGAAATGGTGGCTGACCATTCAATACTCCGCCCACCAAAACAATCACTGGATAACTACAATAGAGCACAGAATAGATCAAAACTAAATAGTTGCAATTGGCCACACCCTTGTGGATCTTCAGACGATCGCTGCAACTTTTTAGACACTCATCGAGCACATCCAACATGGACTCCGTATCAAATAGACTTGGTAGATACAGCAGCAATGTTACAATCTTCACAGATTCTCCCACGGTATTGATACATAATTGAAGTACATTTAGCATTTCTGCAGGCTTAAGATTTTGCATTTCATTCATAAAGCTAAGCAGAAAACCCAATGGCACATAAATGGCCACACAACTAAATGACACGTATTTCCAAATCATATAGAAAGAACGTGCGTTTCCTTCCTCTGGTGGTATCCAGCCAATAAACTTCATAACCAGATGGAGATAGGTGTAACATGCCCGGGACTGAACCGGAGCAAACACTGGAGCTGGCTTGATAAGACGGAATAGCACAGTCATCGACATTAGTAGTAGAACTAAAATGAACTCAAGTGTAGAACCGACTTTTATAGCTCAGAACCTCATTCAAGTTTGATGCTTGATGAGCTTTTAATTCGTGCTAAATTTCTTAATTTACCTTTAAATTGTGTGTGTGTTTTTTGACCCGTACTTTAAAAAAGTTCAAAAGGGTCTGTTAAGTTTGTGAATATAACATTTGTGAGTAACCGGCAGAAGGAGGCGTGGCAGACCCCATAAAGTATATATATTCGTGATCAGGACGACGAGCTGAGTCGATATAGCTCTGTCTCTCTTTGCGTCTATCTGTGTGAACACCCAGATCTCGAAAACTGTAAGTGTAAGAGATTTAATTCTATTTTTTAGGTAAATATATTTCATAAGCAGGTCAAGTTATGTCTGATTTTTGATATGTCATCCTCCTCCCCCTTTAAATTCGCAAAACCTTTCTTAGCATGTGCAGTTTTAGAGCCACTATCTATATTTTCCATGAATAAAGCTTAAGATGCATAGATTGTTTGGTGCTATTTGCAGTCCAATTGGATAATAAAAATCGGAGATATTGAAAAATAATTACGACGTATGCGTGATTTTTGATTTCGGGTGATTATTGGTTAGTGTTGGTATATACGCGTATATTTGTATGTGTGTATGTATGTATATGCTGCTGCTATTGATACCCAAGGCAAATCAAAATAAGACCCTGTATTTCGGTTGCGTCCGACTATAGTTATCCTTGCCTTTTAATATTTAATTTCCACTAATTAGTCTAGAGACTTTTACAGCTGGAACGCTACCAAAAGTTATATTGGGCTGAAATCGAATTCAGTAGAGCTCTACAAATCGACTGAGTTACAAGTTGTGGGATAAAGTTCAACGATACTAAAAATAGAATTTTCTGTATTATGTTTCTGTAATAATTTGCATAATATTTAATAACAAAAATACACAATTAAGCACTTATTAGTTTATTTAAAACGATCTGCCAGATTCATTTGACCCACTATAGTCATAACGCTGAATGCTATTTTGGCCATCTGCAAAAGAGATTATTAATATCATTTCTAAATACAACAAATGGGAATATGTACTTACTTTAACATTACTCTGCAGTGTAATGGGAAATATTCCCCCAGCCACAAATAGTATGGGCTTTTGCAAGTGCATCAGAAATATTCGCAGTGTACTCTTGTATCTGCGCTCAGCATCAATCCATTGCGATTGAGTCAAAAAGTTTGACAGTTCCTCACTGTCACCCGCTAGCAGATCGCACAGATAGCTAAAGGGAAAGGTCTGAAATAAGGTAGCAGTGAGATATATTATGGAGACGACTCCATCAGATACGTTCAGGAAATACAGCATATTGATCATTGTGATGCCTAGTATCACGCCAATCAGAAGAAATTGCAGAAGAATTGTGCGAGCAATTATGGGGCGCAGTTGGGCACAAGAACTGCATGGAATAGCATTTAGATTAATCATATATTAAAATTAAATAAATTAAATATAAATAACAAAATCACCTCTTTATCAATTGATGGTAAACAATGCAGTCTACCAGGTCCACATAGTTAACAGACTCTTGTTTCTCAATATCCCTACGTAGTTTGCTCACTTGATCCTTGAGCACATTGAGGTGAGCACGAAATATCATAATGTAGATAAGGTTGTAAGTGTCTAATATGACACATGTGCCCACCATCGTGGTCATGATAAGATACTCCAATATTGATTGCAGCCAGAAGTAACCCACTCCAGCACGCCAATCAAAGATGGGATTGTATAGATGAAATGGTGGCTGACCATTCAGTACTCCAGCCACAAACATACCCGTAGCATAACCACAATAGAGAATAGAATAGAGTAATACTAAATAGTTGCATTGAGCCACAACCTTGTGGATCTTTAGACGATCGCTGTAAGTTTTCAGATACTCATCGAGCACATCCAGCATGAAATCCATTTCAAACAGACGTGGTAGATACAGAAGCAGAGTAATCATCTTTACCGATTGTCCCGCGGTATTGAGACATAATTGAAGTACATTTAGCATTTCTGCAGGCTTAAAGTTTTGCATTTCATTTATCAGACTAAACAGAAAACCCAGTGGCACATATATGACCACAAAAACAAATGACACAAATTTCCAAATCAGATAGAAAGAACGTACGATTCCCTCCTCTGGCGTTATCCAGCCAATACACCTCATAACTCGAAAGAAATAAGTGCAACACACACGGGATTGAACCGGAGCAAACACTGGAGCTGGTTTGATAAGGCGGAATAGCACAGTCATCGAAAATAGTAGTATAACTAAATGAACTCAAGTGTAGAACCGACTTTTATAGCTCAGGACCTCATTCAAGTTTGATGCTTGATGAGCTTTTAATTCGCGATAAATTTCTTAATAAAATTCTTAATTGATTTTTAATTTAATATTTAATTTGCACTAATTAGTCAGTGTGGAGACTTTTGCAGCTGGAACGCTACCAAAAGCTATATTGGGCTGAAGTAGTGAAATCGAATTCAGTAGAGCTCTATTATTTGACTGAGTCACAAGTTACAAGTTGTAGGATGAATTTGAATGACACGAAGAATAGAATTTTCTGTGTAATTACTGTAATAATTTGTATAATATTTTACAACAATAATAATATTAACAAACCAGCGACTGAGTCTGGCGTTCTCTGGGTAATAATAAACTAAATCTCTTAAAAAGCACAAAACTGAAGCAAACATAGCCTAAAATATAAAAAATAATCCAGAGTCTTATATAGAGGGTAGATTACATAATTTTAGAGAGTGTGTTTCTATATATTATCGTAAATTTTACTAAAATTAGAAAACTATTTTTAAAGTGTTAAGAAGCTAAAACAAAAACAGTAAAGTTAAATTTTTTTTTCAAATTTATTTTTTAAATACGTTTTATGAAAATAAAAGTTTTTATTTAGTTTTTATAATAAAAATTGAAATTTAATAATATTTTTTTTTTTTTTTAAATTCATTTTATAAATAAAATAAAATTTTTTAATAAAAGAGACTTAATACCTTTTATTTTTAAAGTTTTTGTAATAAAATTTATAATCGACACGGTCCTGCATTTTGTCAGACCACTTTTATCAAACTATTGCTATTTTAAATCCAGGAAAATTTCTTAGATTTATGGTAAATATTTTTAAGTGCAGAGATTAGCATAGCATTACTTAGTCTATTAATTTTTTTATTTAAATCGATCTGCCAGATTCATTTGACTCACTACAGTCATAACGCTGAAGGCAATTTTGGCCACCTGTAAAAGAAATACGAAACTCATTTCTAAATACAACAAATAGAAATACTTACTTTAACATTGCTCTGCACTGTAATGGGAAACATTCCCCCAGCCACAAATAATATAGGCTTTTGCAAGTGCATGAGAAATATTCGCAGTGTACTCTTGTATCTGCGCTCAGCACCGATCCATTGCGATTGAGTCAATAAGTTTGACAGTACCTCACTCTCATCAGCTAACCGATCGCACAGATAGCAAAAGGGAAAGGTCTGAAATAAGACAGCAGTGAGATACATTATGGAGACGACTCCATCAGATATGTTCAGGAAATAGAGCATATTGATCATTGTGATGCCCAGCACCACGCCAATCAGTAGAAATTGCAGAAGAATGGTCCGAGAAATGATGGGACGCATTTGAGCACAACAACTGCAGGAAATGGAATTCAGATAAATTATATTTTAAAATTAAATAAAGTAATTATACACAACAAAATCACCTGAGTATCGATTGATGGTAAACAATGCAGTCCACCAGTTCATCATAGTTGACGGACTCTAGCTTATCCATATCCCCACGTAGTTTGCTCACCTGATCCTTCAGCACATTGAGGTGAGCGCGAAATATCAGAATATGTACGATGTTATAAGTGTCCAGTACGATACATGTGGCCACCATCATTGTTATAATGAGATACTCCAACATGCAGTGCAGCCTAAAGTATCCTACTCCAGCACGCCAATCAAAGAAGGGATTGTATAGGAAAAATGGTGGCCGATCATTGGATACTCCGGCTAACATAACTACCGGAGGATATCCAACATAGAGCACAGAATAGATCAAAACTAAATAGTTGCAATTGGCCACACCCTTGTGGATCTTTAGACGATCGCTGCAACTTTTTAGATACTCATCGAGCACATCCAACATGGACTCCATATCAAATAGACGTGGTAGATACAGCAGCAGTGTAAAAATCTTCAACAATTGTCCCGCGGTATTGAGACATAATTGAAGTACATTTAGCATTTCCTCTGGCTTGAAATTTTGCATTTCATTCAAAATGCTAAGCAGAAAACCCAATGGCACATAAATCACCAAAGCAAATGCCACACATTTCCAAATCATATAGAAATAACGTGCGATTCCCTCCTCTGGCGGTATCCAGCCCAAAATCATCATAACCCGATGCAGATAGGTGTAACATGCCCGAGTTTGAACCGGAGCAAACACTGGAGCTGGTTTGATAAGGCGGAATAGCACAGTCATCGAAAATAGTAGTAGAACTAAAATGAACTGAAGTGTAGAACTGACTTTTATAGCTCAGGACCTCATTCAAGTTTGATGATTGATGAGCTTTTAATACGAGCTAGATTTCTTAATTGAATTTCTAATTGTTTTTTATTTAATATTTAATTTGCACTTATTAGTCAGCACGTGTGGAGACTTTTGCAGCTGGAACGAGGCGAATATTTGTATTGGGCAGCCCCATCAAAATAGTGGAAGTGAATTCAGTAGTGTTCGACAAAGTGACTCAGTTACAAGTCGTAGATAAAATTTGAACGATACTGAGAATAGTATTTTCTGTATTATTTTACTATAATAATTTGTATAATATTCAATAGCAATAATACACAATAATAATATCGAACGAGCGACTGAGATTGGAGTTGTCTGTGTAATATAATATATAAAACTTAAACTTAATCATCAGCCTAAAATTAGGAAAATAATGCAGAGGGTAGATTACAAAACTTTTTAAAGAGTGTGTATATTTATATTATTGAAAATTGTAATAAAATTAGAAAACTATTTTTAAAGTGTTATATAGCTTAAAAAAAGTTCTACAAATTAGGCTTATACTTTATGTCTAATTTTGTTTTTTATTTCGTTTTTGTAAACACAAATTTGCCAATAGTAATAACTTTCTTAATTCCGAGAAAATTTAGAAGATGTTGTAGATTTCACAGATTTAAGATGTATAATTTTTCTTCAGCTGAGATCAGCATAGAGATCAGTGATACAACCGTGTCGAACGACACCTTTTATGAGGTAAGCTGGGGGAGCAGTGCAGTGCTGAGCGTGTTGGCAGCTTTTACTGCTGCCATTGGCAGTTACAGTTAGCGTTATTAGCCTCGCCATTGAGAACAACATAATAGCAACAACAGCAGTAACAGCAACAACATCAGCAACAAAGTCAATTTGAGCTGCAACAAGAACAACAACTGCAAGTGGCCGCTTAATGACTTTAATAATCCTGTCACCGATCATTAAAAAATCTCTGCGAGCACACAAAAGAAATTCCATGGCAGCTCCAATCAAAATAAAGTACACGCTCTTCCTGCCCAGCTGGCTAAATAGAGAAGAGTCTCAGACTAGACTGAGAGTATGGAGAGTAGAGAGTGGAGAGTATACTCATGTCTTTTTGGGGGAGCACAACCAATTACTATACGGAGAAGCGACATTGTTGACCAAAAGAGCCAAATGATCTGAACGGTTCACGGAGTTTATGAGTCGGTCGTCAGCTTGGTCTTGGCACCGCTTGGTATTCAAATTTTAACAACATTTTAATGATAACTTCAGCAAACATTAAAACTCATTCAGGCATAATAAACATTAATAACACTTTAATCCAGCCGCATGGCCAGGGGAGCCAGAGCAACTGGCATGCAGCATCTACTGGCTGCAGCTGCGCCGCGCCAGTGCTATCAAAATAATCAGTCGAAGAGGAGGCATTTTCCATTTTCCACTCTCTGCTCTCTGCTGGAAAAGCAGTGCAATTGTGTGGACTAGCCGTTAGCTTGGTTTAAATAATACTAGTCGAGGGAAACTTGTTGCTGCCTGGGCGCGTTGTAAGGCTATTAAAATGCATGTTTGCTAAATCAATGCAACAACTTGGGGGCATGGCTTGGTGGCAGCGTCCCACATGCTGCTGCAGCGACTGAACCTATGTGCAACCCAACTAGGTACATACATATATACTCGATGGTATGTGTGGCTGCCCACCTTTCGCTTGGCAGCCATCCTTAGTGGCAGCTTCGGCGACTGTGTGCGATCTTGCCACTTACGTAGGCCGCGTGTGGCAGGTTGCCGTTGCCCGTTGTCCGTTGCCCAGGCCCCATACCAAGGTCTTTCTAGCTCGCAGGCCACATCATTTTGCTTCCTAGTTGCCCCTAGCTGCTACATGTAATAGTCCAACCATACAAGCGAGTGTGTGTGAGTGTGTGTGTGCAACAGTGGAAGCCACATGGTTTCAAGTGCGACCGATTCTCTCTCCTTTGGACTGGTTCTGCGTGCAGCTATCCCTTCGTCTTTGATGTGGGGAAACGGTTAAATTAAGTGCAGCTTGCAACGCAGAAATTATAAAAAAAAAAGATAATATTAAAAAAAAGTTTACAGAAATTTTCAATATTTAAAAAAAAATATATTAAAATATTTTATAAGTAAAAATTAATATTTAATTTGATATATTATTTATTATAATTTTAATATATGTATTTTATTTTATTCAAGTATTTATTGCTTATTTTTTTATTATGAAGTAAATTTACTAGCATTTTTTTTTTTAATTTTTTTTTTTTAATATGATCTTAATGAATTGTTTTTAGAATGTTTATATTGAATCTAAATTTCTGTCGAATTTATAAACTTTTTAGCTTAAAACTAATTGTTTTAATTTAAAAGTATAAGTAAATAGTCATTATAATCTTTTTCAATCGATTGATAGATATAAAATATTATACAAAAAATAAAAATAAAATAGTGCAAGTTATTTAAATTAAATTATTTATATTTAAATTCGATGTCAATAATATTTGAAATTTTTATTGAAATTTATAGCTTAATAATATTTTAATTTCCCAATTCGTTTCCAACTGGTTTTCCAACATCACTGCAGTGAATTTTTCAACATTTTCCCACTGTAGTGTATTGGGCTTGTCGGCGTTCCACACATTGAGATCTTTTCATTGAATTCTATTACTTTTATTTCACTTATCAAGCAAACATGTTGCCCCTGCCACAAACTTGTTGTTGTTGTTGGTACTGGAGTAGCAATGGCCGATGGACCGCTATCTTTAGTATGGTCTCGTCGTTGTGGCCAACGAGCAGCATTTAAAATCTGGTTGGCTCTGGGACCGGTCGGTCGGTCGGCCGGTCGGTCGGTCGTCTGGCATATTTAAAGGTTATGTGGAGGGCTTCAACTAAGGCTGGAAGATGAAGCTGCTCCAGCTGGAAGCGGGAACTCGAACTGATGCTGGGAATGGGAATGGGACTGGTACTAGTACTATGTAGTAGTAGTGGAGGTTTAAGTGCCAAGCTGCGTAATAAACATAAAATTCAATTTTCATTAAGATGTTGCTAGATCCCTTGGAGTTTACCGTTATGTTGCACTGTGGCAGGCACAGCCGCGCTATAGAGGGCTTAGCGAAAAAAGAATTATTTTAATAATGATTTCGCGATAAGCTGAATGCTAGGCATTTTCTTTCTTTCTCCTCGCTGCTTGATATGTGGCTGAAGGAAAGAAAAACTTAGGGGAAAGCTAAAGTCGGACGCAACCGGCAGTGGGAGAACCTGTACTTCGATTTGCCTTGGGAGTCGATAACAGCAGCATATATGTACATAGTCACATACACATACACAAGCACTTATACATACACACGTGCACTTATACATACACACATGCACTTATTCATACAAATATCCGCGCAGATACAAACACTAAACAATACTCACACAGAAATTCATACTCACAATCAAAAATCACGCACAAGCCCTAGCGGTCGCGTACACTGTGGCTTCCCCTTACCCCTTCCCAATACCTAGTATACGAAATAGATTATCCAATATCTCCGGTGTTTATTATCCGATCGGGCTGAAAATCGCATCAAACATTCAAAGCATTCAAATCTTTATTCATGCAAAGAAGAAACCCAATGACTCTAAAACTGTAAATGCTAAAAACGTTTTTGCAAATTTGAGGGGGAGGGGGAAGAAATATCAAATTAAAAACATAAACTTGGCCTGTTTATGTAATACACGTACCAAACAAAAAGAAATGTCGTCTCTAGCTCTTATAGTTTCCGAGATCTCGGTGTTCATACAGACAGACGGACAGACAGACAGACGTACATGGCTAGATCGACTCAGCTCGTCGTCCTGATCAAGAACATATATCTATCACGTCTACCACGCCTCCTTCTGCCTGTTACATACATTTCTGACTTCCACAGACATAATAGACCCTTTTGTACCTTTTTAAAGTACAGGGTCTAAAAAAGAAAAGGGGGCACGGAGTAACTCAAGCGATCCTAAAGTGAAACGAAGTGCTGCCCGAAGGTTTCCCGCTGCACTCAAGTGCGCAATTTTCTCACATGGCAGTCGCGAATGCATTCCCCTGGACTGGTATCCATGGGCCTGCTCCGTGGCTGCGGCCAAGTCAAGTTGTCCCTCCAAAAGTTGTAGATTTAAATGAACATGGCGCTGGCTGGAGATTGTGGTTGAGAGCCAGGGCTTGTGGTATGAAGCTGGCAGCCAGGGAGGTGGCGAGGGCAGCGGATGTCTAATGCCCAGTTAGAGGCCCATGCGTGTTGATCTTCCGCCTTCCGTCGTGCCGCGATTGCAGTTACTACAGTTGCCCATAGCTGACACCGTTGACGAACTTCATCATGATGCTGCTGATGATGATGAT
Organism: Liodrosophila aerea; assembly: GCA_035045005.1. Taxonomy (NCBI): domain Eukaryota; kingdom Metazoa; phylum Arthropoda; class Insecta; order Diptera; family Drosophilidae; genus Liodrosophila; species Liodrosophila aerea. The sequence goes on along the minus strand of JAWNNL010000922.1, from coordinate 209,957 downwards.
GGCCAAGATGATGAAGATTAGCGGCGGGCCAGTGATGCCGATTGTAGATGCATCCGCGACTTTAAACAAGTTTTGCTTGTTGCTATTGCTGTTGCTGTGGCTGTTGCTGTTGCTGTTGCAAGTGCAGCTTTTGGCCGGGGCAATATTTAAATTGTTTTATGCTTTCGAGTGCTGTTAGCTGCCCCCTTTGGTTGGCGGCCTTTGCCCCCCGCGCCGCTGCTGTAGGCCAACAACGCATGTCCTAATGCGTAAGGCACTGCTCACTGCTCGCTGCTCACTGCTGGAGAGCTGCAAATGTTGCAATTGCTTCCTTGTTGGGCTGGGATTTTCCTACGTCTTCTTGTTGATTGGTTGTAGTCGAATGGCTGTTGCTACTGCCGTCGTCTGTACCTGCTTTAAATTTCCGTTTATGCCTTTTGAGAGCCTGTAAAATGTTAAATAAAATTCAAATTTATTGCTCTGCCGAGCAGCGATTGACGTTCGCACATGACCAAGTGGGCAAAGTGGGTAACCACTGTGCAGATGGCAGTACACCAGTACAGCAGTACAGCAGCGCTTAATGCCTTATCGCTATTGCTTATGGCCAGCTACCACTTACAAGAACAACAACATTAACTGCCAACCACCACCTCGACTATCTATTTCCATCATAACCATAAGCACTGCCAGCTGCTCCAACTGGGGCTAAGGCGTTGCCACATCTGCTGCGGCATCTCAACAGTTCGGCAGAGCTAACGGCACATCATGTACGGACATTTGGCTAACTATTCAATATCCTTGAATTATGAGCATTTATTGAAATATCACTTATTACCACACTACACTGCACAAAAATTCATTTCACTTAACCCCAAGTCTTTCATTTGTCTAAATTGCATTTTATCCAACCGAAATTGCCTACAATGTGCTCAAATTTCTCTCTACAAATTGAAGTATTAACATGCATCTTTGTGGCAGCATGAGCATTAGCCTAGTTTTCAGAATGATATGCGAACACTCGGAGAAACAATCAAGTACTATGCTCATGCAAATTAAGAGAATAAATTGAGGAGTAGTTTAGAATTTACATCTTTCATTAAGTTATACAATTTAGTATTGGAAATACTTGATTGATTGAGTTTAGATAAATATTTATTGTTATCAGAATTATATGAAACACTGTGATCTCAAAGATCTAAACAAAATCTTGATTTAAGCAGACTTAAAATAAAGTCTACAAATTCAATTTGAACTGCTTGATTCAAAGCTTTTCAACGATATTTTAATTCTATTTATACAGTATTTTTTATCAGCTTGATTAATGGTTTTAAATATGAATTAAAAATAATTTGAACTTTGAATTAGCTTGCCTTACTTGATCGAATTTTTCATTATGTTAACTCATACTCATTCTTTGCTATCAAAAGGTTTCATGTAAAGCGTAAAATATTTAGAAAGTTTTTCAATTCAAATAGCAAAGATAGATCAGTAAGAAAGCTTAACAATACTTCAGTTAAATATAAGAAATTTATTTTTATTATTTTATTATTTTTTCTTGAATTTTTTATCATTTTAATAAGAAAGGTCGAACGCCTAAAATGTAAAATATTTATAGGCGTTTCAATCAATAGCTTTAAAATAATTAGGTTAAATATAAAAAATTTGTTTTTCAACATTAGCCTTTTTCTTGCATTTTTTTCGATTTTAAAAGAGGGCAGGACTGAAGAGTGTTACAGAATTATATCCAAGCTAAGAACATTCATTTCCATATTGAAAATAAAGTTGTATTAATAAACTAAAACTAAACTAATGTTAGGGTTTATAGTCCCATAAAATATGAAGTAAGAAAATTTGATTTATTGGATATAAAACTTTGTGGTTCAAACTTTAAGACATTGAGACATTGAGTACATACATAAAAGTATGCCAAAAGAATTCTTCATTAAATTCATAATAAAAACTTCAACACAAACAAAATTGAATTTTAAATTAAAGACTAAAATATTTGACAATATATTTGATACAATTTCTGGCAGTATTTCTACTGTTAAATACAATTCCAAATTGATGTTTGAGACCAGCCACTCTAGCTCTAGCAATATACGAAACTGTTAGCTTTAATCCTTAAAGCTCCGATGCAATCATTAAGTTGTAATTAATTGCTATTGATGTGCAATCCCAGCGAATCCCTTTGGAGTTAACCATCTGATTACAGCGAAATCTAGCAGAGATGTGTCAGATATTGCATTATTGCTGTTGTTGTTGTAGTTGTAGTTATTGTTTGTCTAGTGGCAGCTAATGCCGTGTGGCATGCCAGCTAAATGTGGGCATTAAATGCAAAATGAGAGTAACCGCAAATGGCAATAACAGCAACAGCAACAACAACAATTTTCCACTTGACTTGAGCATTGCAAGTGGGCAGCGGATAACCAAAGTCAGGCATTTAGCAGGGGAGTTAGCCAATCCCCTGCCCCACTCCCCTCAGTCCCAGACTCCTTGCAACAGCTTCGCCTCCGTTTTGTCGACTGGTCACTGCCCACATTTTACCTAAAAGGAGGCAGTGCTGCTGCTGCTGAACCTGAACTCGAACCTGTTGCCTACCGAAATGTAAATCTTGATGGTAATTTTAATAGAAAAAAAACCTCCGTTGCAACGGCCCTGGCAGGTACAACTCAGGAAGGGGAGAAGGTGGGGCAGCAGTAATAGCAGTTGGAGGTGGAGTAGTAGCAGTGCGAGGATTGGGGACTAGCATAGACAAAGGCGCTGGGCGTACAAGACGTTGGCTAACTAAGCGCTGGCACGGGATAACACTCTGCCACAACAACAACAGCAACAGCAGCAACAACAACAGCTAGAGGAAGATACCCCACACCCATGCGAGCAGGCAACACCTTATGTTTATTGTGCTATATAAATGGCAGCATTTGCAGTTAGCCAATGTTGCAGATGTTGTTGCTGGCTGAACGCATTCTTTGTCCAAAGTGGCTGCTTCTCCAGTGCTTCTCCAGGTCCATTGGCCCAATCCTATCTGCTGCTGCTGCTGCTGCTCTCAGTGTGCGCTGGGCCTGCCGCTGAGCTGAACTGAGCCGAGTTGAGTTGAGTTGAGCTAAGCTGAGTGGACAAACCAGATATTGATAACGGCTCTTCGATGCTGTTAGTTTTGCAGCCGCATTGCTATGGCCCAAGCTAGTAGTGGTAGTAGTATGTTGCCGCCGCATTGAGGCCACAGCGAGGACAGTGCCTATCATGCAACATTTCTTGCCTTTTGCTTGGGCTGTTTGCTTAACCGTAGTATGTATGGCGCACAGGTGCTGGCCAGTGTGTAGAAGAACTTGCCGAAGAAGAAGGCTAAAGATTTTCTGCTTTTTTTTCTAGCTTCAGGTGCAACACGGCCGACTCGAGCTGAGCTGAGAAACTGCATTTTATTTGCAATTATTTTGTAGCGCACTTTATTTCGTTGGCCATAGGAATTACTTGAGACTGGAGACTCAAGTCGACTTTTATCAGTTACCTGACCATCTTCGACTCTCTCGTTCTCTCTCTGAAATTCTAATTTTACAACGCAGCTGCGCGCCAGGTAAAATTCACTGCCTTCTCTTCCTTTGCTGTCGCAGTGTCCACAATACATATTTCTCATTGCGGCCTATGTCGACCTGCCTGTCGCGCTGTTGGTGGCGCTGTTGGTGTTCATTACGTAAGAGGTTAATGCACCACATCCACACCACCCTGCACCACACTCGCACACACACACACACACACAGTTGCCTGCCCTCCAGTCATGGCATTAAATCAAGACGAACTTGTTCGCTAATTTGTGCAGGCGTGAGGCTATGCATGCCACACTTAGGGACAGCAAAAAAGAGCTCACTCACTCACATGTTGCCCCTCGAAACAGGATGCCACTTGCATATATACATATTATAAATGCAGACAGTAGAATGTAAATTTAATTCAATTGAATTATGCTCTCATAATTGCAGCGAGTTGTTAATCAGTCTGTAAGATGTAAATCAACTGACAGCTTTCCGTTGTTAACCAATACATTATTTAAACAATTACACATAAATTTGCCATAAATATAAATTATTAAAATTAATTACAGTAAAAATAATATAAAATTGTTTAGTGTTGCATAATATTTAATACAATTTTTAAATGCATTTTCAGCTCAAGTAGAAGCTTCTGCATCAGGCTTTACATTCAACAATTTTCAATATATTTTAGCAGTTAAAGTTAACTTTAAATATTATGGAAAATATTTTACATTAAATGTTATATTTTTTCTATTCCTAGAATTTTACTGTGCATAAATATATTGTTTTTTACATTTAGAATATTTATTATAAATATCTAAATTACTCATACCCATACAAGTTATTCAAATTATATAGCCTAAAAGCATGCAGTGGAATATATAGTGTCTCCATTTGTCATATATGTCCAGACGTGGCTTCATTAATATGCACATATTTAACATTTTTTGCCGTTATTAAACACTTTAACTAACTGCAAATACAAGAAACTAGCAGCATTAATAGGTGATTAATAAAATACTGGAAATGTTAGTTTAAATTCAAATTTAAATCCAGTGGAAATTGGATATGCTATAGACAGGCTGCAACTTTAATTAATAGGTTATAAAATAGTTAATGAAAACAGTGTATTAAGAGTCAGTATTAAACTAAAAGAAGTGTTTAATAAAACTCCGGATTAATTTTATGAAATGTATAACATTTCCTTAGCATAAAAACTTCTCAGCAGATTTTCCACTACAAGGAAATATCTCAATAAAATATGAATATTATTTACTCATATTAATCTTTATACATCTCAAAGTTATATGCTAATTTCCCCACTAATATACTTGTGATCTGTTTAGCCTAGTTCTGTAGAACAAATAAGATGATCATCTCAACTGAAACTGTAGCCAGCTCATGCATTATGTAAGCATGCCAAAAACATGTTTTACCAAATACAAAAAACCAAATGAAAGAAAAAAGCGCAGAAATATGCAAAAATCTAAACGCTGCGAAATAACAAAGGTCGCCAACAGTAACAACAACAATAGCCAAAATACATTTAGCTATGATAACGAAATCACTTTGAAGGCTGTTCTCATGCAGCGCGGGCCCAAACCGAGAAACCAAAGCAAATTCATTAAGTAGTCGCAGGCAAAAGGCAAGAGATCTAAGCTTAAATAGCTATAATTAAAAAAGAAGCAACAACAAGCCAGACAAATCGATGACTGCAACAGTGCGCTAAACACAATTTATTACAAGCACATGAGGATGATAAGCGAGCAGATACCCTGTGTATATTGAAATGAGATGAAAACTGAAGTATTAAATAAAAATAAATGAAAATAAATATATTTAAAATATAAACAAAATAAAATTAATAAAAGTAAGCAAAATAAATCAAAGTAAAAGATAAATAAAATAAAATTAAAATATATTAAATACAAATAAAATAAAATAATAAATTAATAAATAATAAATGAAAATAAATATATACAAAATATAAACATAATAAAATAAATAAAAGTATACAGAGTAAATCAATATAAAAGATACATCAAATAAAATTAAAATGTATTAAATACAAATAAAATAAAATAATAAATTAATAACTAATAAATGAAAATAAATATATATAAAATATAAACAAAATAAAATAAATAAAAGTAAGCAAAATAAATCAATATAAAAGATACATAAAATAAAATAATAAATAAATAAATAAAATAAAAGACAATAGAAATAAAAAAGAAGTTCTATCGCTTCATTTTATGTTTGTATATATAATGTATTAAAAATGTATTTTAGTAAATAAATATTTATTAATTCACTCATTCAAAAAGTATCTCCACCTCATCTGCATCTTATACTTTCCACTGCCAATACATAGGGTATTGCAAGCAATAAACACAAAACAAAACGCAGTCCAATTCAAAAAACAAAAACTTCCGCATTTGCCAAAATGTTGTTGTCACTCTAGACATTTGCATCCATTGTTGTAGTTGCTGTTGCCATCGTTGTTGTTGTTGTTACTGGTGCTCTATGGGTCTTACGCTATAAATTACGAGTCGACCTGTCGCGGGGGCACAGGGGTGGGTGCCAGGAGGCGGCGACGGCGACGGCGGTCATTGGGGCCTTTGGTTGAGGGCAATGCGCATAATTTTGGCAAAGTTAACGAAGGTCTATGCTACGATGGCCCCACTAGACCAGTTTTTAAATTCCATGCCAAGCATTCGAAATGCAAACTAAAACATTTATTTTATTTGCTACCGTAACAGGCGTCTCGCTTGTTGTAGACACACACACACACACACACACATACATATATATTTTGGCGACGTGTCTTCCTGCGTTTATGCTGAGCTTGTGTGTGTGTGTGTGTATCTGTGTGCGAATCAAATGTTAAACAAAATGCAAACAGCGCACCAAAAAAACAACAACAAAAGTTCGCACAATTTTTTTTTATTTTTTGTTCAAACTAAAATTTGTTTTCAAGGGCAAATTCGCGAATTTATATATGTATATACTATATATGTTTCTGTTTCGCTGGCTTTGTCAACGCTGCACTGCGACGTCATCTGCTGAGCTATTGCATACCCTTTAGCCATGGGATTGACGAGTTCTTTAAGCAGTTTGTCAAGCGAGTTCTCTAAAATATTTTTTAAAATTTTAAGATATTTTTTGACATTTTTCTTTTCTATTTAAGATGCATAGAAATATTTTAAAAATATTATTTTTTATTTTTTTGAAGCAAAGATAATTTTTTTTTTATATTTTCCATGTATGTTTTATGTATGTTTTGACAGTTTATATTAGTTAAATTAAGAAAGTGAATCGGCAGATTATTTAATTTAAGATTTAAAAGACTGAAGTCTTTTTTTGTAGTCAGTATACTAAAAAGTGTCCATGGTTTACATAACATTTGAAATTTAATCAGTATAACTCTTTCTTTATTTATATATATATTTTATCCCCCTTTTTATATGTCTTTTTAGGCCTTAAATGATTGATTCTATGTTTAAATATTTGTTTTGAATACAATTAAATATTGTTTTTATGATAAACAGTAATGAAAAGCATTTTATAGTTAAAATTTATTTTAATAATTTTTAAAATTTCTTAAACTATTCTTTGAATTACAGACTGTAAAATGCTGAAGCGTCTGCCTTTCAAAATGTTTTCACACAGTGTAACTGGCACGTCGCCTAAACCCTATTGAAAGACTTTTGCCTGTTATATCTTTATAATTTCCTTCTCTCTTTTTTTTTGCAAGTTTTGGTTGATTTTTAATAAATTGCGAGGCGCCAAGCCCAGGCGCTGCTTTGTTTTCCGAGTAAACGCAACTGAAGCGCTTTAGATTTATGCGCACAGGCAATTAAATTCATTAAACGAAATTTATGATCAGATCCAAATACTTGTGGGTGACATAATTGAGTGTCTTGTGGTGGATCTGGATCTGCCACTACCAAAAGTCGTTTCTCTCCACTCGAAACTATTTGGTGCAATAGTTCAATAGCCTAAAAGTGTGATAATTTTCTATGCAAGTATACAATATTTTTATACGGAATTTGAAATTGGGCTAAGTAAATTAGGCACATGCATATTGAAGCTAAACAATAATGAGCATAAACAATAACAAAAACTTTGTAAGACACACAAATAGTATTGCTACTCTCCCTCCATTTAGCGTCCGCAGCGTGTAATATTTTTGCTATAATCAAAAATGTTCTGCGGCGATAAAAACCATATTGTTTTCTCTGTAGGTGTGCATATGGCGCCCTAGTTTTCTACATGGGTTTTCTTTGCCATACTCACCGATTAGCATTAAAGTAACATACATAAATTTTGGCACTCATTGTATCAATTTTTTTTCGCTACTTCTTTCAGTTTTTCGGGGAGGTCTACATTGAAATTTAGGGCAGCTATCTGCGTTTATTTGTAAAACAGGTTGTTGTTGCTGCTGCTGAATAAAAGAAAACACATGTGTGCAAACTTTTTACCAAATGCTCAAAATAAAAAACGCTAAAAAACATTGCAAATTTACACACAGTGTCGATATATACAAGCGTTTGCCTTTGCGTTACGTATACGCAGCGTCTGCCGTTCTGTTGTTCTAGCCAATTGGCCATCGTGCTGCTCCCTGTTCCTCTGTGGTGCAGCATAATAAACAACGTCGTCTATGGCAGGGTTTTAGCTTTAGCTTATAAAGAGATTAAATATTTGCACTCACGGATTTTATCTGCAATTGTAACGCAAACAATAAAACAAATTCACTTTCGATTTCGCCACACACTCACGAGTGTGTGTGTGTATGTGTGTGCATACTAACCACACTGTCATGATTGATAGCTCTGATAAGATATCATCAAATCGTTTGCATTATTTATTGCTTTGTCACTGCGACAGGTCAGATGATAACAAATGCCCCATTGCATTGTGTTTTGCTTTTTTGTTGGTTTTATTTTAGTTGGTGAATGTAGAAATGAATGAGTGTGCGTAGTACGCTTTAAAGTGAAATTTTAATACAACATACTATCTCTCGTGACTGCTTATACTACTAAGTTGTTAAATATTTTTGTATTAATTGGAAATTCATGGGAATTTTCTGGTACATTTTTTGGTATATTTGGGAATTTTTTTAGCAATTTAATTTTGTTTTAAAAATGGGAAATATAATTTCTTAAATTAATTGGACTACAATATCTATACGTAGAAATACATCTCAGTATTATTATCAACATTAATCAATATTTGCAAATATTTTAAACGTTTTTATGAGTAGTTCATGTGCCACAATTTGTAGTAAAAGAAAGTATCTACGTGGAGAGCATCATAAGAGAAGTAGAGGATCTTTTAGCCAGATAGGATTCACTCATGGTCGCAAAATTTATTTATTTATTGTATAGGCAATCTTTGAATATAATTTAAATCTTATTAGAAAGTTCAGTTAATGGTAAATTATTTTATTTATACTATAATATATTTTCTATGGAGTGAGTTAATAAAATGTTTATTATCTTTATCTGCTAAATATCTTCTGTTGATTCTATCAACTTCTGAAATATTCTACACATTATAAAGTGAATATTAATATTTATTGTATTAACTATATTAATAATAAATATTAATTTGTATATTTAATATTAACAATAATATGTAAAACAATACTAAAATTAATAGATTATGAGCTAAAATAACGTCAAGGAGTTCAGCTTAAAATAAATATTTATAATAAGCAAGTGTAGAATACCCCATCATAATAAAATAATATTATATTCATCTAAATGTACAGCAATCAATTTGAATATAAAATTTGCTAGTCATATTTAGTTTATTTATTTTACTTATTTTTGCCGCTTTGCAATCAAGCAGCAGAGTTCATTGCATCAATTTTGGAAACAGGAGAAATAATATTTACTAACTAACGACCCAGCAGACCAATGTCAAATTTGGCTAAAACAGTTTCTTTGCTTTCTTTCATGGTTGTCTATACTTTTTTTGGTGTTTGTTGTTGGTGTGCTCTTAGCCCGGTTAGTTGTCGTAATGCGGCCGGTGTGCCACACACACACACTCGCACACACGCAGAGAGAGAACCAATGCAAACAGGCAAAGTTTGTTTTGTCATTCGTTGGCTTATTCGTTCGCTCATTCGTTCATTTGTTCCTTCATTCCAAATGGCAAACGCAGCGGCAGCAGAAGCCAAGCAAAACGTTGCCAATGATTACGACAAACGCCGCAACGACCTTGCCAATTACTGCTGCCACACACACACACAGTCAAACACACACACACCCCCATGCCCCATCTCTGAACATTTTGACGTTTCTACATTTTGCGGATCCGCAAACGAAACCGCGCGCTGTTTGCGTATGCGTGGCGAATGCTGACTAGATGAGTATCTCAGAGTTTGCCCAAAGGCAGGGGAGGAGGGCAAAGGGACAAGCATAAAGCTTAGAGTGTGGCATAGGAGACTATTTGACCAAGTCATGTCAAAGTTTAAATGCAGCGCTTAAAGTTATGGCTGTGCAAACTGCACATAAAAATGTATCTCACAGATACAAATTGCTGCAGATACTTGCACATAGTTAACATGCAATTAAAAGCCTCGCAAATAATTAGCACAAATTTGACGCTAGTCACTTAATGCGTGCGATCATTGAGTGTCTGTCTGTATGTGTGCGTGTGTGTATCTATGAGATACAGCTATGTATCTGATGGCTTTCAAATTGCCTTTACATGAGAGCAGCAAGCGCTAACAACAGTAAGAGAGCGCCAAGCGATAGCAGAGAAAGAGCATGAATATGAGACAGTGGCTAGGGGCAGAGAGGGAGATGAGGGAGAGGCAGAGTGAGAGCGCTTAGGCGCGCAAAATTATTCGCACAAAGCGTCAGATAGTTTTGGGCTGTGCGCACGCTTGCCACACGGAGCACAATTGTGCGAAAAGTGGTGTTTTTTTGTGAAATTATTTTAGCTTTGTTTATAATTAATCAATGAAAATATGCTAGAATTATTGCAGATAAATTTATTACTTATTTATTTATTTCTAATATTTCTAATATTAACTGAAATTATTTCAGGTTTGTTTTAAATAAATTAATGAAAATATGCTTGAATCATTGAGAAAATTTATTTAGTATTACTTTAAGCTATTTCTAATATTAATTGAAATTAGTTCAGGGTTGTTTTAAGTTAATTAATTAATTTACATTAATAAATTAATTAATGAATTATTATTGCAGATAATTTATTATTTATTTATTTATTATTCTAGCTATTTCTAATATTAACTGACATTATTTTAGGTTTGTTTTAATAGTTAATAAAAATACGCTATTGAGAGGATTATTGAGAAATTTTATTTAATATTATTTTAGGTATTTCTAATATTAATTGAAATTATTTCAAGGTTGTTTTAAGTTAATTAATGAATGTAAATTAATAAATTGATTCATGAATTATTATTGCAGATAATTTAATGTTTATTTATTTATTATTCTAGCTATTTCTTATATTAATGGAAATTATTTAGAGTTTGTTTTAAATTAATTCATGAAAATGTGCTTGAAATATTGCAGAATATTTATTATTTATTTATTATTCTAACTATATCTAATATGAATTGAAATTATTTTGGATTTGTTTTAAAGTAAAAGAAAAGTAAATTGTAGTATTTATGTTTTCATTTATTTATTTTTATTTATTTATTATTCTGGCCATTTCTCATTTTAACTGAAATTATTATTATAATTATTATTATTATTATTATTTTTTTTTTTTCTTGAAATAAAATTGTATCTTTTTTATGAGCATTTTTCATGTTCAATTCGCAAGCGTGGCTAAACGACAGAATCAAACGAAGCTTGTGTGAGTGTGAGTGTGTGAGTGTGTGTGCCATCTTTTGTGTGTGCTTTTTGCAAAGTTTACGCACAGCCGCCGTCGCCCCTCCCCCCTCCATATGGCTTGTGTTTGTGTTTGTATTTGTTTGTTGCCTTTGTGTTTGTGTTTGTAGCTGGGCCAGTAGCAGCAGCAGCAACAACAGCAGCAGCAGCAGCAGCAACAGCCACTTAAGTGTGTGGCGCACATGTGCCGCAAGAACTGAACAACACACACACACCACTACACACACACACACGGCTGCAAACCGGCAAGAAGCCAGGCACGAAGCACACTCGGACTAGGCTTCGCGTCTTGGACTTAATCTAAGCCTATTCTAATGCATGCATGGTCAGAGCAAAAGCCCTGAGGAGAGAGCGCTAGAGAGATAGACCCAGAGAGAGAGCTCGCAAGAATGCGAGAGCAATTGCAGTTGTTGTTGTTGTTGCTGTTGTTGCTGCTGCTGTTGTTGCTGCAGCTTCAGCATTTGCCACATGCGGCGACGCGTTTGCTTTTTAGCTCTCAGCTGCAACTGCTGCGACTGCGACGGAGACTGAGAAGTTGCTGCTGTTGTTGTTGTTGTTGCTGGCGCGACTGAACGTGTTCTTTTTAGACTTTTAGCATTATTTGCAGCATTTGCAACGAACACTCGCTAAAAACAACTGCAACCGCAACGTTGTGGCACGCGTTTCTATCGGCAAAAGAAAAAACACATAAAAAATCACAAAAAAATAAAAGCAAAGCAACAACACAACAGCAAAAAAAGGAATAGAACTTAGTCTTAGAAACTGCCTATGACAAAGTGCAAAGTGTGCTCAAGTGAAGACCTCAAGACCTATTGGAATTTTTGTGCAATAAAACAAAAACAAAACAACGAAACAACAACAACAACCTAAGCTTATCGAGCATGTGCAACATGTGGCGCGCAACCGATTGAACTCTGTTTTTTATATGATTCACACCCACAAAAAAAGTTGGCAAAAGTATGGCGAGAAATAAAACCCTGATACTATAACTCATAACTCAGCTCACTGAAAGTAGTTCATTTCGAAAAGAAATTATGTGCGATAAGATATTTTTGTTTTGCATTTCACAACAATATTTCAAGGAACTCGATGGATTTCTATGAAAATCATGCTTTATCACACACCCAAGCAACTTAATCGAAATGTAATGGTAGATTTATTGCAGTCTTCGAGTGAAATGCAAATTCAATCAAACTACACAAACATTTTAATCGAATTAGTTTAAGTATGATTCGCATTGAATTTCTATATAAAGAAAAGGCTGTGCTTGAACAGCTGATGAGCAGCATTAATACAGATATGTAGATAGATGCTCAACTGTCAGTCCCTTTGGGCTTGTCTAACATGTGAGGCACAGACCAAGGCAATCTGTGTATTCCGACAATTCCAGGGAATTAAAATGATATGAGAGACAGACTGAAACTTTTTTGGGGATGTTGACGAGACTCACGAAACGGCATAGAAAGCATAAAAGCAAAGAACAAAACGAAACGAAGCGAAGCGCAAAGCAAGACAAAGCGACAAAGACATAAAGCCAAAGATCGGGTACTAGGTTAGCAGGCAAAGCAACAAGAACAACAAGAACCACACCAAAGCAGAAGGAATCGCCAGACGAATGCAAGAAATTCGCAAATTGCTTGTTTGAAAGCGAAAACTGAATATCAGATACACACACAGATACAGCTAAGTGAGATACAGATACACAGATACAGATACTACTGCTGCAAAACTTTTGCTGCGCTGTAAATGTGCCTTCAAGGGTGAGACACAAAGCAGCGACAGCAACTGCGACGTCGCCGTCAACGTCAACGCGTTGTCGTGTCCAATATGCCCTTGATCGTTGCGCTGCCGACTGCGCTGCCGGCAGCAGAAAAGTATCTGTAAGCTTTGCCCAGTCCCTTGTCCCATGCCCCGACTCTGTAGCCCCGAATTTTGGCAACACACACTCACACTCGCACACACACTCGCATATAGATGGCAAAAATTAAATTTGAAAAGAAAGAAGCAAAAAAAGAAGCAGCATAAAGAGCACGCTGGCTATTTGCTGCCTTTAGATACAGATACGCGCAGTTTTTGCTCAGCTTTTGCTTTTGCTGTTGCTTTGTGCTTTTAAATTATGTTATTTATTTTGTTTACTTGGGAATTGGCAAGGGTCTGTCGCCTGTCTGATGCGGTACGCTTTGGTTGGGTCTAGTTTTAGTGTCTCTATTACAAGCATGTGTTCAACTGTATCTGTGAGATACTAATTAGCCGCCGCTCTCGCACTCACGCTCTTCAAAGAATTGTGTAATAATTTGCCAAAATAACAACTGAAACAACAAATATTTCGCGTGTTCTTCGCAGCTCATAAAAATTTTTTTACTGCCGCTGTTCGCGTAGGAAGTCGCACGTAGGCAGTCGAACGTTAGTGTGGCATGCGTGTGTGTATTGCAGATACAAAAAGATACAATAACAACCACAACAACAACTTCAAACATATATTGATTGGTGCTACAACAAATTGATGTTCAACTGCAGCATAGCAAAACGAAAACATAACACAGAACTGCACAAGTGCACCAACAACAACCAGATACAGATACAATTTCCAAAAGATACCAGCCAACACTACTCACTCACAGATCTGTATCGCAGGCTGTGAAAATGTTTTAAAACATACAACACACACTTTTGCGGAAATGACCAGGTTCGTGTTGCATTTTAATAACTAATTAAAACGCAGTGAGTGATTTGTAATACTAAGTACTGTAAGATGTGAATTGAGAGCTTTGTAAATGAAAATTTGGTGTCTTGTTCTTTAGTGATGCCTTGCAGACGAATTAACAGTTATTCGTAGTAAGCACTTGTAATGTGATTAAAAATACTTTTAAGCATTTCTCAGTTCAATATATACAAACTAAATAACCTTAAAGCTGAGCTTCTACCAAAGTACTTCTACTTCTTCTATAGTTTTTATGAATAATTATAATGAATAATGAATAATTCCACTCAATAGAAACTACTGCATATTTCAAATGAGTATAAAGATCATTTAAAATATACAATAGTTTCTATTGAGTGGAACTATTCATAGAAAATCATGGCGAAATTAAAGTTATATGCATTTTATTTTCTAAAATATAGCAATCAAAGTTTTGACTATTGTAATATATACTTCAAATTTATCAGCACTAAGGAAAATGCTTTTATGCATTTGACTATAGTGTATTCACATCTTAAACTTGACCTAAATGAATCTACTGATAAACAACTTAATTTATAGTTATTAATACGTGAAGTGTTGGGAATAATGTTTCCATAGTTTCCGTATAAATAAACATAAAGTGAATGAATTTATATACAATTTATTAGAGATTCTGTAAAATATGTAACAGCCCCAACTATTGAAAATGTTAGTCAGCATATGATAAGATTTTTTACAATATATAAAATTAGCTCCAAATATTTTCTATATTTATTTTATTTTATTTATTTATAAAATTAGGTTTAACAAAAATATACAAACATAATAATTATTAACGAGTACTAACCTAGGCCTTCGACTCGAGTTTTCTATATTTAAAATTAACTCTATTATTGCTACTATGAATATATTCATCAGCATATGATAAGACTTTTTACTATATTACAAAATTTTCAAAGTTTGCTTGAATCATTGATATTGAAGTAGTATCTTTTATTTACTATCTATCTACATATCTACATCGAATATTTGCGACTACTTAAGTCATATACTGACGCTTAGGCTTGAGATTCTCTTATTGAATAAAATATAAATGAAATAAATATAATGTATAATTTTAGCCATTCTAGAGAGAATATAAAATACGTTCTAAAAAATATGAAGCTAAATATATACAAAAAGTAAATCAATCAATTGCATATGAACTTGGTAAATTTGGAACTTATTTACTATTAATTAACTTGAACCAGCTTGAAGGGTAATAAAACACTAATAAATATACCAATTTCATTCAAGATAACATACGCCCATAATAACTCTTATGAAATGCCCCTTTCAATCCCTTCAGTATGCACTTCAAACGCTATTCAAAATTATTGATGATTAAACAAAAAAATAGTTTACTTTATTGGCAATTGGCTTTAGGTTTAGTGACCCGCATCTGGTGCTCAGCTTGGCTCTAAGTTTAAATTGATTTTCTTCTCCACAAAGTCATTAACGCCGACGTCTGCCCGCGCCCATATGGTCAAAGTCAAATTGCAAAAAGTAGTATCAACTGAAAAAACACGAAATGAAAAAAAATGGTTGCCAAATCAATTCCAATTTAGTCAACGGCTTGTGAAGGACAAGCACGAGTAGCGATAGTCGGAGTGGAGCTCTAAGTATTGGCTTTATGGCATGGTTATGGGGTTTAGTATGTCAGCTGAATAGGAGCAGCAATAGTAGTAGTAGTAATGGTAGTAGTAGCAGCAACAGTTGCTGCTGGCGACGTCATCAATTTAAAATAGATGAAAATACGCAATGCATGCTAATTGAATAATTCGAATTGTGATTGTGCTTATGTTTCTAGCACCTCGAACTGCAGCTGCTTGGACTTTTTCATGCACTTGTCAATTAAGCTAATTTAGTTGTTGTTGGTTTAAGCTGCTTGCAATTGATATTTTGACAGCAGCAGCTTGCGCAGGCGTGCATGTTGCTGCCGTCGCTGTTGTGGGTGGCAGCAACATCATCGAGAGCAGCAGCAATTCGAATGCAAATGCACATTTTTGGTCAATTGTTCGAAATGTAATTTATCGCATTTGCAATGCTCAGTTTCATTTTGGCTCTGATTAAAACAAATGGCAATAAAATGATGTCATCCTGCAGCTGTTGCTGCTGCGTATCTGTGACAGACATGCAGGGTCAGGTTAAAGTTGAATCATTTATTTTTTTATGCATTTATTGTTTGTTGTTTTTGTTGTTTCGCAATACACGATTTTTCTTTTAGCACACATTTGTTAGACGACGCTTGCAATTGACTTGGCTAATTAATTGTAAGCCATTTTATTATCCCCCAACAAGCAACAACAAAAGCGGAGTGGCAATCAATTTCAGACGGCCAACAACAACAACAACAACACGGCCAATACACTGTGGCATTATGAGCGGCAATCAGCAGCTCAGTGGCAGCTTCTAACTGATCTTTTGTTAGCATTTCAAACACGCCCCGAAAGAGTGAACTGATCACAAAAGAGCACCAGGCTCGCCTCAGACAAAAGTCCTTCAGCAACAACAACAAAAGCCGCAGACAACAGCTTGAATATGTTTTTTATAGTATAGTATGTATATCGATATCTTTTTTAAGTTTTTTTCGCCAGATTCTTTTGGCGTTTTCAGTTTCGTTTTTGTTAGCCTGTTGCTGCTGTTGTTGCTTACAACAATATAAACGGCTTTTAACCTTGAGCCGCGCCGCATTTAGTTTGTAAGTCACGTCTAAGTCGCCATCGCTGCTGCTGCTACTCAAAGGTTTGACAGCGACGCCAGCTGCGACGGCGACGCCGACTGCGACTGCGACTGTTACGGCTACTTTGGCCACAACATTTTATTATATTTTATGTGTTTTTTTATACTCTTTCTGCTTGTTATTTTATATGCTTTATTTCTTGTTGCCATTTTTTCTTTTTGCACACATTTTTGGCGTGCTTCGTTTTTACCCTTTTGCCTTGTTCTTGTTGTCAAGTGTGTGCGAGTGTGTGTGTATGATTTTTTGGAACTTGTAAAGCTGCTACGCCGCTTGACCAATTTTGAGTTTGAGTTTTGCACGCCACTAAAAAAGGTTAAAACATGTTTTTTTTTCTAGGTTTTGTTCAGACAGTTTCTAATGGCCTGCTACATTTGTTTCACTGGGACTTGAGGGGCAGCCTCGATGTAGTACGTGTGTGTGTGTGTGTATTCTGGTCTCTGTGTGTCGCCATGTGCCGCAGTTATAGGTTATGTAATGCCAACAAGTCGCACTTGGCTTAATGTCTATGCGAAAAGTTCAACCAAATACCAGATCAATGCCTCATATCAGGGTAAACATGATTTTAATCAACTTGTACTTAATAAGTTGCACTGTGCAAAAGTATAAAAACAAAAAACAAACTACACAAAATTTTAGCAGCATTTTTGGGTTATTTTTGCAAAATTTTATTGAGCAAAAACTTGAGAGTATTTGAAGCCGTAAAGTCTGTTTAAGAGTAAGGACAGACTGATTGGCCAGCCATCGGATATAGACGATAGTTTTAACTGGATGTATCGATGATGTTTTCCGATGTTTTTTTTTTGCCTTCGATGTATTGTCGATATATGTATCAGTTTTTTCTAAGCCAAATTCTCAAAAATTGTATAGTTCCTTGAGTTTGCTTGGTAAATTCCCAAAGCTATATAAAATGGCGATGAAACATCTTGCCAGATACGTCTAATAATCTTCACTTCAAAGATCTATTGTGCTCTCTGCCTAATTGAGTTACAGCTCTTCCGCCAGCCCAATCGAGCGCAAAAATACGAAGTATGATTGATAAGAAAAGTATATAACAATATAATATAATATAGTTTGTAATCTGAGGGTATTTTATTTAGTTTTAATGCGATAATAGCGTTTATTTTTACAGTTTTTTATTACGTTCATTTTTTGAAGCGTCGTTCTTATTGCTTGGCTTGTATCAGTGTGACCAGCTTTCGTATACCTAATTAATCCCTAAAACTTATTGCTATGACTTATTACTATTTGCATTTTGCAACACCTAAAAATTTATCGATACATCATATGTTTACAAGTTTATATTTTAATATAGAATATACACCATTATTAAATAGGATATTCCAAAAATTAAAAGTATAAGCTGGCATAATAATTAATTAAAATACAAATACTGCTAAGATCTAGACCTAAGTAATTAAGAATTGTTTTCATGTGCATTCCCATGTTTTACCTCCACAATTTGAACAGTTTAAAAAGCAACTGCATCCCTTTTGTTTATAGTTTTAAGTGCAGCCATGCCCTCCCATAGCTCGATGTGCTATATTCAAACTTTAGCTTTGAGTATACTAGATTATAAAATGTTTTTTAATTAATTTTCTAGTTGTTTTAAATTTTATTTAATGAGCTTACATTTTCACTTAACTAAACACGCGCGCTTCAATTTGTTTAATCCACATCATTAATCGCTTTACACACACACACACACACACACACTCGCATATGGTGGGAGGTGATAGCAATTATCTGGAGAGGAAGAGCGCGCGAGAGTCGCGGCCATAAAATGTGCATTGGTATGGGTTTGACTTTTTGCTAAAAATTTGAGCAAAACAAAACACAAAAAAAAAAACCAAATACACATCAATAAAAAATTAAAAGAGCACAATACACAAATACAGCAACAAAAACAAAGGCAAATAATACAATTAAGCAACAACAACAGCAGCAGCAGCAAAATTAATATAAACATTTTTATGTAGTTGGCACACACGCACACACTCATGTTTGCTATTTCGGGTTTTTTTAAGTGTATTCAGTTACACACACACATAGTCGGCGCTGTGTGCTTGTGTGTGAACTTTAAATTAGACGAAACACGACAGCAGCAGCAGCAGCAACGGCAACGGCAGCAGCAGCAGCCCATGCGAGCAGACCCTAATAAATTTCGCATACTTTGCGAATTTATGCTGAGAGCGCACAACAACAACAACAACAGCAGCCAAACAAAGAGCAGAATACGCGAAGCGGCAGCAACAACAACAACAACAAACAGCGACAGTTGTTCAGCGGCAGCCAAGCCCAAAGCAACGCCAGCGTCGCGTCGCGTCGCGTTGTCTAATGGCGTCGCCGTCGCAGTTGACGTCGACGTTAACGCTGACTGCATTTGGCAGGCGCTGCTGGCTTGACTGGCGTCAGCGTCGACGTCGCTGCTGCTGCTGCTTGGCTGCTCACTTTTTTTTTGGCGTTTTGTGATCTTCTTTTCGCTTCGCTTAGGCGAATTCAAGGACAAGTGGCCGAAGTCGGCTCTGCCTTGCCTGCGCTGCCGCTCTGCCCCGCTGCTCGCTGCCTGGAACTGGCCTCTGCCTCTGTTAGGGTTTGAAATTCCTCAACAATTTGCTTTCAAAGGGAATTGAGCGCAAATAAATATGATGTAATCCATAATTATTTCACATTTTGCAATTTCTTATCTACTACTACACATTACGGCACTTTAGTCAGTGTTTAACTAGCATTGCTTACTAACTGTTGCACAGTTGAATCTCTTGTAAAATCTGCGAAGACTCAACTGTTGTGATTCTTCTGCTTTCTTCTACTACTTACTGCTGCTGCTGCTCTTTTTTCTCCTCGCCTTTCTTATTTATTTTTATTGTTGTATTTCGTCTTTTCTCTTCTGCTCACTTTTTTATTCACTCTTCTTTGTTGTTGCTGTGCGCTTAATTTTTGCATGCACGTTTCGGCGCTGACCTTGAAATTTTTTCTTTTGCTTTTTACGTTTTGTTTGCTGTTTTTGTTGTTGCTGCCGTTACTGCTGCTGCTACGTTACTGCTGTTTGTTGCTTTTTTCTTTTTGTTTATTTTAATTTTATATTTCTTATATTACGTTACTCCAACTGCCAAGAGCTGAAGAGGAAGCAATATTCACAAAGCAGCAGCAGCAGCAGCAGCAACAACGCCTGCCGTTTATTAAATACGAAAAAGAGACTATAAGCCGTGGGGTATGACTAACTAATAGATACTAATAATAGAAGGAAATATTGCAAACTTTAAGCCAACTTGTTTAAATGAATAGTTGTAGTTATCGATGTCATCGATGTTTTAATAATTTCCGATGTATCGATGTATTGTTTTCAACACTGATGCATCGTGAAAAGCTAAAGCTTCTAGGCGATATCAACGATTTTAAAATTTGTCGATGTTTTCAAACATCGTTGTTGAAATCATTAATTAAACATCGAGGTATCCAACATCGATGTTTTTGCAGCTCTATTTGTAGTACTTTGAGGATTTAGTAAGGTTTTCAGCTGCACTAGTGTTGAGTAAGTCCTAAACAAAGAACTGTTGAATCTCTGTGTATAAGCAGTACCGATAAATGTATCGGTAATGACTAATCGATCTAAGCAAGATAATCTATATTGATATATGTATATATCGATATACAAGCGTATCGATATACATACGTATTCCGCCAAGAAACAGAGGTGGAGTGCCATTAGTGTATGCATCTATTGCTGCTTTCAATGTTCTTCAGGAAAAGTAACTCAAAAGCTTTCATAGGCTTACAAAGCTTTCTTCTAGCTCTCTTATATATGTATGTATAGATTTGACTCCTAGAAAGGATCGATAGTCGTAGCGATATGCCCGAAGGAAAGACTAACATCGATAGTACCATCCATGTGTTTTATTTTATAAACTTCTTGTTTATACGCATTCTTCTTACGCTCTCTTTGTGATAGGAAACGTATCGATGTGTCCGATAGAAGCCAAATACCAATAGCATCGATAGTTTTATACATATTTGCTCTCCACTGCTAGTGGTTACCCTAAAACCAGTCAACATTTCGCCTACTGCATTACAGGGTATACGAAATTTGACAGTGCGCACGCATTGCTTCGCTCGAGTCTTATTATTATTTAATATACACATGCATTTTAATTTAGTCGCTGTTGTTGCTTTTATTGTACTATTTACGTTGTATTTTAATGAGAATTTCTAAAACTGGCGTTTGCCATGTGGCATTTAATCCACTAAATTGGTCTGGTAATTATTATAATGAACTTCTCATTGTGACACAATGCTAACTGTCCTTTCTGCCGTATAAATAAATCAAACAGCGTAAAGCTTAATTAAATTAGAATAATTTAATTAATATTTGCACGTATTTAATTAATGTTATTACGGGCCTTCTATGCGTATACACACTATAATATTTAGCGTTGCCTTTTGCAGCTCATTAAAATTTGTCGCCAACTTTTGCACCTGTCGCATTGGCTGCCACCTTCAAAAAAAAATAATAAAAAAAAAACATTTTACTGACATACATACATACACAGCGAGAACTGAAATTGAAAGTGTCAGTGTTGTTGTGGTTTGTTGTTTTGCCTGCAGAAATCTTTCATTAAATGCGTATAGCACTTAATTTTCAAATTATGTATAATACAGTCGTAGTCTATACTATATTTTTTTATTTATGTATTCACACTTACTAGCTCGCGTTTGGTACACGCACATTTGTTTGCTATTTTTTTCTATGTTTCTTCTTTCTTTTTTGTTGCGTGATTATTAATTTGACCCAATTTCGCTGACAGTTGAAAAGTCGACAAATATTGTGGATGGCCAACACTTTTGGGCTCTCTTTAGCAGCCTGCTGAGCTGAGCTGTGTATACCCTGTATTGAGTGTGTGTGTACTATTTAAAGATGTACATACATACCTGAAGATTAAGGTACTAAATGAACAAAATATATGTGAGAAGAATATTTTACTGTAAAAACATAAATCACTTTCAACTCACAACTACGAGTAGAATGTTTTCAGTATTTTGTGTTTGATTCAAATCGCCCATCTCAACTGATGAAATCTTTAGTCTGAATTAGATTAAGGTTAAGTTAGTAAATTAAATTGAACTATATTAAATTTATACACTTATAAAAACCTATATTCAATTTACAAGCTTATACTAATAAACAGAAACCAGCCTGATGCCCTCAGCTGCTCAGACTTCAAATGAAATTGTTGCCTAGACTTAAGTCGAAATTTCAATCAAGTAAAAAAAGTATATTTTTCAGCTTCTCCACTACTTATATTTGTACAATTTTTCCATTCAACTATTCTGACTTTATAACAGTACAACTCAACTACATTTTTCTTAAATTTATTAAACTAAGTGAAGGCCTCTTTCGATACCTCGATTACAAGTAGACTCAAAGCAAAACTTTGACCTATCGATATCAATCTTTACTTCAATTGACATAGCAAATGAGTCAAGGCATAAATATCTCTCCTCTATAGAAGTGATAGAGTACCCCTAGTCTAGCAGAAGGGGCATTCCGAGCAGCCTCAGTAATTGCCCGTGTGACTACACTCGCAGCATTCACAGCAACTCGCCATGCGTTTCTTTCGAGTACTCGTGAATATTGTAATGTGTTTGGTGGCTGCATCAAAGAGTCATCTCAAGGCATTGGGTAATTTGTCAAAGTGAGTGGCCTGTCTGTCCCACTGTACGCAGGCAGGCTTCATTATCGAACTGACAGTTGTGTGACAGTTTGCTGTGACAGCACTTTCCGCATTATTAGCCTAGCAGCCTGTTGAAAGCGAGAACTAAAACAAGCCAATTACAATTGCATTTAGCATAGGCAATTGAAGAATAGATACATATACATATAGAGTGAGGAGGAGATGAAAGTGTTTCCATGAAACGCTGCTGTTAATTCGAGCAATTATGGCTTGTGTCAATTGCAAGATGTTGTCAATTGTGTGCTAATCAATTATTTTAATTGAAACAGCAAGAGCATCGACTCGGGACACCTTTTGTATCACTGCTGCATGTAATTAATTTCACACATTGCGCATACGCCACGTAAGCCGCTTGTAATTTATCATTTGGCTAGTGCAGACTAATCATATATGTGTCTGCGCCAATTACAAACGAAATACATCAGCTAGCCAAGCGGGCAGAAAAGACAAAAGACATGAAGAACAACAACAACAACAGAACATAAAAATTAACTTGTCCCAAAATGCGGACTACTAAGTGCCCCGGCAACGGGCCAACCTGTCGTTCTGTCGTCTGTCTTCAGTCGGACACGGACCAAGTAGTGCAATATTTTGGTTTGACAGAACGAGCACAAATTGCGAAGGCGTTGGCGCATTCTACGCCCAAAAAGGCAGCACCCCACACCCCACCCCACAGCTGTAAAATAATTTCTGTGTAAATAATCACAATTTGCGTCTAAATGAAAAACATGCTGGCCATTTAATTGGGTATTCCAGTGTGTGCTGGCCCACGCACAATATGCGAATGCGACTGCGAAAGTGAAATAGAAATCAAATCATACATACTATAATAAAGATGCGCAAATTATGTCTTATTAAGTGTGAAGACTCTGGACCACTTGGCTGCATTTGTCACCAGTCGCTGCGAATTATGCCAAAAGGCGATTCCAAATAACAGACAGCACTCTGTAAATATTTATAAATACGAGTATGTACGAGTGTCTCTCTGTCTGTTCATACAGTTGGATGGCATCCAGTTTTACTTAGTTCCAGGCCGACGCATTTGGTGGTAATTGCACCGGAAGTGCCGTCATCAGCATGTATATTATTATTAACATTATTATAAATATTATTATTATTATTATCATTGTCATTATCGTTATCGCATTTATTATTGGTTTTTGCTGTGTGCGCACATTTATTTTATTTGCTGTTAAGGCTGGCACTTTTTAGACCCTGTACTTTAAAAAAGTACACAAGGGTCTATTAGCTTTGTGCAACTCAGAAATGTAACAGGCAGAAGGATCTCGTAAACTGTAAGAGCTAGAGACATCATATTTGATTGTTAGATGCCCCTATAGTGCAAGCAAATCAAGTTTGTGTTAGATTTTGTAAACCTTCTCCCCCAAAAACCGCGAAAAACCACAACAGCCACAATTTTAAAGATACAAACTTGTTCTTTAGCATACAAAGATCTTATGGTAAGCTTTATCAGTGCTGTGAATTGTGGCCCAATCGGATAATAAACACCGGAGATAGTCGACATTAAATTTTTCGTACTAGGGAAGGCGGAGCAACCAGTACTTATTATATGTACAAAAGTGTGTATGCGTGACTGCGTGTGACTTTACGATATATATGTGTCTATAGTGTTAGCATTAGCTGCTGCAAGGAAAAGTACAGGGTCTCCTACTGTCGGCTGCATTCGACTGTAGCTTTCCGGGTTTCTTTTCAATTAAGTGCCGCTGTTGTGTGTGGTCAAGAAATCAAGACTTGTATATTGTTTTTCGCTGCTTATAAATCTTCTAAATGCCATGAATCACAATACTCTTTAAATATAGATATATTTGTGTGTGTGTATATACATTTGTACATTTATCTCTCAGCATTCCCCGACAACTTTGCATAATCCTCAGCGTTGTCAACTTAGCGCCTGCCTTTGTGATGGCTTCCAGACTGGGCGTGTTGCCAGACTCTGGACACTTTTGCATCCAAATTAATTGAGTCATGCTCAGACACCACAGCACCAACACCAATACGCATACCGATGCGAATATGAATGCAAGTTCTTTGGTGTTTGTGTTGCTGCCACAGCGACATGAGTCAGTCAAGCCGAAATTCGCTTTGCCACCTTACGAGTTGCATGCTGCATGCTGCGTGCTGCGTGGCTTTGCAACTAGTTACAACTTGTGGCAACTTTAGCGAAAATGTGGCAAATATTCAGAGCTCGCTAAATCAAAACAAAACACACCAACATCTCTCTACCACAAACCCAAAAATGTTGTCTTCCACGAGAGAATCAATAACTGACTACAAGCAGAGGAGCTTGGTTTGTGGATGCCAAGAGAAAGTTGCTGCAATATGTATAAGCATTGCCTTTGTTCTCAGAATTTATTTTACATTTTGTCAGCGCATCAAATTCTTAGAGATAAACTTGAGTACAAGAAAATTGCGAACTCGCTGAGATAGTCAACAATATCTTTAGGTATATCTGCTGTAATAGAATATCTTTAAGCATAGAACTTGACTTAGTTACTGAAAAAAGTAACTATCTTACTACGCACATAAGATACACACTAGCTAATTTAATGTATCTACAGAAAGAGCTTCTCAAAACACAGATCTATTGAGACTATATTTTGCTGAAGTATTCCTGAAGTAATCTAAACTGAATCTGAAACTATATCCTTCTTTTAAGAGCTATTAGAGCTATTGAGAAACTTATTTGAAATATGTTAAAAATATTGAAATAATTACATAAATTACATGAAATATCAGAAATATTTCTAGCTAATCTATATACATATTGGGTTCAAATAATTCGATTAATGAAATCCCAAAGACATCAATAAGATATGAAATATTTTTAGCTATTTTTATGACTTCATATTCCTATTATATTTTTCAATTTAATAGCTCAACTCTTACATTAACCAATGCTTCTTTTGATTTATTCATAATTAACTAGTTCGATTAATAAAAACCTCACAGAGATATCAATAACTGGCAATAAATCTAAACATACTTACATTGACCTCTGGCGGGCCAAACAAAACAATACGAACACACAATACAAATTTACAAGCTTAGTTAACGCTTTATGTGCGTATTAAACTTTTAATGTCCACTGTAACAACAACAAATTAGCAACCGTATTTTTTTTTACTATTTTTTTACTCAAGGCTGAAGCTTAAAACTGCGTTGGACCCTCAGACAAGCAAAGGCGAATTTCTTGTAAATTATAATACAAAACAAATTGAAAAACCAATTTCGCATGCGTTGAAGTACGAGTCACAGCAACAACAATAAAAAAAACAGCGGCAACAACAACAACAAATGTAAAAATGGGCCTGCCAGCCTATTAGGTATTCAAATGTCTTACAACGCGAGCAGCTCGAATAGCGGGAGGTAGCAGCAGATAGGGGCACCTGTCTGGGTATAGAGAGGGGTTGGGGGGCATGAGTCGAACGCCCTTTACCTTGCTGACACACATTTTATGCTAAATACCCGACGGCGAAACGGATGGGATATGTAGAGTATGTTGTTGTTGTTCATACTGTGGTTGTTGTTGCTGCTGTTGTTGCTTTCATATGTGCTGGTTATGTCAGTGGGTCTAGTGGATCTGTTGTCTTCGACCCACTAATTTGGCAATAAAGTAAACGGTGAATATTTGCTTGTTGACTTTTTTTCGTATTTTGTTTTTAACCTTCAAAAAAACAGCTACAACAACACAACTGAAGTACAAACATTTACATTTCGAGCCCAACTCTTGTAGGCTTAATAATATTTGTTTTAAGTTTTTAAATACTTTGTTAAGCATAGCTTATTGTCTTCATATTATTCAATACCATACTAAAATAAGCATTACAAAATAGCAGAATTTGTCAGTTTTTTAACTGGGTGACAGTCATCAGTATTTTTATTTACATCAAAGAAATTGCTGAATTTTTTGAATGAAATACTATAAAAAATAATTAGAACAATTTTTCAACAGCAGAAAATATTTATAAATATAATTTAAAATAACAATATAAATACGCTTCAATGAAGGTATAATAATTCACTTGATATACTTGGTATATCAGGAGCTTAAAAATATTGCTAAAAATGAAAAATCAATGAAGGTATAGTAACAGTTAGAAGTCTTCTGATTTGACTATATTATAAGACAAAAAAAAATATGTATTGCTAAAAATATTTAATAAAAATAATAAAATATGTTTATTTAAAATATATATTTTGTCACATTTTTACCTAATTTTTTCCCACCGAAAATTATTAACTATTTATTTTATACACGCTCTAATGAACATATAAAAAAATCACTTTAAAATATTTTAAGTTTCTTATTTATTTGGCAATTTATTTGCTCAACTTGAGCTTAACATTTTAATACACTTTTAACAGCTGTCAGAAGTGCAATTAGCTAGAGTATTATATCTTCTTTCTGATCATATAGTACTACTTTTCGCATAATGTAAATAGCTCTTTTTTTTTCGTTTTTATGGCACGTTAAAATCGCTTACAAGCGCCAACAAACTTGGCCCAAAACAACACAAAAAACAGTGAAGAGAAGAGGAAAAAAAACCATTTCTGCTGATTTGTTTAAACAAAAACCTCATGAGTTGAGCTTTTTTGTTGACGCAGCTGGGCCGACAAGTTGGTAGCTCTCAGCTTACAATGTTGAACCCAATGTGGCGCCAAACCAAGTCGTGCCGGCCCTCTCGAAGGTCTCTACAACAAGCGCCAGCAACGACAGCACAAATTGCATGCCGCAATGCGAAAAAAGGCAACAAAAAAATAGGCAAAAATTATTAAAAATTATTATCACAAAAAAAGGCTCAAGTGAAACAACGCATTACAGCTCCAACGAGGCAGTTAACTGTTGTAATGCCTCGTTATGTTGCACAATAACTAACGAAAGAAAAAAGTTAGTTAGGAAATCTTTAACGAATTTATTAATTTGCAACTGGCTTAAACATAAATAAAAGTTGTATAAATTCCAGACAATTTTAAATTATTTTTAATAAAATATATAAAAATTTTCAAATATATAAAAATATATATTTTAGATGAAAAAAGTTAGTTAAGAAATCTTTAACGAATTTATTAATTTATATCTGGAATGGATGTCTTTTTTTTGGCTTAAACATAATTAATAGTTGTATAAATTCCAGAAAATTTAAAATTATTTTTAATAAAAAATTCTCTAAAATATAAAAATATATATTTTGCTCTAGCTATAATTACCTCTTATCCGTTATCGCCTTAGCATATTTTAAATAGCTGTAATTTAAAAAATAATAATCATTTCTAGCACAGTTGTGATTTATTTGGTTTGGCAAACAAGTTTTGATACTTTTTTTTAATGTTTTTAATGCTATTCTGTTTCGATGTTTGCTGGTTTCGCTGATTCTGCGCAAAAGGCCAGCGGAGCGTGCAGTTAGAGACAGCGTCGTCGACTTCCCGTACTAGTAGTGGTATTAGTTGTAGTCGCCCCTTGTCTGGCTTACCGGATTGCTACAAAAATAAATAAATAAAAAATATTTGCTGCGTTTTGGCCGCGTTGCATGCGCGTGTTCTAATGCGAAATTAATTCAGCATGTTTTTTATTTGCCTTTTATTATATGATTCTTTTTAGTATGTAATTTTTGTTGTCGTTTGTGCAAATTAAAAAAATTCACAAAAATTCTATAGCTAATTTTACTACGACTAGTTAGTCAGTCGCAGCTGCTGTTGCAGCCAACTGGTTTTTTCGTAGTTTTCTTAGCCAAATATGGCAGTTTTTTGTAGGTTTATGTCTTTTTATGGGCTCCGCCGTTGTCGTTAATGAACGAAGGTCAGTTTTATGTCGCTACACTTTTTGCTACTCAAGAAGCGATCAGTTCTATTGAAGAATATGCTGTCCAACTATTTAGCTGGGATTTAAGCAACATTATCATAACTTTTTAGAAAATGTAAGTTTACTTTGATTACAAACCCGTCTTTTAATTTGATTTTTCAAATTGTAAGTGTATAAAATACATGTAAATTTTTCTACATCTATACTAAGCTTTAATTGATCAATATCCATATTAATACATTTCTTTAGAATTTTTTTATCAATCAATTTTAAAATGGTTTGCTTATGCATATTTTGGAATATTTTACTATGGAATTTTATTAGTTTAAAATTACTTCGTTCAAATTTTACATGTCAAATTTACTTTGTAGCTTTTAGTCCCTGTATTTTAAAAATGAGGCGTGACAGACCCCACAAAGTATGTATATTCTTGATCAGGACGACGAGCTGAGTCGATATAGCCATGTCCGTCTGTCTGTCCGTCTGTATGAAAACCTAGATCTCCTAAACTGTAAAAGCTAGAGACATCATATTTGGCAGTTAGATGCCCCTATAGTGCAAAAACCCGCCCCCTCCCCGCAAAATACCACTACAGCTATACATGGATCTTATGGTAACCTTCATCAGTGCTGTAAATTGTGGCTCAATCGGACAATAAACACCGGAGATATTCGAGATTAAGGAAAAGTACAGGGTCTCCTACAGTCGGTTGCACTCGACTGTAGCTTTTCGAGTTTTTTAGAATTAAATTTAAATATATTTAGAATTATTTTTTCTAATTTAAAATTTTGCTTATTGTACGCTTTTGATACTGTTATGCTTTTCATTCAGTTCTCATTTCCTATTTCAAATAAAATGCTATTAATTATGCAATTTATGGCTGCAGATACACACTTTACGATTCCAGCCCGTTAAGATATGCATAAATATAGATCCGTCTTGAAAGCTTAGTGCTGCTTGCCCCATCCGCAGGCCACGCCCCCCTTAAGAGACGCCCCTTTCCGCTGTGGTGCGGCTCATGTGAAATGCAAACAGGCAATTAAATGGCGTTGCAAAAGGCGCAGTTGCAGTTGAAGTTGCAGTTGCAGTTGTTGCACTTGCCCAGGCCAACTCGATCGTGTGTGTGTGTGTGTTGTAGTGTGTGCGCATGCGTCCAGTTTTTACAGTTTTATTAACTGCATTTTTATCTAGCTGCAGACAAACAACAACAACAAGAACTGCACGAACTGGCTCTCAAACTAGGCGCATAGAGCGGAAAAACATAGCCCAGGTTGTAGTTGCTGCTGCTGCTGCTGCTGCTTGCAGTTTGAATCGCACGAAATACCCTTTTGGCCAAGAATTTGAGCTGCAGCCAAAGGTATCCCATGAGCAGGAGGAAGTTGAGGCGATGAGGCTGCCGCACTTGTTGCTGTTGCAAGTTCCACTATTGCTGGCAAACCAGTTGAGCGCCTAACTGTTCAATATGGCAGCCAGTTGGGGCAAGTGCAACAGCAACATCACAGCAGCAGCAGTCCGTTGCATCTTTGCTTATTACTTATAGAATTTATTTGGCCCACAACAAACCAGGCAGCAAACACGACCGACCAACTTGCCCAAAGACTACAGCAAAAATACATGTTAAAAAAATA
Source organism: Liodrosophila aerea (assembly GCA_035045005.1). Taxonomy (NCBI): domain Eukaryota; kingdom Metazoa; phylum Arthropoda; class Insecta; order Diptera; family Drosophilidae; genus Liodrosophila; species Liodrosophila aerea. The sequence continues at coordinate 179,919 of JAWNNL010000922.1, read as the reverse complement.
TGTATAAAATAATGATAACTGCTGAATCGTAAAAAAGCGCTTGAGCATTTATTCTGCTGCAACAAAAAATGAGAAAAGATGTAAAAAAAATATAGAAACTACTACTGGTTGTTGCTGCTGCCCACGTCGATTGCTCCTGGGCAGCCAACGGCAGCGGAAATTGTTTGTCCTACAAAAAGAATAAATATCTATAGGTAAGGCAACAACAGCAACAACTGTTGCTGCTGCTGCTGCTGTTGTTTGTATTATTTGTTCTTATTGCTGAGGACTGGTTGCTGGTAATAGAGATAGCGCTGCCAGGCACGGGCTGTTTTCCTTATAGGGGCAATCAGCCATCGACAACTTGCGGCTAATTCAGGTTGCAGTTGCAGTTGCAGTTACTGTTGCTGCTGCCGTTGCTGTTGCACTTCCAGTTACCGTTGCAATTGCATATTTAAGCAGGAATGTCAACAATTTCCTTTCAATAATTCTCTTATGTTTTTTGTTGCCGGTCTGACGGGTTTTTCCATTGCTTTCTTTGAGCTTGTCGTATTTTCGGTGCTAAAACAATAACACTTGCCAACTGGCAATTCATTAATTAAGCCCAGTCTGCACTTAGTTACACTTGGCTGTACTTGGCTGTAGTACGAGCACTAGAGGCAGCAACATCTCTGCCTCGAATCCCAGCTACTGCAACATACAAGCGTCAATATTGGCACTGGGCACTGTGTGGCACAGTGGCAGTGGCAGTGGCAGGCAAACAGCCAACGGATAGACACTTGGCCAACTTATACACACACACACACACACTACTGTAGGTATGAGTGGACGAGTACTCACTCTCTGGTAGTAGACCTATGCTTACTTTGGCAGTTGACTTTTGGCACCTAGTGTTTTGTTTGTTGGGCCATTTGGGTCTGTTGCAGCTGTTTTAACAATCTGCGGAATTTTGCATGCCAATTTGTGAACTCCACATGTGACATCAGATTTTTGTGAGATTTTTTGCGAGATTTGAAATAAATTTTTAAAATATTTGTGAACTTCATTTGTGTCGTCAGATTTTAGGAGATTTTTTTTTGCGAGATTTAAAATAGAGTTTTTAAATATTTACTTATGTTATCTTAAGTCAAATTTTATATTAACTTATATAATTCTTTTATTGTTTTTATGACCATTGAATGTGATGAAAGAAAAACAATAAGTTCAATATTTCAAGTGGCTTTTCAATATTAATAAAAGGTTTATGTATTAAAAAACTTCGCAAATTATGCAAAATAATATTATCATTAAACCCATTCTCTAAAAAAAATCTGCTTCTTTTAAAGTCTACATTAAACTCTTTATCTAATTCTGATTCCCCTTCAACACAATCCAAAGGCGTTCGGTTAGTCTCAGCTAAAGAAATGAATACACAGAAATAGAAATAGAAAACTGATATGTAATTATCATGAAAATTTAACAATTTTGTTTTCTTATATTTTTAATTAATTTTAGACTTACATATTATAAATTTTTAAAACCAAATTTATCAATCAAATTTGCTTTAATTAGTTCAGCTTTTATGTGAGTACTTAAATCTACATCAGTAAGATATTTTTACTAGTCATTTCCGTGCAAATTTGTTGCTATCAGTTGCCATTCAACTTGTGCATTTTAAAGGAACAATAAGTAATTTAAATAAAATTTATATAAACTACATAACATTCTAGTTTTGAGTTTCACTATGTACACAAAGAGTTATTCCTTTATTATACTTATTAACTGTGAAAGAAACCCATTGAATTTAGTGCTCAGGTTGAGAGACTGCAATTGCCTTTGGCTAAAAAACGAGTAGTGCTGAATGCAGATTGACAGCTAGGTAGAAAGCACTGAGGTATACTGAGCTATAGCTGCTGGATCGGGAGGGGTCTTGTAGTATACTTAATTGGGCCTGGCAGTGGCATTGGCTTCCTGCTTGGCAATTGCTTGACTTTTCCGTTGGGTTTCGATGTGTTTAACAGTTAAGAATTGCATGTTGCTGGTTGATTGGCCCACAGAAGCTGCTACCAAACAAATCATAGACAACAACAACAATAACAACAACTATCAAATTGTTTGTAATTTGCACCCCATTATAGCCTGAGCGTGGCTCTGGTAATCTTAAGTCTCTCTAATGAACTCTTGGAAGTCTCAACAACGCTATGTATGTATGTAAATTGTAGCTTAGTCTTAAGTACGAAAAAAAATACAAATAACCAAAGCAAAAACCAATTGCATTGCCTGTTAGATTGCCTGTAGAACTAACTGTAAGAAACGACAAAAATACTAAATAGCAAACATGAAACTCAACCTAAAAAGAATTGTAGTTGAACTCTAAAAAGAATATAGTATATATTGCATACATTAGCTCATTGTGTACTTTATGATTTGTTTATTCGTTTATTAGCATTAATCACGTTTGATTTTTAAATATTGCCGCCAGCGATTTATGTATTTTCGACTAATATCTGCTTTTCTCTATTTCTAGGTAAGTGTCAAACACAAATACAGCCCGAACTATAGCAACTTTTAAGCACAATTAAAACTCATCTTAAATACAGGTAATTTTTGTGGTATAATTTTAATTATTTATTGCATAAAGGGGAGGGTAAATTTAGGGATTGAAATACATTCCAATTTAATCTAATAATATTTCCTTGAATTATGAAAGCTTATAAATCTATACAATTCCCTTCCCTAATCGAATTTAATCTAACAATATTTCCTTGAATTATAGAAAGATATAAATCTATATAATTCCCTTTCAAACCCCCAAAAATTTTACCTAAAATCAATTGAAATATATTCGAATTGAATCTAATAATATTACCTTGAATTATATAAGCATATAAATCTATATAATTCCCTTTTAAATAAACTAAATTATCACCTAAAATCAATTGAAATATATTCGAATTGAATCTAATAATATTTCCTTGAATTATAGAGGGATTTAAATCTATATAATTCCTTTTTAAACTCTCAAAATATTACCTAAAATAAATTGAATTATATTCGAATTGAATCTAATAATATTGCCTTGAATTATAGAAGGATATAAATCTATATAACTCCTTTTTAAATCCCTACCTAAAATCAATTGAAATATATTCGAATTTAATCTTATATTTCCTTGAATTATAGAAGCTTACAAATCTATATAAACCCCTGGAATATTATCTAAAATCAATTTAAAATTCAGCTAACAAAATCCCCTGAAACACTTTCAATTAAGCAAGAGTAAATGCTCTTAATAATTTAAATATTTTACGCGGAATGAAAACCCAGCGCACAATTTTCACGCTGTGCAACACTTAATTTTTATGCTGCATATTTAACATTCCACTTTGTCGCTTCCCTCGAGTCCTACAAAACGTTGACCACAACAATGAAACTGCAACCAAAAAAAGCAAAGAGTAAAGCCACAAGGGTAAATGGCAACACGGCTGAAGGGCAGCAACAAAAGCATGCCACATACAGTCGCATAAACTGTGGCAGGAAAGGGGGTAGGGGCAGCCACTTGTAGACAGTAAAGTAAAAGCGAAAAATTGTCATAAAAAGAGTGCATAATAAACTGCATGCCACGCCTTCGCCCAGCCTTAATTGCTATTGAAATAATAGCCATAATTTGGCAAATGCCATAAACTTTAATGCGCGACCAGATAAATTTTCGTTTAAGCCAAATTGTGTCTTTGGGGCAACTGCACCGGCAACGGCAGCTGCAGCTGCAGCTTCTGTTTTGCATTTGCATTTGCCGCACAACGCTGCGTATACGCAATCTTTTAATGTGTTGCATACGCCAGTCATATCGCTGCCATTTTTTATGACTTTGTTTTCCGTTGAAGACGCATAGGCAAGTGCGTTGCGTGGGCTGCTGCAACTGGCTAATAAAGCCATAAAACATCAGCAACAAATTAATTAAACAAATAAACAACACACACACACAGAGATCTAAACGTTGACAAAGTCTGAGCGAGCTGAAGGAGAGGGAGGGTCGAGGGTGAGGCACAATGAAGTTGCAGCAGCCACGGCGCATAACTCAGTGTTCACAAAATCTATGCAAATCTGTTGTATGTCGCATGATGTCAGCAGCCAAAAAAACAACTGACAGCAAGACAATAAAGTTGACGAGACATAGCATAAACTAGCAGATACCCTGGGCTTAGCTTGAAGGCAAATATTTAAAGTGTTTAAAGGTTAACAGAAATATGGGTATAAATATTGTTTAATATTTATAGTAAGTTGTATATTATATGGTGTGGGAACTTGCAATGGTTCCACCAGTAAATACTAACCGAAATAGATATGAGTATGAAAAATGAAAATGCTTTTATTCTTAACTATGTTCTTATTTGCGTCTCTTCATGGCGACAGCTTAGTCACGAAAGGTTCAGTGTGACCAACTTATTACTTTGACATAATGCTTACATACTAAAAATACTAGTATCCATTTCATTTCAACATATGGAAATATTTATAACTTATCATAGCACAGATTATCCTATCAACAAAAGTAGAGTGCAGAGTTGAAAAAATTATAAAATAAAATAAATACTAATAATAATAATAAAAACTAAATGCTTGTTTAAAGAAATCCATATAACCTGGTAAATCTGAGATTCTACATAAAATATATCTCTAACTGGAAAGCATACTATTTCAATTTCTATTTGGCTGAATACCAGAAAGTAAACTAAAAAAGAAACCTACAAGGAAACCTATTTCAAGGAAAAACATTTTTATATATTATTTATTAATTATATATAATATTGTATTGATTAAAAGCCCATAATATATTTTTTAGAATAAATTTAAAATGAATTCATTTTTATTCAGATCAAACTTTAATCAATGAAGTATTTAAAAACTTTCCTTAACTACTTTTCTCTATTTTTTTGGATGCTGCAGAATATCATTTCTTCTGATTAATATCCTAATTGATATAGTTTTAAATGGTTTATTAACATTAAAGAGAGCTTATTAATATATCTTATTTCGATCTTTCTTTTGCCACTATTGATAGTGCAAACCTTCGAATGTGCTCAACAAGTTTTACCAATATTTTGCTACCATATATTTATAGTATATGTACTATATACCTTGAGTATACCCTCAATGAACTGCAGCTAGCAGATACTTATAGCTCATGCTCATAGCTGCAATTACAGCTGTAAATATGAATATATTTCTGCAGCATATCATATCTAAAATCTCTATGTATGTCTACAGGGTATGCAAATACACACACGCACACACACTCACACATGTACTGCCTGCTGTGGGCAGTGCGCATCTGTCAGATACTTTTGGCCATCTTGCTGACTGTCACCTGCTGCTGCTACTCTAATGGTTTGCTGCTGCTGCCCACAAGCAGGCAATGAGGTTATGTTGCAACATGTTGCAATGCATTAGTCATAAAAATGTGTCGCGAAAAGAAAAAACTAAGAGCAAACCTTTTAGAGGCGCGTGTAGGCGTACTTTTGGGTCAGACTGTTGCTCCTTGTTTGGCTGGCATTGTTCTGATGGCTTATGGCTCAAAGCTTTGGCTGCTGCTGCCTCTCGTGATGCCATAATAAAGTCAAGGAGAACTCTAAAACTGGCCAATGGCTGACCGGTTTGTGCGGCATGCCAGGGCGTGGGTGTGTCCCCACAGTCAGTACCAATGACGCTGGTCCATGCTGACGGATTGCTTTCTAATGGTGGCCCAAAACGCTGTGTGTCTGACCCTTTGCGTTGGCGTGACCACAGCGAGGCCAATAAAGGCAACACGACACAAAGAACTTCAAATGTTTGTTGCTGGCATGAAAACGGTTAAATCGCCACAGGCGCGTAACCTGTCTTGAGACCTTTTGCGCAAGTGCAAAAATTGGCCAAAGCATCAACAGCAGCAGCAGCAGCAGCTACAGTCTTAGTCTTAGTTTTAAACTTTGTCTTTGTCTTGGTCTTGGTGTCCAACTGCATCTGTGTCTCAGTCTCAGTCAAAGTCCAAGTCCGAGTTGAATGTGGATGTGGATTTGGCTGTCTGTTAGGTATCTGTGTCGCTTTTAGCCACTTTGGCAGCAGCATGCGATCGCCATATTTGGCTAAAATAAAAATATATATATGTAAGCATATACACTTGGAGAAAAAACGCAAGTTCTTTGAAGTAAATTACTATAATAAAGCAGAGAAGGAAACACTGACATCTAGGTGGAGAAAACTTTGAAATATGCTCTATAATATATTTGAAATATAATATTCTTGATTCGAGTAAATAATAAACTTTATTCAAGACCTATAAAATTTGAAATATTTGCAACTTAAAGCAAGTTAAAACTTACTGAAACCTAAGCCCAAAGTGACCTTACCAGAGGAGTTTGATTCATGTATCGGGCTCTATTTAAACTTGATATAAAATCTGCTTTAAGCTATAATTCAATAAAGAATTTTAAATCTTTCATTCACTTGATTAAAGTAAGGCATTATATACTCTACTATAAATATTATGGAGATGTATTACCCACAATAAATTTTAGTATAGTTAAGATTATGCCACCTCATAAATCAGTTTGTTTTGAGCAGTAGTAAATGCCCATTTCAGGAATGAAATGTCTTCATATAGTTGTTGTATTTTATTTTTAATTCACTTTATTTTGCTCAGTGCATTAGTTTGTATGCGTGTGCTTGCCTGCATGTGTCTACTGCATTTACCTTGCTGGCCATTTCGGCTAGCCAAAATGCTATTGCATGCCACTTGACTTGCCTGCTTTACTCGTATTTGGTTAGACATCGCCCTAGGCCCCAGCTTGAGACAGCTCTTGCCTCCACTTCGCATCAGCATACCCCTGACTACCGCCCCCTCTGCTCGCTGCTCACTGCTTGGCCTAAACCCTTGCCTGAGCCGGTTTCTTTTGCATGCTCGCTCATAAATCCCCAAGAATGCTCACATTTTGTCTTGTTGTTGTGGTTGTTGCTGTTGCTGTTGCTGCTGCTGTGGCAGTTGGTAATTCAAGCTCACATTTGACTTTTAACTTTGGGCTAACCGAAATGTGGCCAAATAACCAAATCGGCTGCTGCCATTTTAGCCATTTTGTCTGCCCAAATTGATTGTAATTTGGGCCAAGTCTAAGCCTTGAACACAATAGATTTTTAGTTGTATTATTATTATTAATTTTCACTGTTGAAATACGATCGTTTTCTTTACTTTAAAATTATTAGAAAATTATACACTATAAAATAAAATATTCTATATTTTTGTCAGCATATTTGAACCCTCAAGTATTAAAGAGCAAACAATCTATATGAAAATTTATAAAAATTTATATTTGATATTTTTTTACTATTACTCGAGAAGACACATCAGATTTAAGAATGTGTTTCTTTTGCCTAAAAGCTAATGAATTTAGCTATTTATTATAAATTTCCTTAGGTCGTTTTTGACCTAATTTAAAACTAATAAGCTGGTTGAGCTATTTATCTGGAACACTTTTCTCTCGGAAAAAAGTTCTAACTGTTGCTTAAACAATTTGTCATCTATTTTCAAGTAGAACTTCGACTGATCTACTGTTAGAATAAACTCCTAATTAAGCTGCTTACTTCAAGATTGTAAAGGATACTTGTTTACAAAAATAATCATTAAATAGTTTAGCTTTCTTTTAGTTTAAAATTAACTAAAAGATACTGTTACTTATACTGATACTGATAATAGTCTCTACATTACCACCCTCTGTCTCTTCTGAATACACCCAACTCAACTCAATCCTCAGCTACAGTGCTCAAGTGCTTTAATACCCACAGTAAGAGCATAAAGAAAATTGAAAACTTCTCACAAATAAAAGAGCAAAAACGAATTAACTACGATTTAAAACTTTAGCTACTTGGGGCTTATGGCTGGCGAATATTAGGAAGTTAAGCCGAGCGCAGCTAAACAAATCAAATTAAGGCCACACTTTAAAAATTAACGTGGCTTGTAAATATGTTTTAACGGTGCTGAAGTAATGCGCGACGTCGAAATCGCTGCAGCGTGCCACCAGCAACAGCACGGCAGCAGCAACAACAGCTGCCACAGTAATAACAACAGCAGCAGCAACAATCGCTCATATGGCAGACAGAAAATGCAACAACAAAAAAGCCCACAAGTAAAAAATACAGTAAAGCTGCAGCCACAACAATAACAACAATAAAAAAGCCAAAAGCAAGCGTATTATAAACAAACATAATCGCTGGCGCCACGACACGCTTCGTGGGTCAAAAGCGGTTGCAGTTGCAACAACAACAACAACAGCAGCAACAACAACAACTGCAGCTGAAAGCTTAGCGGAAAAAACTAAAGAAATATGACGAAGAACAACAAATAAAAATAAAAATAAAATGTGAAATAAAATAAAATAAAAGCAAAGCAGCAAAAAAAGAACAGCTAAAGAAAGAGCGTGAAAAAAGTGCACATGCAACGTCAGCTGCAGCCACAGAGCCAGCCAAGGGTTAGGGCCAGCTACGGCAAGCGTGTAGGGTATAGAGGGGAAGACTGTGGTAAAGGGGGTGGTATTGGTTACTACCACTTCGTGCTGCTGCAATCGGTGGCACATTTCTTTTACAGGCAGTTGGCAATCCGTCAATAAAATGAGCCCAGGCGCGTGCAAAGACTTTAAGCCAGCAAGCCAATAAGCAGCAGGATATAAGAGGTTTCTCTACACTCAAAGTAGAGAAGAGAAATAGAGAGAATAAAATATAAAAAGAGAGAACTAAAGAGCGCCGTTGCACGACTGAAGCTGTTAAAGCAACTCAACTCAGCCCAGGCAGTCTGGGTCTGGGTCTTTCATGGCTGCACTTGACTGCCTGCTGACATATGCAGCTCAAGAGTGGCTTCGAGTATACCCTGTACTGTTAAGTAGGTAATAAGGTATACAGGAACTGTAGTAAAAAGACAAAAAAGACAAATTTGGTATAAAATATAAGAACAAACTCAATAAGAATGAACTGTTTTATATACAGAGTTTGTTTTGAATACTTCTTTACAGATACTTCATGTATATCCTGTAACTATTCAGGTATATACATATATAGTAAGAGAAAGTAGTATAAAGCACAAACTTTGTATAAACCATAAGAACAAGCTTAATGAGAGTAAAATGTTATATAGTATAAAGAGTCTGTATTAAAGACTTCTATAGTAAGCCGAGCTACATGTTAGTATATCTTCAAATTCATAAATAATTTGTATTTTTGCATATAATTTAAATAAAATTAAGTATTTATCTGTATTAGAATTTCCAATTTATATTCTGTTTTCATATTTTTTTTTCTAACATTTTTTTATTAATTTTTAATTGAATTATTAACATACAAAAACTTATTGAAAATATCTTTCATCTGTTTTAGATTTTAAATAAATTAATTTAAATAAATTTATATAAATGTATAATCAAATTCCTACATAAATATAGTATATAAATAATTATTTAAATAAATTAATTACTTAAAAATGTCAAATAATATTTATGTAAAAATAATTCCTATACCCACAAAGTTCTTATTAAAAGCAAAGATTCTCTATAAAATATCCTATTACACGACTGTAGAGCACACACTACTGGCAACTTTGCACCGTTTCTATATATATTTTTTGCTACTTATACGTGCACCTTACGTTCATTATTATTATGATTATTATTTTTTAGCAGACGATTGCCGTTGCGTCCCTTCAGACATACCATTGTCCAGTCGTCTGTCTGTCTGTCCGTCTGTCCGTTCGCTCGTTCATCAGCTACTAATGTGGCGCACTCATTCAATCAGCGGCAACAACAACAACAACAATAGCCAGAGCCAACTTGCAGCATGCAATCAACGCGCGCATCAACGTTGCATATTTCACATAGCACGCTTCGCCCCGCCCACTCCCTTGCCCCCCACACACACACATGCATCTCTTGGCAATTTGTGCTCTCCTTCCACACGTCATTCGCGCTGTTTGTTTGCTCGTCTCATGTTGCCACTTAACGGTTTTTCAGTATGCAACCAGTAAGCAGCCGCAGTTAATTCCCGGGTAATTGGCTAAGCGTTTCGCTTGCGTTCAGATTGCTCTTTTTTACTATATGCTGTATTTTTTTAAGCACTCGTAGTACTGCTAATGGGTATCTATATGACGCAGCAATAAATAATATGCTGCTCAGGTAATAATGCCTGCTAATAGATACCCAATGACAATAGGAACAGCGGCTAATTGTATTATGCGTTAAGTCTTTCAATTAATTATACAAAATTAACAGTTATTAACAATAAAGTTAATAAATATTCTAAGCATAGTATTATAGACATAATCTATACTGTTTAATGACTTACAAATTTACCAAAAATTAGAAAAAAATGTGTTTATTAATACATTAAATACATCAATAAATAATACATATTTTAAACAAAAATAACATTAGGATAATTTCTACTCATTGCATTGGTTAAAATGGTTTAAAAAATGTATAAAAATATATTTTATAATACATTAAATAAATTAATAAAAAAGATATAATAAAGAATAATAATAATTGATATTTAATAATTAAAATAACAAAGTACAGGGTCTAATAAAAATTAAAGCATAGTCTAAACATACTACGTTAAAAATTATTAAGATGATTTATACTTAATGTATTGGCTAAAATGGCTTAAAAAGTTCATAAAACTATTTTGAAAATATTTTGAAAATATTTTTATTAAACAAATAGTAAAATATATAAAACAAACATTAAACAATAAACAATATTAAACAATATAAATTATATATAACAATTTTTAGATATTTTTTTGTGGTTTAAATATGAGTGTAGTAATAACACATTCATTGACTAAAACTCTCTAATCTTATGCATTCCCACCGTGAATTTCTTGCTCTTGGTATAGATATATAATTGCCATCGCAGTCGACACGTGCTCGTCAATGAGCCATTTAAGTCATCATTTAAGCCAAATGCTACCACGGCTAGTAATTTTAGCCAAAAAAAAAGATACAACAACGGCGAAATGATTAAACTGCAAATTGTAGCGTAACTGAATGAATGCTCCAGTTGTTGTTGTTGGTACTGTTGCTGCTGCTCTTACTGTTGTTGTTGCTGTTGTTGTCGGCACGTGCCAGCACATCATCATTCATAAAGTGCAGCGACGATAACAACAGCAGCAGCAGCAGCGACCTGAGTGTGAAAGATGCAGAAAAAGTAAACAGAGCAAGAGCGCAGCCAACAGAAAGCAAGCAGCTGAAGACAAAAAAACCCTACTTAAAGTCGACTAAAAGATACCCTACTTACTAAAATAAAACCCATTAAATTTGTGTTAATTTTGCCTAAAGATACAAATGTATCTCGACATCTTAGGAGCATTATTATGCAATAATAGTTTGTAGTAATAATTTATGCCTGCCAATAGAGTATCCGCTAGTCAATCACTGTCATGCTGCTGTCTCTTTGTGCTGTATTATAAAGTCAGCGGAAAATATAGAGTACGAACATAATTGAGCGCAACAAGTTGCCTGGTTTTTGGCATAGAGCTGAGACGTGTCAAAAGTGCAACAGCCAGACGCCAGCACACGCCATCATTAAGAGCACATCCTGTACAAAAAGAGCGTGCCACAAGTTGCAGCAACAACTGCGGGTTGTCTGTCAAAGCCAGACAACAGCACAGCAGCAGCAGCAGCAGCTACAGCAGCAACAATAACAACAACCGCAGCTCACGACTGAAGGTCACACTGACAGTCCACATTATATTGTTGCTGTTGCTGCTGCTGCTGCTAATGATCATTATGGGCAACAACATCATTATCAACGCCATGGGAGTAAAGCAAAGTAAACTGACTCACGTTTTGCTCATTTGCAGTGCTTGCCCCTTTCACCCACCTGGCAGATACAGATACAGATACCAGCCAGCAGTCAGTCAGTCCGTCAGTCAGTCATTCACTCAATTCGTCAATCTTTTACTCTCTCACACTCTCCCTCGCTCGTTCGTTTCATTCAGCTCGCTCTTGGGGTCAAGGTAGTCGTCACTTGATAATGATTACGTATACGTCGTGTGGTACCAAAGCAGAGCTCAGCTTGCTTAATGTGTGTTTTGCTATTTACGCTCACTTTCTATATGAATTCTAAAAATCTACGATCGATAGAGCTTTAACATGCAAATTTTAGTGACATTTGAGGCCTAGTTGTATCTTTAATTAACACAAGAAAAAACCTATAAAATGTATCTTTATTTAAAGTTTGTTCAAAATTTAAAGGCAATAAATATAAGTTAATAATGATACAAATCATTAGCCATATCAAAACACACTCTCTGTAAATTCACTTCTCAATATTTTCATATTTAAGCAACTCATATTTGCTTTAAAGTTGAATCTAGTTCACATTACTATTCACTATTGCCCCGAGTGTATCTCCAGCACGTTTCATGTATCTTTTTCTCATCGGCAGCATCAAATATTGTTGCCGTAGTTTAATTTCACAGTTCAGCGCATCTGGCTTAGACGCGCCCATATGCCCATGCATATACATAGATCTGTAGCTGTATCTGTAGCTGTATCTGTAGCTGTATCTGTCGCTACACATACTAGTATCTATTTTTTTCACTTTCACAATTTACAAGCCGCTCGCAGGCATTTGGTTAGACAGACGCCCGCAGCAACAATGCCTAGCAGTTTTTTGTTTGTCAAACAAAAGCAACAACAATAATAACAGTAACCAACGTCAATAACAACACATTTCAATGCTGCTCGCTTTGTTGGCCAAAATGCAACCTTGGCTTTAAAACGGAAGTTCAATGCGGCATCGTTTTTATATGTGTTTTTTTCTGCTCTTTGCTTGGCGTTTATTTGGCGCTGTCTTTTGTTTTCATTTTGCAGTATATAAAGCATAATTTGCATACATATATTTTAATAGCTTTGTAAGTGAGCTGCTGCAGTCAGCAAACCTTTGGCGAGAGCCCTTTACACGCATTTCCGTTTCCGCTTTGCGTGTCACTGATATATTATATTTATGACAAGCGCTTGAAGAGACTGCACAATGTGTAATAAAATTAAATAAATAAAATATTTTAATATTATTTTTATTATGCAAAAGAAGAATATAATTTAATCGAAAAAAATATATGTATATGTATATAAAGTGTTTGTAATTCTATTTTTCTTAATTTCTACAAGCATTTATATCTATGTATATATATATGTGTAAAATGTAATGTAGTATGTAAGTAGGATATATCGATATATATGCATATTGTAAATACTATATAAGCAGATTGCGATAGTTAAGTAAGTTGGCAACCCTGTCAGATTGTGAAAGGTTGGCAGCTCTGGGCCACACGAGCGTCAGTCTAAAAGAAAATCGAAGAGATAAAGAAGTAGAGATTCGCTAAATATGTGTAGTTCTTTGTCCTGACTGACTGAATCAATGACTGATCAACACTGCTCAACTCAAATGGTAAAACATATCGACCTAATTTTTTCGCGAGATCATTTCTTAGAGGCCCTTAGTTACCCTTGAGGTCGAAATTCCTTTATATTCATATCATATTTTTATATTCTCATTATCCCATGTTCTTATATGGGATCATGTTGGACCAAGGGCCACCTGACTGATGGTTAGCGTTCTCTCGAAACGAGGACGCAGAGGACGTAATATTTTATACTTCATATATTTAAAATTGATGTAAATCAATAGACAATTAGTCAGTCTGCATAAAAACTATACAAATGTCAAATATTTTAATTTTTTTACAGCGTTTTTTATTGTTTTCATTTTATATATTTTAATTTTATGTAAATGTGTAGAGAGCATTTGTGCTTCGTCGATGCTGGCTAATAGCATTAAGCGGACATGTGCTGACAAGCGTCCTTTTATGCACTTATTTATGACAATTGCTTTTTATTTATTACAGTATTTTTGCTGGTATTGAATTGCAATTGAATTGCAATTGAAGTCAATTATATTTGTTTCGATAATACCGATGAAATGCATTAATAATAAACGATTTCCCAGCGCATCAGAATGGGAATGAAAAGGATCTGCTGGCAATCCTTTTACGGCCATGTCACTTGACTTGTGTCCGGAGTTATGGCAATTGTTTGTCGCTCCGATATCCTTGCCACTGGTTACAGGGATTTACAGCCAGCTCCTGCCAGTCTCTGCCCCCCTTGCCACAGCAGCTCTTAATTACGCCATAATTTCACTGTCATGCGGCGATGTCGACAAACCACGTCCGTTTTCGCGTATTGTTTTTTAATTATTTGCCCAAGCGAATGGTTCTTCTTTTTTATTATTATTGTGTCGAGTTGTAAAAAGAAGCAGGCACGGCTGGGCCCTGTTAATGAGCCAACATTGTTGTGTTAATTTGCCAACCACGGCACACTGTGCACAGTGGGGTCGCATAGCCACACACAGAAACGCTCAGCATTGCATCTTGTTTCTCCTTTTATTGTATATTCTTTTTTTCTGTGGCAGTTATTAAATTGACATTCGCACTGATGGCGCGTTGATTGCAATTCCCGGCAGAAGGACATGTAATTTTTATGCTCGCCATTTTTCGGTACCGAAATGCAATTTGTCATTTAATTGATTTCAATGCCCACAATGCCATCTACTTTGCCCCGGTCTCTCATTTGAGAACCACTGATAGAACAAAGCCGAAATGCAAATGAAATTGTGATCAAATAGTTTTGACACTCACACAAAAAATAAGCGCTGCTTGCTTAACATTTTATGCATATTTTGTGGGCATTAAAAATTAAATTAAACAAGCAAATGCATTTTTATACTGTATGCATTTGCGCTTTACACACACCCACACACACACCCCCGATGCAGTCCCCAGGGCACAACCTCACTGAACCGCCTTAAAATATGCACTGCAAGTGTAAAAACAAGCAAACAACTCGCCTGCAGTCGAGTGTGCGCTACAGTTACATATGCTGTGGGTCTATTACATTTGATATTTTGCCGAAATAACTGTATGGTGATCCTATATGTTGAGTATTATCCGCTTTCGATAGGATGAATATTCGACTCATCCTCATTGGTTCTTTTCCATTAGAGTTGCGTTTACATGTGACTGGCAAATTCACAGTTGTCGGCTAAGACGATAGATAATTTTAGTTAGATAGTAAATAAATTTTTATATGTTAACTAATACCCGCTTTCCATTGTATGATCTTTCGACTCATCCTCATTGGCTCCTTTCCATTAGAGTCATTCGGTTTCGTTTACACGTGACTGGCAAATTCACAGTTGTCGGCTAAAACAATAGATTATTTTAGTTAGATAATATATAAATTTTTACAATGCGCAACAAATGCTTAATTAATATCAAATATAAATATATCTTTGTTATCGCTGATATTTATCGATAAAATTTTTGTTTCGTTCGGGGCGAATGCCCACATTTTGTTCGAATGAACCGATTGATTCCAACATTCGGTTAATTTGAGTCTCCTTCATAAATAAGCATAACATTTGTTAGTTTATCTTCACTCTATAACTACACAACTTTAGCATACCTCTCTAACCCTATTCAAGCATAGAGAGTATATACAAATGTATCTGTATTGCTTTTTTAAGCACAGGCGTCACCAAATGTTGTAAAAACATTTTTCAAAGAGTCGGCCATCGGCCACCCAAAAGGCATTTCCCAGCAGTTAAATATATTTGCTGGTTGTGTAAATGTTTTCTGTATATTTTTATAGTGTGTCAGGCAGCAATTTTAAAAGTTTATTTTATTCAAATAAAAATAATGCACAGACGCACGTACAAGATACGAGCATCAGAAATTGTTTGATATCAAAAGCCGAGTGCTGTAAAATACACAATGCCCAAAGGAGTTTGTGTATGTGTATGTGTATGTGTATGGTAATGTGCCGTATGGAATCGTGCGATGTGTAAGGCTGTTCTTTTGCTCGACTGTTGTAAAAGCAACAAACTGTAAATAAATATGAAATTTAAGAAAATTCCCTAAATATTTTACAGGATTTTTCAAAGAAATAAGTTGTTAATTGTTTTGAAAAATTAAGTATATAAATTTGCAAATATTTGGTAATAATGTTTTCAAAATTTGTAGATATTTTTGTAATTGTTGGTATTTATTGGGCTGCCTATCGATAAAATACTAGATTCGTTCGGGGTGAATAGCCACATTTGCTTCTTCTTCTGCATATTTAAAATTTTGAACTAATGACGCCAGAAATATAAAAAGTTAATCAAGGAATTCGTAAGGATATTACCAACCTGAGAACTAATTTATGCTCAATCTTTCTGCTAGCACATTAGCCACAATTTCCCAGCTAATATCTTTTTAATGAGCGTTTACTGTACTCACTTTACTCAGTAAATCACGAGTGGAAATCTGTACTAAAAGGTACTAGTACCAAATGCCATTTAGTATAAATTATTTATTGTAATTTCCATGTTGTTTACGTAGGTTACATTGAGTCCGTGTTTATGTGTGTGTGTGTGTGTGTGTGGGTGGGTTAAATTAGACACAATAGCTGTATTTGACAATAAATAATTGTGCTGTGAGTTAATTACAAATTGCACTCAACGCACACATTGTTTTTGTTTGGCTTATTAGCATCGAGTGCTATATCAACTTATCCCAATTCATTTCATTGTGCACTGCTATTTTTTGGCCTCTGTTCGAGTGGTGTTTGTGTGTTGTTGTTTTTTTCTTTTGGCAGTGGGATTATTTGGCCTGGCTGATTAGTTAGGCATACGTTAGTTCATTTGGCCAAATTGATAGTGTAAATAGTGAGCGCAATAAATGAGCTGTTGGCAACAACAAACCAATTCATTCATGTAGTAGCAAATACTATACACTAATAAAAGAAAATAAAATATACAAAAAAACCCCAACCATTGGCCTAATGTAGTGAAAACGGGTATATCATTTGACAGCGACAGATGACAGTCATTCATTCGGGTTACATGAGTTGTTACTATAAGGTACTTTTCATCATTTCTACCTCGAAGTTTCCTTAGTTCACAGTTAACTCTAAAGATCTCTGGAACTACAAAAGCTGGAGATCTGAAAATTGGTAGGCAAGTAGCGCTATATCATAGGTAACTTTTAACTTGTTATACAACCATCCAACTATTCTAATATCATAAATAGTATTAATTATAACTATATTAGAAGATATTTCAACTTTCCCATTACACTTTACTCTTTGTTCTAAATTTCATTGAACTGACAATAAGATTATAGCACCATAGTATCTGCAGCATGTAAATTCATTCATTCGCATATTTTTTTTATATATTCTCTCCTATCTCTGAAATGCGTACGTGCATATTGTACGCATAACGGCATCTCTTCAACATTTCTTTCTCGTCTCTTGCATTCCGCTGCAGCTGATAAAGTTGATAAGGCATTACAGAGCTGATGCCCGCATTGAGGTCACCCACACGCCGTATACGGCGAACGTGAACTTTACGGGTCATTAGTATCTGGCGAATATAAAGACTTGTGTATGTGCCATATGATACTATAAGTATCTCTATCCATAACAGTTTCTCACGCTCATAATATGGTGTTTTTTACAGCAGGTAAATGCCAGGCAAGATTTACCATTTTTGGGCCCCAGAAGGTTTTTGTTGATTTTTTACACAATTTTTTATTATTGTTGTTGTTGTTTTTGTTGTTGTTGTGGTTTACATGACAAGCGCCCGTATGTGCCTTTAATGTAGTTGTTGTTGCTGTTGGGTTAATTTTTGGCACGGCGCATGCGCCACACGTTTTGGGCGAGTGTGTCAAGGCAGCGACACACACACACTATATGTATGTGTGTAACGTTCGTCCAGCGCCTGCTAACCTTTTATGGCCATTGTGTTATTGTAGTATTTCATATTTTTTTATTAAGCGTATATTAACCGTTTGGCACAGCCAAACGCTTTTAATTAATGGGCGCTAATTTTGCTCAAATTAACAGTTTGATTAACAGTCACGTCCAAGATGTAGTCTCATGATTTTGACGCAGAATTTGATACAGAAATAACCGCATTAATTGAATTTAATGTGGGCACATTATGTCAGCATACTTATGGCGATTAGTGCAGTTATAGCAAAGAAAATTCTACGAAAAGTAATAAGCATTAGTTTTTATAATCTGGTAACTCTGTCACACTCAACGGACCTGCGTATCTAGCCTTTAAATTTCGCCTGCAAACGTTTGCTCGTCATTAAAGTTATCTGCAGTTCGCAGCACAGCGAAAACGCAGGCGCAACAGCATATAAAACACACACACACACACACACAGCAAACAGCCGAATCATATTCGCATCGCACGACATGCTACCAAAAAAAAAACAGTCGGACGCAACCGACAGTAGGAGACCCTGTACTTTGGTTTGCCCTGGGCGTCGATAACAGCAGCAGCATATATGAACATACTCACATACACATACACATGCATTTATACATACACACATACACTTATACATACAAATATACTCGCAAATACGAACAATATCCAAAACTCATACAGGCATTCATACTCACAATCAAAAATCACGTATACGCCCTAGTGGCCGCATACGCTGCGGCTTCCCCCTCCCCTAACCATATGCCTAGTACTGAAAATTGTTTGGCCAATATCTCCGGTGTTTATTATCCGATTGGGCTGGAACTCGCACCAAACATCCAAAGCATCCAAATCTTTAATCCTACAAAAAAGGAATCCAGTGACTCTAAAACTGTATATACTAAGATCATTTTTGCAAATTTGAGGGGGAGGGGGATGACTTTTAAAACATTTGAAACAAACTTGACCTGCCTATGTAATACACGAACCTAACAAAAAAAAAATTACGTCTCTAGCTCTTATAGTTTGCGAGATCTAGGTGTTCATACAGACAGACAGACAGACAGACGGACAGACGGACAGACGGACAGACAGGGCTGATATCGACTCAGCTCGTCGTCCTGATCAAGAATATATATACTTTATGGGGTCTGCCACGCCTCTTTCTGCCTGTTACACACAAATGTCATTTGCACAACCTAATAGACCCTTTGTACTTTTTTAAAGTACAGGGTCTAAAAAAAATAAAAAATTAAAATAAACGAAGAGAGCACAAGTTCTGCTAGCATGCGCTCGCTCTTTAGCTCAAAGGCGTTTCTCTTCGCTGCCTGCGACGCAAATACCGTTCTTTTTAATTTTTTTTCTCGCTTTTTTTTTTTTGCTATATTTCGCATAACTTTTTTTCGCTGTATGCGTGCGCGTGCGTTTTTATTTAATAATTTGTTGTAGCTGTGTTGTTATTGTCGCTGCTGCTACGGCTGTGGCAGCGGCTGCGGCTGCTGCTGCTCTGCTTGATTATGTGAACGCGACGTCGCAGTCAACATTATTGCGTGTTCAGTTCTTTTCTAAGCGGCATACGGTGTAATTCTTCTTCTAATCGCTCTGAATATTTGCACTGTGTGCGTGTGTGTGAGTTGTGTTTCGCTCTGAGCTCTTGTTATGGTGTGCGTGTGCGAGTGCGAGAGTGCGTAACTGTGTTTGTGCCTCTGTGTGCTGAAAGTGAAGTTTTTTCCCATTTTTATTTGTTATTGTCATCGTGTGTGCGCGCGCTGCTCTGATTGATTGTGCTAGAAAAAAAGCTGCCATAGTACAAATAAAAAAGCTCATTGTAATACACAATTGCAAGCCCCAATTGACGTTCGCTGCGAAAAGCGAAGAGGCCGACCGAGCGTAGCAGAGGCGATAATATTGCGTATTTATAGCGTCGTCTAATCGCTTCGTGATTGATAATCGTGTTGTCAATCGTCAAATACTTACACATCAATACACATATGTACACACATGCATGCATACACACATACGCATTATGCCCTTTTACAATACATACATGCATACATGCACATAGAGTGCAGGCAGGCGACTAGATTATGCGATTCACAAATTGGGGCAGCGGCAGGGTTGCCACTTGCAAAACAATAAGTGCACCAAAGCTCAATAGAAAAGAACCAATTTCATAATATTTTCAAAAATCTGTTATTAAAGATTATTAGAAATAATTTAACAGTTTAGTTCGAATAGTAAAATTATAATATAAATAAGTTAAAATATCATTTTAATTATGGGTAAACATAAACAATTATAATTTATAAAAAAAAACACCATCATCAACAAAATAACACCACTTTTATGCTGCATGAGTACACCATGCAGACAGTTCACAGTGAACCAGTGCTGCCATTTTAGAAATTTAGTTGCTAGATCTGGCAACTTTTAAAATTATTTGCAACTTTTTTTTTGAAAATGCTATTAGCCACAAATATAGCAATTTTTTGTTTTTTCTTTAGAAAACCAGGTATTTTTAATTTTGCCGAAACATTTTGCTTTTATTTACATATTTTTGCAATTGATTGCAAAAATTTCGATTAATAATAGTTCGCAAAGATATCAGAACTTGTATTTAACTCAGTGACACTGAGACAGTGGTTCGATTATATGAACAACTGTCTCAGTGTCATTTGTTAAAAACGAACATTTTAATGATTTAGCAATTTTTTTTATAGCAATTTTCACAAAATATTTAGCAATTTTTACCCCCAAATCTAGCTATTTTTGCTCTGGAGATTCTGGCAGCACTGCAGTGAGCATCAGCGGAATAGAATAATAATAGAATTTTCTTGCAGTGCAGGAAACTATTCATATTTAATAATAATTAGATTTGTAATAGAAACACAATCAAGATTGCCAAAACGAAACGATGCCAGCAGCAGTTCCGATTATATAAATGCAAAAAAAACTTGCAAAAAAATGCTAAATTTATAAAAAGGCAAGAACAACCGCTCCAAACATATAAAAACATGCAAAACATACACACATGTTAATTTCTACATTGGCAAGGGTGTGTGTGTGTGTGTGCTGTTCAGCTACAACAAATTGGGCAGCTTTGTGTGAGTGTGTGTGTGCGATCAAGGCAGCCGCCGCAGCCAGCAACGACGTCGCAGCGGCCGTAAAAAGGCAGCGGACCCTACACGCGCATGTAAAGTTAGCCGAGCACACACACACGCACACACATACACTGTACCCAAAAAGCCGAATGTGCCAAAAATAAAGCAACAGCAACAACAAATGAGAGCGCTTGGCAGCGACGGCGACTGCGACGCAACTAACGCCAAGTAAAAATTTTGCGCTTATGGGTCGTAAAGTTGACCTTCAAAATACGAAACACACACACAACGAAAATTGGCCAAAAAATTGCAGGTTTTTGTTATTTTTTGTAGTATGTTGTTCGTTGGCTACGCTGCGCCCAGTTAAAGTTTTTTTATTCACTTTTTTTCAAAAGCGCCCGACGATGACGCTATATGCATGCCATTGTCGTTGTTGTTGTTGTTGTTGTCTCATAAATGTGTGCGGGGCAGCGGCAGAATCTAATTTCGTGAGCGCATTTTACAAAGAGAGTCACGAATCGAACTGATCGACTGCGCTGCTCGTAGCGGGGGCGGGGACACGCTGCACATGTGGCTTGATACTTTTTTTTGCAAACGAAGCGGCGCTGCCACCGCGCTCTTGTGCGCTGCTCGCTCTTGCCGTTGTCTCGTGCTCTTTGCGTTGCTCTTTTGCTGTAGCGACGACCGCCTCTCTTATTGTGCGCAAATGTTATTTGTTATTGTTGTTGTTGTTGTCGTAGCTGCCGCTGCCGTTTGCCATTTTGATGCGCTGTATGAGCTTAGTCGCAGTGGGGTATGATCGGTTTTAGCAGGTAGATTTGATGGTAGACTAAATTATAACTAAGATAATACAGATGGCTAAACGTTAGTATAAAACTCTCTTTGCAACTCTTAACCCTCTAATACCCAAGAGTGCCTCCAGGCACTTATTACATTTTTGCAATTATAAAAAAAAACGGTTAACTTTTTTATTATTTTAATATTTTCTGTGGGCTCTCTTATATTATAACTTTTGTATTTGCAAAAGGTTTGGAAGTTTTTCGAACCTTTTACCATACTTTTATTTTGATTTGCACAGGACATCTGATTTTCACGTTTAAAATTAAATTTTTAGCATGAAATGATTTTCTGCGAATTTTAAAAAAATGTGAGCAAAAGGTGTTGAGATTCTAATTTTTTCTTGTTAGCTTTAAAAATAATTAAATTTTGATATAATCGAATCGTAAGGGTTTTTTTCTTATTCAAAGCCCTATAAATACCTTGAGATATTTTTTCAATTATCTCACCTGACAGGTAAACGAAAGCTGCTGTACCATTTCTGAGGTAATACCCTAGAAATAATTTTTTAAATAAAATTTAGTCATTATTTAAGGGTTTGGGGCTCAGAGGGTTAAGCATTTGCCAATTGACCACAGCTTTACGTGGTATTCAGTAGTCCACTACACAACAGCCTTGTGCCAACTTGTGCTTGCATGTGTGTGTGTGTGTGTGTGTGTTTGCGGCGCGATCGGTATCAAGGTTTTTGGCAATTTGGTTTGTGCTGCTGCTTCAGTCGGTTGGTAGGTCGCGTCGTCAACGCCAGCGTTGCTGCTGTTGTTCTGCTGCTGCCGCTGTCGCTGCCGGTTGCCGTTTTTGCTGCTGCTTACTTCGCAGCGCTGCGCTGTCGCCGCCGCCGCTTGCTGCGGTTGCGCCTTTTTCTAGCTTGCCTGCTTGATGTTTTGTTGTTGTATGATGTGTATGTATTTTGTTTTTGTTTTTTTTTTTGCGAATTGCCGCTGCGAACAGAGATCAGCATAGTCAGTCGCGTCGTCGCTCGTGTGCTGCGCTCGCGTGCGCGTTTCGATTTTTATAAAGTTTTTTTTTGTTGCTTTTGGGTTTGCTAAAAATTCACAAAGCTGTAAACGTCAACGGCGACGTCGCAGCGAACGCTAACGTCAACGCCAACGCAGTTGCCGCTGCCGCTGCTGCTGCTGTTGCCGTTGCCGCTGCCACTGCGCGACACTCTTAACCTATTTTCTCGCGAGCCGAACATTAGTTACAATTTTGTTGTGATGTTGCGTGGCAGATACGCGTCGGACACGGACGCTGCTTGCGCGAATTCTAAGCACGCACACTTACACTAGCACACACATACAACATACCCACACACACACGCAACACACTCGCAACACACATGCAGTTCGTGTGCTTGATGATTTCCAATAGAAATTAGTAACAAAAACAAAGAGCATACATATATAATACTTAATTAAAGGCGAGCAGAATATGCTCTCAAAATTAAGCGTGTGCAAAAAATAGTGTAAAGAAATTCCCAAAATAACATCACAAATATTTTGAAAAATATTTGAAACGCAAATTAATCAAGTGATTCTATTGCAGTGCCTTAAATAAAAAATTGTTTAAATTGTTTACAAAATGCAAAGCAAAATGCGGTGCCTTAAAATCTAATGTCTAAATTGTTCGAAAAGTGCGAGGAGAAAATATAGAAATCATTTTCTGGATTACAATTGAACCTTATTGAATATTTGTTCTGCATCAACTGTACTCTCGAGAACGCAACAAATTGGATTACACACATTTTTGGCTGGTGCACTCGCTCTGTGAAAGGTTAGTATCTCACACTAGAACTCGCATTAAGCATACGCCCCAGTCGCCGAGCAAACACCACACAGATGATGAATGGCCCCCCGGTCCAAGCGAACTCTCACTGTCAAACGAAAGCAAAAGTGTTCAAGTGCCGTCTAACGTTTAGTACATACTATATAGAAATGTATATTATGTATACATTCCGTGTAGATAATAATGTTACATATACGCGCACGAGTGCCAGTACAAAGTGACTGATAAAGTTACGTTTCAATATAAATAAAGCACTAAATCTTGTGTTAGAAGGCAAATCTAAAGTTGGTTTTTAAAATAAATATAAAGGAAATTATATAAATAAATTATATTTACATATATGAGAATATAATAAAAATATAATAAATGGAAATTATATAAATAAAATATATTTAAATATATGAGAATATAATAAATGGAAATTATATAATTAAAATATATTAAAATATATATAAAAAAATATAATAAATGGAAATTAAATAAATAAAATATATTTAAATATATGAGAATATATAAATAATATATATTTAAATATATGAGAGTATAATAAATGGAAATTATATAAATAAAATGTATTTAAATATATGAGAATATATAAATAAAATAAAATAAAATATAATAAATGGAAATAATATATTTAAATGTATGAGAATATAATAAATGGAAATTAAACTATAAATAAAATATATTTAAATATATGAGAATATAATAAATGGAAATTATATAAATAAAATATATTTAAATATTTGAGAATATAATAAATATAATACTTTATTTTGTATTTCTATATAAAATATAATATCTAAATATCTAAAAATATAAAAATAAAAATATAATGCTCATTCCGAATTAGGAATGATTAAATTAAAAGAATAATGGAAACTTTTCCTTTAAGCGTAGATCTAAAGGAGAGCTTGTACCTAAAATATTATTAACAATTTTGTTGAGCTTACAATTTATATTAAATTTGTAAGACAATTTCATAATTTCGCCAATTCGTTTCGCTTTCAATAGGTATTCACCAAATAATCTAGTACTTACGTACATATATTTTACTTAAGTGCTATCAGTTACTTATTCAGCAGATAACAGAATGCCACATCAAGAATTTTAATTTGTAATTGACAACGGAATTTCCAAATTATTCAACAGCTAAAAAATAAATTGAAATCCCCAGTAAAAAGAGGGCATAAAAATGATTTTATAGCGTACGATGGGAACAGTTCCTGTCGGTTGAAACTAGTTTTATATAACAATGGTATCTTATCTGGGTGTAAGGTACAAAAGAACATCCCTTTGGCGTGGTACACTGTAAGAAATAAAGTGTGGAAAAATTAGATGTAATTAATGGGAAAAATATCTTAAAATATACTTTGTGGGGTCTGGCACGCCTCCTGCTGCCTGTCATTTACACAAACTGAATAGACCCTTTTGTACTATATGTACTGTATATGCGACAAATGTCCATATGTCTGGCATGCCATAAAACTATAATTACCCCCAATTTATGATGTAAAAGGTTCAGTTACTTGTATCATATGGCTCGGAGCCAATTTAGGATATTAACAAGTCATGCGTAAAACTTATCTATAAATACGTTGGATACACACACGAGGCAGCGGCAATACAAATAAATAAACGCTAGAGCAACCAATACATACAACACTGTAGCCAGAGAAAAACCTAAAACCTAAAACATGCGAAAATTATCTATAAATTTAAATTTTTACAATCTGTGTGTGCGATTATACGAAGCAGCTACAACAACAACAACAGCAATAAAAGTGCTGCCCAAAAAAGCTTTGAGCTGACGTCAAACGGCGACGACGACGACGGCGACGTCGACAGCGGCAGCGACGCCGGCAGCGCCAATTTATTTTACACAATTAAGGGTGTGCGCGTAACGTACCCCAAGTGAGGCGGAGAGAGCGCGAGCGAAAGATCGGCACAGGCGGAGAGGTTCGCAGATATGTATATAGTACATACATACATACATATGTATATAATGTGTGTATATATGTAAAACATAAGCGATCACACACACACACACACACACAATTACTATGCGCCAATTTAGATTAAAAGCAACGCGCAGCCACGCCCCGTCCCCTACAAGCGGCATAGCTAACTGTAAAAAGAATATAATACAAAATCAAATAAACGAATAAAAAAAGAATATAGAGTATATAAAATTGTTACCGCTTTTAAAATAATAAAAGGCAGCAGAACAACGCTTCAGCGCGCACAGAGCGTACGCATTGTTGTGCCGCATTTATTTACTCACACACACACCTATCTATGTGTGGATATTTATGCAATATTTATTATTATTATAGGTACATTCTTCTTCTTTTTTCCTTTAATTTATTTTACTTTATTATTTTGCGAATAGCAACCAAAACATTGCAAAAACTTTTGTTCGCGCCAACTGTGCAAATACTGCGTGTTCCTCTTCTGTTATTCCTGCTCAAATTTGGAGCACTAGACAGAATCGAAGGCACATTATGGTTAGCACTTATGCACTGGGAGAAATGGCAAGCATTTTAGTATTTTTAATGCGTATTTTAAACTAGATTTGTGTGATGGAAAAGATAATACCAAAGTGAAAGCATTCAGATATTAATTAAAGTATCTTGGAGCACTAGATGGAATCGAAGGCACATTATGGTTAGCACTTATACACTGGGAGAAATGACAAATATTTAATATTAAAAAAGAAGCATTCAGATATTAATTAAAGTATCTTATATACCGAAGGATATTCATAATTTAAAAATTCTGATTTGCTTTAGTATTTCTATTATACATTTGTCGAATTAATTATATAATACATATAATATTTAAAATCAGGTTTGTGTGATTGAAAATACAAAATGAAAGCATTCAGATATTAATTAAAGTATCTTTTGTATCACAGGATATACAAAACTTATAAATTCTGCTTTTTATTAATATTTCTATCAAATACTTGTCGATTAAACTATATCAAGTATCTTTTATATCTAAGGATACACATAGCTTAAAAATTCGAATATTTTTTAGTATTTCTATCAAATATTTGTCGAATAAATTGTATTAAGTATCTTTTTTATCAAAGGATATATATAGCTTAAAAATTTTGATATTAATTATATAATATTATACTTCAACTCGATTCGCTGTGTTTGAAAAAAGGCTTGCCAAAAATAGCTAGACTACCAGCACTGTTACAAACCAAGTTCTAAGTTCTTTAAAACCAGGTTTGTGTGATTGAAAATACAAAATGAAAGAAATTACATATTCATTAAAGTATCTTTTTTATTGAAGGATATACATAGCTTAAAAATTCGAATATTTTTTAGTATTTCAATCAAACATTTGTCGAATTTATTATATTATAGTTCAGCTTTAACTCGTTTCGCTGTGTTTGAAAAAAGGCTAGCCAAAAAGCGCTAGACTGCCAGCACTGTTACAAGTACCAAGTACTAAGGCCCAGTGCCTTCGGTACCCAGCGCAAGGCACCGGCTCGGATCATTTGCACACACAGATCACTGCCAATATATGAGCAGATACTGAAGGATAAGGGGGAGGGGGTGGGTGCATGTGTCTGTATGTATGTCAGTTCCCAGTCGTACCAAGCCCAACACCCACCCAACGTACACCTTGTATTGCTTACGTAGTACGTCATGTGTGCTATGTGTGTGTGTATGTGTGTGTGTGTGTGCGAGTGTGTGTGTGTGTGTGTGTGTGTGTGTGTGTGTGGTGTGTGCCCATTACGCCTCATTTCGCCTTGTTGTTGTTGCGCTGCTTGCCTATTCCCTTAGCTAGCGACGTCTGCTGCTGCTGTAGTTGTTGTTGCTGAATTTGTTTATAAATAAATTTGTTGGCAAAACGCAGGCAACAACAATTTGTTTAATATTTTCAAATCGCGTAGCCTACTACTACTACTACTACGACTACTGCTGCTGTTCCTGGCAGTTTCTTGGACCGTTTGCCAACTCGAGACATGCCACAACACCAGGCCAAAAGTATTTGCAAACAAAAACATAAATTCAGTTTGTATATTTAGCGACGGGCGAATATATTTTTAATAAATTCTCAGCTATAGAGCAATTTTCCTTACTATTAATACACGCCATGTGCCACACAACCTTTAATATATTGCGTACTATAATTATGTATATCACGAGGAATGCCTCAAGCAAATCTTTAGCTCAATTAAGTAAATCAAATACAATAAGTGTGCTATCAAAAGGAAAGTGCTAATCGTTATTTGCTAATTTACAGTTAAGCATAGCCTGATTGGCTTATCTATCGACTCTACGTCAGCTGATATGACGTTGTTTTCTTGCCACTTCAGGCAATCAGCCCGGATCAGTGTTGCATTATCAGTTGGTAGTCAGGCCTATTGGAAATAGGTGTGTGCAGTCGATAGATACATTTTAGATTTGTAGATAACATACTTGGCAATAGTTACAATTACTTACAGCAGATATTACAGCAGCAGAAATGTAAATAAAATTTGACAACATTTTTGGTATGATTTTATATAGTGGACTAATTTTTGATTTGTTGACCTTTCCATAGTTGATTAGGGGATTTTTGCTAGCTCGAGGTCCAGCATATTTCCTGTATTCCTTTTTTGAAATTGTTTTATTGTAAGATTGTAATTTGGTATTTTCTTGTAATTCTATACTTATTGTGTTAAGTGCCCTGAAGATGATCTGCCGTGGATCAATCGAAATAGTATATCGGCATATTTAAAAAAAACCCAGATGGACTTCGAGCTAGCAAAAATCCCCCAATTTTATAGTGGAATACATTAAAGAAGTATTAATAATTGAAAGTACAATTTATACGCTTTATGAAGTTATAATTCCTCTTTTTATATTAAGCATATTTATTTTTAATTCAATCAGCATTTCTCAACGAGATTCATGAAATAACATCATTGACTTCTTACTTCATTCAACTTCATCTTTTCCTGCCTTAAATTTCAGCAGTTAATTTAGCAGAATTTTGATATTCTATATTTTATAACAATATTTTCAAAATTTATATTGGTTTCAAAGAAAAGAAATGGTATTTTACTTATTATAATCTAGACTCTTTAATAATAGACTCTAAGAATATGTTTTCTCTACTTTGGCTGCATAAAGAGGGCAAACGTTATTCCTTCGAATCCCGTACACGGTGCAATGCATCTTATAGTTGGACAGAATTAATACAGACAGACAGACAACAAGTTGCAAACTGCTTCGTTCCAAGTCTTCAAGTAATATAGTATCTTGTGTTTGTTAGATATGGCATACTATATTCAACATCGATCGTTTTTCATTTTACATTTTAGTGATTTTAGAGCACTTGGCTTATTTTATGATGCACATTACTTATCGATTCAACTTCAACTATAACAACAATTCATGATATGACTTAACAAAGAGCAATTTTAGTCCCAATACTTTGCATGCTTAATATGTGCGAATAATCTAAGTACAAGCTAGTTAATTGTTCCACATTTGTAAGTACAACTAGGCAGGCACAATTGACAATTGAATACTCACACTCACACTTACACTCACACTCACACTCACACTCATACATTCAAACCCTTGGCGTCTCCATTCAGCTCGGCTCCATTCACTGCGTGTAAAGTGAATCTTTTCGCGTTACCTTAGGCGTTTCCTGTCAGACACACATAATTGCGAACGCTGATTTTGCTCATACGTTTGCATGAATTAGGGCCACATGTTGGCGATTCGCAGCAGCAGCAGCAGCAACATCAAGCAGCCGCAGCAGCAGCAGCAGCAACGTTGAGTGCGCTCTTTGCTGCTGCCCACGCAATGCGCGCGCGAAAAATTTACGCGATTTGTCAGCTCGCTGGTATAGTATGTTTTTTCCATTTGCTTGTTGGTTCTTGCGACTGCTTGAAGTTGCTTTCGGCAGGGTTTAAGTGGGCCTACACACAGCGCACAACAAGCGACACACACACACACACACATGTGTATGAGTGTTTGTTTTTCATGTTGTGTACTTAGTGCTATCGAAGCTGTCGCTGCTGTTGTAGTTGTCGTTGTTTGTAGACAATTTCTAAGTGTGTTCAAATTTAGGTCAGCTCTTCTACGCACCGACGCGACGCTGCTGCTGCCGCTGCCGCTGCTGCTGCTGCCGCTGCTGCTGCTGTCGTCTCTCTGTGTCACTGCGACCACAAAGTGTCATTGTAATTGCAAATATCACAGCCAGGCGACAGTCACTCACTCATTCTGAGCCAAAAATACAAAACGACACACACACACACACGCACACTCGCACAAGATATCACTCATACGCCAGCGTGTACATTGCAGCCTGCCCACGCGAGAGCTAGAGCCAAGGAAGGCAAACGCAAATTGTCATCATTTTCATTTTCATAGTACGTACACGACTGTAAACATACACACAACTAAATGAGAATTAGCGCATTTAATTGCCTAAAATGTGTCTGCCAAGCCAACTGCATCCACAGACCTAGCACAACTGCAACTACAACTAGGCGCTTGACGTAATTGGCCAGACAACTTTCTGCCTTGCATTTTTCACGTCTTGCACATTTTTGACAGACTCGCAACGAATGTGCGACTGTTCACAGCATTCAAATGTGCTGCAACTGCTTAATATTTGCATTTATCTTGCAGTAAAATGGTAAAGTTTTCAATGGGATTTAATATAAACTCAACTAATGTTTGACTAATTAAAATTTATAAATAATGCAATTAAAACATTGAAGATAAATAATAAATACAATTTGTATTAAGTACTACAATAAATTTATTACTATCTGTTCTACTAATTTTTGCTATTTTATATTAGAATTCTATACGAATTAAGTCCACATTTAGTTGAAAATTATTTTAAATAAATGATGTTAATAAATATATTTATTTATTTGCAAATTGTTGTAGTAAAACATTTATATTTGTCATATAAATCGGCGTCTCAAAATTCTGGAAATATTTCTTAGTTTAAATTAAATACCATAGACTGAATTACCAACTGTACTATAGTATGATATGAGACTGATAAAGCTGCATCGACTCAGTGAGTTCTGTTGCTAAAAGGTTAAGTACATTGCCTCCACTGTACGTTCTTCAACTGATCCTTTTGTACTTTTTCTACCAACTGTAGAAGGCACTATATATGGAGATTAACTTATATGCATTTATATTTCAATGATTCGCCTTAGATTTGCTCAGTTAATTCACATTTTGAGCATCTAGTCGAGACATTTTTGAGGCTTACTAAAACACCACATGCAATGAATCTTTTTTTAAAACAGGTGAACTTGAATGAGATTGGATGCTGGATGAATGGGCATCCTTCAATGAACATTATTTGAAAATATCAATAACCCTTATCTATTGCTTTACATTTTAACTTCTAAATGCCAGATAAAATCTCTTTAAAATACTCCAGTACTCAAAATATAGACTGAACTACCATACCATAACCCTATACAGGGAGATTAATTAAGAATATTCCAATGATTGGTTTTCACTTCAGATTTTCTCAGTTTAATTACATTGCGAGTATTTAGATAAAACATTTTTGAGGCTTACTAAAACACTACATGTAATAAATCTTCTTTCAATCATACAGCAGAACTCGAGTGAGATTCATTAACAGCTTTTTGGCTTGAACGAACTTTCAAATACTGGATGAATGGCTGTACTTCAATGAACGTTATTTGAAAATATCAATATCGCCTTGTTTTACATTTTAATTTCTAAAATACTCCAGCTACAATTCTAATTCTCAATATTAAATCTAAAAGTATGACTACTCCGCTATTTCCATCCGTATCTGCCAGTGCAGTTACCACAGTGTATTTCTGCTAATTTTCAATTCTACAAATCACAAATTTGTTATTATTCTGCGCTACTTAATGCTCTGCCGTTTGCTGTTCTTCATTCAATTCATAAAAACAATAATAGTATTTATTGACTTTGCCACACGAGAGCAGCAGTAGTAGTAGCAGTAGCTGCAGCTTTGTTTACATTCGCCATAATGTAATGTGCAAATGCAATTTGTACAACAATTTTACAGCGAAACGCGCGAGCGTGACTGTGCGAGTGAGTGTGAGTGTGTTTTGCTTTGTTTGCGGCGTGTTAATTGATTTAAGTGCGGTGCACGTGACGTATGCGCAACGTACGCTGGCAAACATTGCGCATACGCCTGGTGGCAGCTGGAATATTAGGTTATTTAGCCCTTGTTCGAATCGAGCCAGCCCTTACGCTGTCCTAATTAATGCTAATTTAAGTGTTGCCAACTTTATTTCTGAGTCGCAATTAACATTGTGTCAATGGCCAACAGCAACAGCAGAATATTTGCCACACATCATCGAGTCGAGCGCTGCTCGAGAGCTGCTTAACATCGCGTTGAGTACGCACACATGACAAACCACTGACAAGCTGCCAAAAGGGAGTCAGCGAGACAGAGAGTCGTAGCCGTAGCCTCGATAGATGTAAAGATCATTCAACAGTTTATTTATTTCTTTTCTCATTTCTGCTATGCGCTCTCAGCCCACGGCAAATTTCACAATCAACAAATAGCGAACGATGAACGTAGCCTGCCTTTTCAAGTGCTAACAAGTTGCTTGCCTTGCCCCACTCTCTTATCCCCCCTCTCCCACTGCCGACTGTCAGTCAGTCAGTCGATTCGTGTAAGCCGCAACAAGTTGCCGGCATCGTGCTATCCCTATGCCCCCCTCCACCGCCTACATCTCTCCCATCGAGTCAGGTTATGGCATTTGGCACCCACAACGAAACTATGACTCTACGACGACCACGTCGACAACAGGGCGACATAACTGTAATAATTACATAGAGTACTACTGTACCCCCTTCCCCCCTCCCCCCATCCCTTCAACGGGACCATTCAGTTTGCCAATTGGCTCCAAGTGAGTCACATGGCTTGAGGTTTACCCATTGGACACACACAACAACAAGAACAACAACAACAACAACCATGCCACACACACATTTGGAGCCAATGAGAGGCGCCCATTCATTCATAAGGGGCTGCTCGCTGCATGACATCATTCACTTTAAATGGGCAAAAATTAAATCAACTATGTACCAATTTTAGTTATAAACTTATATAACAAGTAAATACCAATCAATTAGCAAACTCTGATGTGTAGATACATATGTACATACATCATATGTTATCTAAGGCATTTGTCATGTGCATTACATACTATATTATAAATATTTGAATATTGTATTTACTTAAAATTATGTGAATTTATATTGTTATGAATTACTTTTGTTTATTTAAATTAATAGTGTTCAGAATGAGCTTTATCAGTGTTGATAAAACTAGGTCCATATCTTTCGATATATGGATAAGAAATTTATAATAAGAAATGAACTAGTACCGATAAGAGATTCACATATCGATGAGCAATGAAAGAGCTATCGATTACGGTCATTAGAAACTTATAATAAGAAATGAACTAGTACCGATAGGAAGTTCACATATCGATGAGCAATGAAAGAGCTATTGATTACGATCATTAGAAACTTGTAATAAGAAATGAACCAGTACCGATAGGAGGTTCTCATATCGATGAGCAATGCAAGAGCTATCGATAACGGTCATTAGGATCGAGGGCATAAATTTTAATTTTCTTCCTTTTTTATCTTTGTACTTTGCGTGTAATAATTGCATTGTGACTGCAAATATATGTATGTTATATCGACTACATTAAAAGTATTATAAAACAGACGTTAAAGAATTTGAATATAACAGACCGCGAATCGTTCCGAAATCAACATTTATGCTAAGGTATATTTTTGAGCTTGGGCCAAGTTGTCTGATTTGCATTATTATATGACATTTCTTTACGCTATTTTTGATATGGTTTTTGTTTTATTTTTGTTATTATTTATAAAGAAATTATAAATAAATGATTTTAATTTTATTTATTAATTTTAATTTCCTTATTTAACTTTCTGCTTAGATTTATCGTAGTTTTTCATTTAAAATCCATTTTAGATTTTTATTATTTTTCCTCACCTTAAATACTAAAATATTTTACTATAGAACGAATATAGTATTATATATTCAGATTCATTTTATTTATATTACTCTCATTTGTTAATCTTATAAATTTACTTTTAGTTCTTAGAGCACACTTTATGCCACACGTAAAACTATCACACTTAAAATGTATTCTTTCTTAGTCAAAGGTGTAAATTCGTCTAGTTAATTGCACTTGTCGTATCTTACACAATTTCGCACTTTACAGAATAGAATTATTATTATTCTTTTTACACATATATTTTTTGCTGCCGCCCCCACGCTGCTCGACACAGTTTCGCCAAAGATTTGTGTGTGTGGTTTTTCCTAGATATGTTTTAGGTACACTTTCACTGCAGTTTTTTTTGGCATGTGCTAGTGCTAGTATGAGTGTCTAGCTGCTGCTAGTGGTAGGTAGTATAAACAGTTGCGTGTGGGCGTTCTATTCCTGGCGAACGCGGCGCACGCACTGCGCAATTAACACATTTGTATCTGACAAATGCAATCTGTGGGCTCGTATCTTTGCGCTGCACTGGCCTCTGGCTGTGCCTAGGCCTAATAATAATGTAATGCAAAATAAATGCGAGACAAGTTGAGTTATTAGTGTGCAACAAAGTAGAGTATACTAGAGTGAGTTTTTCTTTTGGCTTAGTTGCCTAACTTATCCCTTTTGACCCACATTCCTGGCCAACTGAGCCGAGCTTAACCTTTTGCATATTGACCTTGCTCATAGTGCTGGCCCAACCCCAATTGGCCCAAAGACAAAAGTGAAATAACCTTTGCTGATCGCTTAATCAATCATGGCTGGCTTGTATCTATGAATGTATGCCAAATGTATCTGTATCTGTATCTGTAACTGCTGACCTTCAGTGTTTACAATTCGCTGCTGCTGCTGCTGGTGGTTTATTCAAATGTATTTGCTGCTGGCTTTCGGCTGATTCATTTTGCACATTTGACCATTGAGCCAAGGTGAACCTCAACGCTAATCTTGATCTTGTTTACCTTCTGCATGTATCTAACTGCGAGCTGCGAGCGTTCATAAATACAGATACATAAAATATATACATTTTTTATATTTAATATTATCTCAGTTTGCGCATCTTTTTTTGGTTTTCGGGCGCTTTCAAAAGTTGAAGGGCAAATTTCCAGTATTCCAATAATTCCAACAAATTTATGATCTATTTGCCGAGTGTGTGTGTGCGCGAGTGTGTGTGTGTGTATCTCGCTGATTGATTTGCGTGTTGGCCATGTGGGCGAATAGTTTGTAACGCTCACGCGCGTTTTGCTGCCGCTCGGACGTTGAACTCAAACGGTAAATTTACAGCGCAGACGAAAAACATTAATAACACAAGTAAAACGAGAACAACTACAACAACAGCAGCAGCAGCAGCGGCAGCTATAGGCAAACCTACGCCAACATGTAAAGTTCTAACGCCAAAGATAAACAAAAGACAGATTGAAAATGAGCAACGGCAACAGCAGCAGCAACAACAACAATAAATATCAACAAACTACAGTAGAGTCCGGTTATAGCGACTTTCAAGGGACCGACGATTTTACGTCGTTATACCCGGACGACGCATTAACCAAAAGGAGCAAAAAAAAATTTTTTTTTGTTTATTTTAGGGTTGCCATGTTTGTAATAGGTTTTAAAATAAAAGAAATT
Organism: Liodrosophila aerea; assembly: GCA_035045005.1. NCBI lineage: Eukaryota > Metazoa > Arthropoda > Insecta > Diptera > Drosophilidae > Liodrosophila > Liodrosophila aerea. The sequence continues at coordinate 144,700 of JAWNNL010000922.1, read as the reverse complement.
AATTTTTTAATCAAAACAAAAAATTTAATAAATTCAATTCAATAACATAGGTTTTTAGTCGTATACATATGCATTATTCAGAAGCTCACTATGGCGCATTTTGCGCATTAACTCACATTTGGTGAATTTACGCATTAAGTTTTACTTGAAAAAATCAGAAAAAACTAGAAATATAACGGGACATCTCATGGAATAGGCTATGAGGTCTGCACACGCACGCTGTTAACATTTGTGTGACGTCGGTATTGCACTTCGACTCTCTCTCTCTCTTTCCTCTCAGCAGCGTTGCTAAGGCGACAACTAAAACTAAGAGAGAGTAGAGTCGCTGCTACACACACAAGCAAGGGTGCCGATCACTGATAGATACATACATTTCTAACAGCGTCGTTTGATGCTTAAATTTGGCATTTTTTCGCTGTATTTTTTTTCGGTACGTCGCAATATCCGGTTGAATTGTGAAAAATCCCGTCTGTATAGGCGGTTTGTCGCTAAAAGCGGAAACGTACTAAGCGGAGTCCCTTTCATATAAGTTTGTATGGGGACCAACCAAGCCATCGAGTTTTCGTCACAATAACCGGACGGACGCTTTAAGCAGAGTCGTTATAGCCGGACTCTACTGTACTTTGTATTTATAATTATTATCGCAGTCCGCGGCATTTCAAGTGCTCGTGTATCTCTCAGATACTTTTCAGCAGCAGGCCCTCCCCCCGCCTCCCTCCCACTACAATTTAGAACGTGTAAATTGAAAAACTATTTGCCTGTTACAGCTCGCTGCCTGCTGCGACGCCGACGTCGACGTCGACATCGCTCTGCTCTGCCAGCGTCGCTGTGTGGCGTACGATTAAGGCGCAGCTAGCTAAAAGTTGAAGGCCATTGCTGATACGACGCGTAGGACGCGTGTGTTGCCAAATGTGTGCGAGTGTGTGTAGCTAGTTGTTAGCGTTGATTATCTAAGTTAGTACTTTATATTCTCATGTGTGTGTGTGTGTATCTGTGTGTGTGTGTCAAGGCACGTGACAATACGTTGCTCTACATCATCTAGATCTTTGTTTGTATCTGCATTAGAGGTAGAAGCGCGTTGATAGACAAGACGCTGATCACATTCTAACTTCACATTTATTTACTGTATACAATTTCGACGGATATTCGACGAGTGTCGTTAATGAGAATATAATACACATATATTATTATAACAAATAAAATGTTTAGAAATGTAAGAGGAATTTTAGTTCGAAAAAATAAGTAAAAGTATATATTGTGTATATATTTATGCTAATTCTTATACAGTCTTAGGGACAGCAGATCATAGACATAAAAATGTGTGTATAATAAAATGTGCTTCTTAGTTGAAAATATACAGTTGGGATTTTAAAGAAAGCTGCTGATATTCACTCTCAGGTAATATAGAATCAAAATGAGGACATACTTTGCGATTCAACTTAAAATTCAAAATCTTTATCAATAGAGCTCAAATCATGCTAAAAATTATATGGCATCAAGAATAAAGATTTTCGCTTAAGATTCTTACATTTTGAAAGTAGACAAACTTGATTTGAAATTTGAGAAGAACTTTAATACTATACAACTTTCTTTAACTGAAGTCCATCTGCAACTAATTAAAGAATTACTTCAATCAAGAAAACTTATTAATGAATTGAGTTAATATGTTGAAATTTGATTAGGTATTTTCTACCAAGATTATAGTAACAATAATACTGATAAATAATACTTCATAAATATACATTTAATAATAGATTCAAGTGCTAGACTCCAGGCCCCCTTCAACGACTTTTGCAGAAGCTGTCGTGACGAAGAAGAAGAGGAAACAGTCCATCACCTCCTCTGTTCTTGTCCTGCCCTATGTAGAACCAGGTTCTTTTACCTGGGAGTCTACCATCTAACAGACCTGACAGACCTTGCTCCAATAAAGCTAAGGAATCTGAGACGGTTCATAAAAGCCTCAGGCTGGTCTTAAATCAAATTAGTTGGAAATTATTAAATTTGCCCATGCGGAACCACAATGGGCCTCTTTTGGCCTAAGTGAGCTGAGGTTCATTCCTCAGCTACCGCTCAACCTAACCTAAACTAATAGATTCAAGTAATCTAGATTCTGGTTATAATAAAATTGATAATAAATACTTAATAAATAAAATTTAATATAAGATTTGCTAGCTCTACTTTAGTAGTTTCTGGTATAAGTATCGGATACTTTAGGGGTTACTCTTACTAGTTCAATATTAAGTTTATATTGATAATAAATACTAAAATTTAATATAAGATTTGTTAGCTATACATTAGTAGTTTCTGGTATAAGTATCGTATACTTTGGCGGTTACTCTTACTAGTTCAATATTAGGCTTAGGTTTGCCAAATTCGTTAACAAACATTGCTTCAATTGAATTGACAATCGACTTGTGCTTTTAATGCTTATAGAAATCCCTTTTAAATAATATTCTGAAAGAGCAAAAAATACATTTTATTTTCTATATAGTGAGTACAAACATGTGGCCACAGTATAAAGTTCATGCGTTGGTGAATTTTCAGAACTTTTACAGCATTGTTTGCTAAACAAATAGCCAACGGACAATGCGGACATATTGCGCAATTTACTGATCGCACACACACGCTGCCTCCCCCCTACTCATCCCCCCTTCCTCCACGCCTCTCTGGTAGTTCTGTTCTATTCTGTTTGAGGTCTCAAGTGCTTGTGTGTCTGATAAGCGTTCAAATGTGTGGACGCAAATAATTTTTAAACAATTTGTACGTAAGCAGCTGAAAGTAAAAGTTCCAACTGCCATTGCACTCATTAATTAAACACGTATGTGTGCGTGTGTGTGTGTGTGTGTGGTGTGTGCACAATTTGCATTAAAAGTGCAAGTGAAAATAAAAACTGCAATCGCAAAGTGTAAATTGCAATTGCATATTGCATCGGGGCTCGTCAATGAGAACGGAAAATGAAATTGAAAAACTCGACGCGTTTTACTATCGCTGCTGGCGCCGACATGCTGCTAATTTTTAATTACATATATATTTTTATACATATATAATATTTTTTTTTATTAATTTACTTTACCCTTTGCCAAAGGCGATGAATCTGGCATGAGTGTGCTAAAAGAAATCTTAACAAATTCCACTGCGATTACAAAAGGTTGAGTAATATCGAGCTCTATAATATGGCGAATGCAACTGTAAACTTCTACATGTCTCAGTTTGCTTACGTCTCTCATTAGCAGTCATTATTAGCGAAGATCTAAAGTTTATTTGTGTTGGGTGTAAATTTGAGAAAGTCTCTCCCATTTCAAGTGTTTAGTCTTCTAGGGAATATGAGCGGAGATTTAATGAGTAAAACCATTTCTATTTGGAGCTTAGAGTCCAAGCACTAATGGTCTGAAATCTTATAAGATTTATACGATACTCTAGCTTAAACAGAGCGCATGTGTAATACCGATATGAGATCGAAATATATAGAAGAAAATATATAACCTTCGAGCTAGCAAAAAACCTATATAAGATCATATTTATGGTAATGATATTTAGGTAAAGACCACATTTAAGATCATATTTATATTAATGATATTTAGGTAAATCTTTATTCTGAAGCAAGTATCCAAATTGAGTTGAGTTGATCTGATAAGCCAAATTTGATATAATATAAGCGATAATTCAGTTGAAGTAGAGCTTCCTTTTGTGTAGTACTTTAGAATCAACTGATTCGAGAGGCTAAAGAACTTAAGGTCTTAAAGGTTAGGCTTACGATTCTTTTCCTCTTAAAGTACTAGATCCTTGTAGTAGTATAGTACATATATGTATAGTATGTATAGTATAGTATAGTAGTATATCAGTATAAGGTACTAGTATAGTATAGTATAGTATAGTATAGTATAGTATAGTATAGTATTGTATAGTTTAGTATAGAATAATATAGTATAATATAGTACAGTATAGTATAGTATAGTATAGTTCTAGTATAGAATAATATAGTATAATATAGTATAGTATAGTCATAGTATTGTCTATAGTCTATACATGTATCAACCGTCAAAAATCAGTAAAGGTACTATATACATATGTATATCTATACTAGAAGACATCATTCTATAAATGAGGTTTAACTATAAGAAACTTCCTCAATGCTAATACATTCTGAAATCCTATAATTCATATAGGAACCTCCGATGAAAATTAGAATTTGAGGGTCGTTAGATTGAACTGACTTTCTACAATTTAAATTTTTGCAGAATTAAAGCATAATTAAAATCAAAATATATAAGCTTGCAAAAGCCTGTATAAAACTGCAAGCCGGTATATACATACATATGTATGTACAGTTGTATATATGTACACCATAAGACCCCCATAGAAGAAATAAATAAATAAAATATGTGCACAACATTCAAGTTTCTAAAATTGAATGCACAATTAATTTTGCATTGCGAAATGTGTGGAATATAAATGCGAAATGTATGTATATTGTATGGATTTTGTTATACTATAACGTAAATATGTGCACACGTACACACACACACACACACACACACACACACACACACATACATGTGACAATACATATAGACGACAATCAAATTGTAATACCAAATGAAAGCCGCGTGATCGTCTGTCGCAGTAAAAATTTAGAACGTTTGCAGAAATGAAATAAAGAGAACAACAACAACAACAAGAAGAAGAAGAGCAACAGCAAGGAATAAGTAAATAAATAATAATATATATAAATAAATAAATAAGAAGGAAAACGAACGGCGAGAGCTGACGACTGAAAGCGAAAGTGCTGCGAAGAGCTAGAGATAGTTTAATGGCCGTTGGTTGGTGTGAGCGTGTACCGTTACGTGTGTGCGATTATGTAGTCGGTTGTGTTATAATATGCGAAGAGAGCGATGGCAGGAGAAGCGCAAGAGAAGAGCGGCGGGCGCGCAGCACGTACACACAATAAGAACGCGACGCTGGCGCTGCTGCTGACGCTGACGTCGACGGCACAAATAAAAAGCGCTTACGACAGCGCCGGGCCCCACACACAAACACACGCACACACGCATACACGCCTACACCCACACACAAGAGCGTGTAGTTGTAAATGTTATTATTGTTATTGTTAAGCATACACTCGCTGGCGATCACCCCCGCTCTCTCCGCGCCCACACACACTACTCACTCACTGCCCGCTCGCTCTCTCCATGGTCACACACATTCGCGAAAAAGTTCTTTGACGTTTTGTTTATTTATTTTGTTAAGCACTCGCTGAGCGCTCGCCGCTCTCTCCGCTCTTACGAAAAGCTCTCTCACTCCCGCTCGCCGAAGCTTTGGCGCACTCTCTGTGTGTGAGAAATGTATACAAAGCGTAATGAAAAGCAAAAGTAATTCTTATCAATTGCAGCTCCCCGCCTCACCTCGCACCTTGGCTGTGCTGCATTAGAACTTTGCCCAAAAGCAGTTAAGATTAGCGTGAATTGTAAAAAAAGCACCCAAAAAAGAGCCATCACACATTACACACGCACTCACACAACACACAAGTGTGTATACTACATACATACATACATACATACATACATACATATAAATCATTAAGTAATTCTATTAATAATACTGATGTGCACGTAAGCATGAGAAGTTAAAGTAAAATCAGCAAGTACATGCAGATAGATTATGTACAATGAACTTGAACTTACTTTAACATGTGATGGAGTATTCCATATTCGATTAACAGGGATGAAAAAGAGTACAGTTTTTACAGTTTATATGTGGAGTATATCATTTATAGATGTGATAAAATATATCTGAAAAATTTCATCTCAATCAAACTATTAGCAAAATAACTTATAGAAAATACTTTCAGTTTAGTATAATTTATTTTGTATAATAATGATTATATTCTAGAAATTATTCTTCTAAAATTCAGATAAATATCTAGCAAAATTCTGAAGAAATGTAAATCAAATTTAAATAATATCAACATATTTTTTGTAAATTATTTCTTATTTTTATGAGAATTATTCTGCTTAAAAAAAAGTATTTTGCTGATATAAAATATGAATTTAAATTCTAGAATTTTTTATTATTTCTATAATTTTGTATAACTTATATTTTATTTTAATAAATTTTCTACTTAAACAGATACTTGATAACTTTTTCGTAGGTTTTTAAAAACAGTAAATGTACTTAATTGGCAAATGAAAACTTGCTTAAAGCTTTAAAATGTTTAAAGCTCGTATTATTTCCTCCTTCGTGTATTCCCTCTCTTCTCCAATCTCTATTCTTTTTACACACTTGTAAACAAGTCCATAAATAAGAGCATAAGTATCAAATTAAATTCTAAAATTTAAATACAAATTGTAGAATTTTATATAATTTGTAAAATTTTTTATAATTTGTAAAATTTTTTATAATTTGTATGATTTTATAAAAGGTTTATTTTATTTTAATTATTTTTTTTGATAAATATGGCTTTAAAACAAGTAAATATAAATACTTAAATGTCAAATGAAAACTTGCTTAAAGCTTTAAAATATTTAAAGCTCATCTTTTATTCTCTGTCGCCCATACTCTTCTCCCTACACACACACACACATACACACATGTAAACAGGTCCATAAATAAGCGAGCTTAATAAATTAAAGTTGGCTTATCCCAGGCCATTACATATGGCATTATGGCAAATTCCACTGAGCACCGACTCGGTTTACAACTAAATTTTGTGGGATGTTTGCTGGAGCAATTAACAGTTAGCCAGCAGCTAAACATGGCGGCAACAAACGGCAATTAGCACGAGGCATAGCAATGACAGGCACAGGGCGAGTGGGACACACGTTTAACCCTTGTTATCGATGGTACGGAAATGCAATTAATAATTTCGGCAATCAGGTAACTTCATGGCATTGCTTCCGCTCCCCCAACCCTCTGGATTGTAATAAACAATTGTGTTTAATGACAAATTATCATTTCCGACACATATCGAAGTGTCTGCTAATGAATGGCGATAACGATAACACAGGCGAGAATATGGAAGCAGAGACTACTTCCGCTTCCGTTTCCGATTTCTAAATTTATACCTCAAGATAGATAACTCTTCTTTTCGCAATAGTTTGCTGCCTAGAGACAGGGGAGTGACTCTGGAGCGTATATCATAGAATTTGTGCCAGCAGAAATTGCAAACACAATGTGATTATTTATCTATTATTATTGTTGTTGTTGTTCCCGATAAGGCTGTGCAAATTTAACAGTTGTTGTCTATTTGTTTAAGTGCGAAACTTGCCAAAAATGTCTAGGTAATATTGGCAATTATAGTAAGTAAGGAACAAGGCAAAGAAAACAGTAACAAATATACTCTACAATTAACACAAACGTACTGAAGAGACTGGCTTTTGTTTCCACTCTTGTCACGACAATTGGCAAACAAAGTTCTAGTTGAAACTGAATAGAACAGGTGTTAATAGCGGTTTAATTGAAATGTTGAAGCTTAAATTAATTATAATAATTATAATATTTGCAAAATGTGAATATAGTATAATTATAAAAAAACTGTTTGATTTTTGTAGCACTTTATAGGCCTCAACAGATTATTATAGTTTTGTTTTTAACTTAAGTGGTGGATTTTTAATTTATTCACTTAAATATCCAGATTTTTAGAATCAATCTTAAACAGCGGTGCCCAAAATAGTTTTGAGATCAGTGGTACCCAAAGTCATACTATCAAGCTCGAGTTCGTAAAATCTGCATGTAAAAGGAATTATGGAATTATTCACATTATGAATAATTCCATAATTCCTATCACATGTGCGTTTTGCTTGGCAGCGCTGTTTTCACATGCTCAGCCGCTGCTCGCACACATACAGGCGTCACGCTTCGCTGTTTTTAAAAACGCTCATAGAATTCATATTATATGTTATTGTTTAGGTTTAGAAAACTCTATTAATATCTCTGAAATGTATCGGAGCTATTCTCAGATAAAACGTGCATATAAATATTACATAAAAACCATAAAAATTACAAAACATTTATAAATATAAAGAATAAAACTGTTCTGATAAAGAACATTATTTATAGGCATTTTATTGTCGATTAGAAATCTGTATGAATACAAAAATAGTATATAAAAAACTCGGAAAGGTACAGTCGGATGCAACCGACAGTAGAAGACCGTGTACTTTCCCTTGCAACAGCGAATATCTCCGGTGTTTATTATCCGATTGAGCCACAATTCACAGCACTGATGAAGGTTACCATAAGATCTTTGTATGCTGAAGCACAAGTTTGTATCTGTGGTGGTTTTTCGCGGTTTGCGAGGGAGAAGGGGAGGTATAAACAATTTACCATAAACGAGATCTTGGTGCTCATATGGACATGGCTATATCAATCTCCTTCTGCCTGTTACATACATTTCTGAGTTGCACAAACTTACTAGACCCTTTTGTACTTTTTTAAAGTACAGGGTCTAAAAATTACACATAATAGAATCTATTATTATTTATAATCTATTAAATTGATTATAATTATTTTCTTCAATTTAAACGATTTCTTAGAAATTGAAATGGAAATGAGGTACTTTACAATGAACTATAGATAGATATATCTATATTATATATAGTAATAACTATATATATTTTATTAACAGGAAGTTCTTCGGGGCTTAATTATTTCTGTATTCAATTATATTTAGTATGATTTCTGTCTGAATTTCAATTCTTCATTTTGTTGTTATTGCAATAATATTTCAACAGAGACTTTATTATCAATCAAAGCTATTGTTCACTTGAATTGTTTGCTATAGTTTGCGTATGCTTATCGATGATTATACTAATAGTTCTCTCATTATTATTCCAGGTACAACACTGAACAAGGAGCTATGGACCAGCAATTCTGTTTACGCTGGAACAATCATCCTACAAATCTGACCGGCGTGCTGACCTCACTGCTGCAGCGTGAGGCGCTCTGCGATGTCACTCTCGCCTGTGAGGGTGAAACAGTCAAGGTGAGTGAAAGTTCTAGTTATTACATTGATTATATACTGATTGAGTGCTTTACGCATTACAGGCACATCAAACCATACTGTCGGCCTGCAGTCCATATTTTGAGACGATTTTCCTACAGAATCAGCATCCACATCCCATCATCTACTTGAAAGATGTACGATACTCAGAGATGCGCTCCCTGCTCGACTTCATGTACAAGGGCGAGGTCAATGTGGGACAGAGCTCGTTGCCCATGTTTCTGAAAACCGCCGAAAGTCTGCAGGTATGCATATATACGATTACACTGAGAGAAATCTGAACTAAAGTGAAACTTTCATTCTTTCTTTAGGTGCGCGGCCTTACAGATAACAACAATCTGAACTATCGTTCCGATTGTGATAAGATGCGCGACTCGGCAGCCAGCTCGCCCACTGGGCGTGGCCCCAGCTATGGTGGCATGGGCGCCGATGTGCGTGACTCTCGCGACTCCCTGCGCTCCCGCTGCGAACGCGATCTGCGCGAAGATCTGCAGCGCAGCAGCAGCAGCCTCAGCTTGAGTGAACGCAGCTCGGCCGCTGCTGCCGCGGCTGCTGCTGCTGCCGCTGTGGCCGCTGCCGGTGGCAATGTGAATGCCGCTGTCGCTGCACTGGGTCAACTGACAACCAGCGCCGGCGAACGATCTCCCAGCGTGGGCAGCGCCAGTGCTGCCGCTGCTGCAATGGCTGCTGCCGTTGCTGCTGCTGCTGCCAATCGAAGCGCCAGCGCTGATGTTCTCAATAGTCGCAGCGATGCGTGCAGCGATCGGGGCAGCGATAGGGGCACTCTGGAGCGTGCCGATAGTCGGGATGAGCTGCTGCAGCTGGACTACAGTACTAAGGATAATAATAATAGTAACAACAGCAACAACAACAACAACAGCAACAACAACAATAACAACAGCAACAGCAGTAGTAGCAACAACAACAACAACAACAACAACAACAATAGCAGCAGCAACAACAACCGAGAGCGACACGATAGCAGAGAGCGAGATCGTGACAGAGAACTCTCCACGACGCCGGTGGATCAGCTGTGTAGTAGTAAGCGCAGACGTAAGAACTCATCATCCAACTGTGATAATTCGTTGTCCTCAAGCCATCATGTGAATGCGGCCCACATACAGGACAGGCACTACGCGCACGACTCTCAGGTGAGCTTCCCACAGCGAGCATTTGCATAACAACAATAACAACCATAAATCCAATGATCAGTTCAAAAGAAAAGACAGTCTGTGCAGAAAGTATGTCTTCCACAGTCTGTTCGAGTCGGAGAGTACAGCTAAAGGTCTTGCAAGTTGACCTTGTTTAGTATGCTAAACCCTAGACGCAAGTGTCTATATCACAGACATTTCTAAATACCTTTACGATTTCCAAGCATATGGTAAACACTTTATGCTGATCACCTGATAAGCATACTTTATATTTGAGCAAGAGCCAACTGCAGTTTATTTGTGGAAATAAACTCACTGCGATCAAATGGGTAATTGAGAGGTACTAGCTATGTCTAGGTAGTTATACTTAGTTATACCAAAGTTATACATAGATTGACTACCATGCCGCAAGACTCGTTTAACCCTTCAACCACTTCTGCAGAAGGAAAAGTAGGATCAGGATTAGCTTCTAATAATATTATTTATTTTTATATCTATTTTTATATAGCATAGTTTAATTTAGTATAAGATGATATAGGAGATTTTATAGCATAGTATTGGACAATATCTGTATTTTACCAAAAGACCAAAACTTCAGGAGTATATATCATATTTGGGATCTATAAATCTTGGCTCTTGAAATAGAAAATTGTATAATATGTACTAAACAGAAAATGTACAAAAATTTATAGTTTTGTCTATGTACTTGTCTATATGGATTGAGTAGTATAGGATTTCGTTAGTCTAGTAAAGCAAAGCATAGCAAAAGATGGTATAGGATAGTATAATTTGGTTTAATATGATATAGGAGATTTTATAGCGTAGTATTGAACAGTATAGTATATGTCTTTTATAAGGCCAAAGCTTAAGGAGTATATTTCATATTGGGCTTCTATACCCTTTAGCTCTTAAAATATGCTTAAAATGCTATAACAATATACCGAAAATATACTAAAATTTATAGTTATTTCTATGTACTTGTATATAATGTATTCGATTATAGGATTGAATAGTATAGAATTTCATTAGTCTAGTAAAACAAAGCATAGCAAAAGATGGTAAAGTATAGTATAATGAAGATGGTATAGGATAGTATAATTTGGTATAAGATGATATAGGAGATATTATAGCGTAGTATTGGACAGTATACTTAGTATACGTCTTTTATTCTATAAACTTTAGCTCTTAAAATATGCTTAAGTTTGTATAACAATAAACAGAAAATATGCAAAAATTTATAGTTATTTCTATGTACTTCTATATAATGTATACGATTATAGGATTGAATAGTATAGGATTTAGTTAGTCTAGTAAAACAAAGCATAGCAAAAGATGGTATAGGATAGTTTAATTTGGTATAAGATGTATATCATCTAACCTTATAAGGTGGCTGTGGACAGAAAAGTTTATGTAGTTTGTGATATGATATTATGAGTACATATGTTTAAGGATAGTAGTAGAGTATACTAAATGATATCATAGAATAGTATAATAGAATATTAGAATTTGCATAGTAAATCACAGCACAATAAAGTACAGCCAGGTATGTGGTTTATGTACACAAATAAAAAGTATACAATTCGATAGACATTTACACAAATTCTTTGTTATCAGTGGCGAATGTTGTTTTGCTTATCAGCAACAGCTGTTGATGTGTACAATCCATAACATCCAGCGATAGGACTCTGTCTTCGCTCACGTGATTGAGCTCAGAACCATTTAGTCTGCCACAGAACTTTTGGGGTCTATCAGCTGTCCGTCATCTGCGATCATAATTGTGAGAGAGCCTTATCAGTGCCAACTGGCACGCGCCGCAACTCTCGCAACGATTGAGGTCACAAATATTTCTGGCATTTCGTTTATAACTGATAAGAGTAACATAGAGAGAGTGTATATTAATTCGTTGTGTTTCTTTTCTCCTCAGGCCAGCAATTTCAAGTCGAGTCCCGTGCCGAAGACAGGAGGCGGCAGCACATCGGAGTCGGAGGATGCGGGCGGCGGTTGTGGCAGACGCGATTCACCGCTATCGATGACAGTTGGCCATCTGGGCGGTGGCAATGTGGGCGCGGCCAGTGCGCTGAGCGGTCTCAGTCAGTCGCTAAGTATTAAGCAGGAGCTAATGGATGCCCAGCAGCAGCAACAGCAGCAGCATCGAGAGCATCACGTGGCATTGCCACCCGAATACTTGCCGGTAAGTGGACACAATCGATAACACTCGATAACACTATCGATAACACGCTCGCTCGATAGACTCGTTTGCATTTCTAGTCTGCTAAGTTAATTGTTAAGGTTTTTTCTTTTGAACCGGTGCGATGGTTCCAAGTATTTTTGTTCCCTCCATTTGGAGATTCTCTAATGTACTTTAAGCCAATTGCAAAATGCTTCAAAAACAGTTTGATACACACCCAAAAAAACAAAAAGCTGCTAACATTTTTTTGTTCTCGTTGTAAAATTTAAGTAAAAGAAAAACGCGTAAAGCAACATGGAGCAGAACGAAGGATTGGTTGTTTTCTTATGATTGTAATTTTTGTTTTGGTTTTTGTTTCTATAGCATGGAATATATCGGCCAAGAAAAAGAAAAAATCTCAACAATTTGACAAAAAATAAAGTATGAAAAAACAAAAAACAGCGAAAAATCCTTCCTTCTACCAATAGTTTGTTTTGCCACTTTCTTTTTCTTAAGTTCTGTTTTGTGTTCTTCTTCTTTTGTGTTTGTTTTTTCGGTTTGTTTTGCACCTTTGTTTAGCCCAAGCCAAAAGACACTGACGCGTTTTCAGCTGGCAGCAAAACGAGCTCAACGCCGGCCAGCATGCATCAGTTGCTCCTGCAGCAGGCAGTGGAGGCGCAACTCAAGACGCTGCAGCTGCAGTATCGCCAGGAGACCCTAGACAGCACCGTGCAACGTTTGCTGCAACAACAGCAGCAACAGCAGCAGAAACAGCAGCAACAGAAACAGCAGCAGCAACAACAACAGCAGCAGCAACAGCAGCAACACCCGCAGCCTCCACAGCACTCCAAGCCTCTGCTGGGGCCACCTGCCACTGGCTCCGGTTCATCACGCAAGAGCGGACGCTTTCGTGCCAATTGGCTATATCAATTCGATTGGCTGCAATACGATGAGCTCGCCAATACGATGTTCTGCAAGTTCTGCCGCAAATGGAGCACCGAGTTGGCCGATATACGCACCTCCTTTGTGGAGGGCAACTCCAACTTTCGCCTCGAGATAGTGAATCATCACAACAAGTGCAAGTCGCATCGCCTCTGCTACGAGCGTGAGCTGCAGGAACAGGGCAATATATCAACAACAACAACAGCAGCAGCAGCAGCAACAGCAGCAGCAGCAGCAACATCATCAGCAGCAACAGCCAAGCGTACCACTCCGCCGGATATCATTACCATAAATGTGGGCGAGGATAGCGCCTGATGTGCCCCACACACACACACACACACACACACACACGACTAGAGTTGCAATACTATCGCATGTGCTCGATAGTATCGAAAGCATTGAAGTTTTGAGCATTATAAGTTCTTTTTTGGTGAATTGAATTAAATTGTGAAAATAAATGAGTATTGATTTGTCTTGAGTATGAAGAAGAAATAGTTCCAAATGAAAGTCGTTTTTGTATAATTTTTTATTATTATTTTGATATGGAAATAATTTGAATTTTATTTAAATTGAAATAAAATAAAATATTGTAAAGGAAAACACAATGTTTTAAACATTGAAAAAAGGAAATTAAATATTTTAAGTTAAATAAAAAAGTAAAAAAAGTAAAAGAAATTTAAATAATATATTTAAACCGAAATAAAGAATGAGAAACCGTAAAATAAATTTTAATAAAATATTATACAATTAAATAAAATATTTAAAATTGAAATACAAAAATTAAAATTTGAACTGAAATATTTAAAAATGAAATAAAATATTTAAAACGAAACAAAATATTGAAAAACAAAACGGAGGAATAAAAAAGTATTTATATAAATTTTATAAAATTGATATAATATATTAACAATAAAGTTAAAAATCTGAAAATGAAATGTAATCAAATTGACCAACGATACTATCGACAGCGCCAACGATAGTTGTCCAGCTCTAATACACACACCCACACACACACTCTTTTGTTGCACACGCTCAGGATTTAGTTGTTAGTCGTAGTATTAGACTTTTGTAATTAGTTTAAGTCGAAGCATTTTGCAATTGAGAATAAAATTTGGAGTAAACTAAAATCAAACTATGATCAAATTAATCGCAGCTTAATGCCAGTCTTCATACTAACACCGTTATAACTGTCTCTATCTGTGTATTTATCTAACGCGTTCCCATACGTGTAGAGCGCCGCTGCCATGAAAATGCATGCCGAGGATATGTCCACGCTGCTCAGCCAGCACGCCCTGCAGGCGGCGGATGCCCGGGAGGATCATAACGATACCAAGCAGTTGCCACTCGACCAGACGGACAACATTGACGGTGAGTAACTGCACAAGTTATATACCAACTATATATATACCAGATGTTTTCCGTTTGAAAAGTATATATGTACTTTTTTGAAATTATGTTTACCGTAATCTCCTCCTCTGTCTCTCTGTCTCTGTGCTTTGAAGCTAATGCACTTGAAACTAAAAAAAACAAATTTATAAAAATTATTTAAATAGCTTTGTTTACTGTAAAAATAACTTTGATTTCGAGCGAAATTGATATTTTGTATTATAAAAAAAAACAAACGTAGAGAGTTTATTATTTAGTTTAATTTTCCGTATAACCCCGTAACTATCCCAGCGAACACTATCCCCCCTGTAGAAGTAGTTCCAGGCACAGCACCTGCAAGGTACGGGCATATCCGACTGTCTGATATACCCTTACCTGTGGCAGTTGCATTGCCTGGAGACAGCCTAAAGTATATCTAGCATTTCCTGCATGCATATTATATTATTGTATAGTACCCCAAACCCCCAAACCCATATGAATCAAGCTGTTAAAGGGCCTCTAAATAATACCCCCGAATACCCCCACTCTTCCCCCTCTATTACAATACAGACTCGTACATACTATACAGAATTTATTTTAATATAAATCTTATTGTTTTTTTGCTTTTGTAATTATGTATTTACCTTATGTATCTTTACTTTTTTATTGGCGTTTCGAATGCTAAAAAAACCGAAAATTTTATTAGTATAAAAAAAAGAATGCAATGCAAAGTCATTCTCCGTCTCGTCTGAGATGAAGTGCAACAGATCAACACCTCTCCTACCAATTAGTTTATACCTTATATACTATATGCTATATACTATGTACTATTATACATAATATGTTGTTTGCCGTACTCTATAGATATTGCCAGCGTTACTCGTACTCCTATATGGTTATTTCTATATACATGTATACATAAATAGCTTTAGGCTTTATCGTAATCGTAATCGTAATATCGTAATCGTAATCGTAAATCGTATTTAGTTACGGTTTAGTTTGTATGTTGCCGTTGCATGTTGCATGTTTATGACGCATACACACACGCCCTCATCTACTATTATTATTATTACTATTATTAGTATTTATTTTAATTTATTTAATTATTTACTTATTACGCTAGTTAAGTTTAGTTCTTTTATTATTATTTTCCCCAAAAAAAATAGTTTTACTCCCCTAGGAAATGCCTCCGCTGATACATCACAAGAAAGTGTCTAATCGGCTCACAATAATATTAAAAAAATTTAAAAAAAATCACATATATACACACACACACACACTCCCTTAAGTAGCTCCATTTTTTACAGCTTTTTATGTTATTTATTTTTAACTCTTCTTTATTTACTTTTGAAGCCGTTGCAGTGCGTTGTTCTATTAATTTTAAAATGATTTTTTCTGCTATAATTTTAACTTCCATAACTCGAAATAATATTTAAAAAAAAAAAGAAAACTTCAAATGAAAACCCTCAAATTTTTCAACTCTATTTTCGTCTTTAATGTTGCAACTTATTGTCTAAGAAAATCGAAATACATAATAAACTCCAATCAAAAGTATATTTACGATTTCGGTAAAGAACTAAAACTTCCAAGTAAAAACAAGATAATTAACAAATACTTGGACCCTTTGGGTCTACTACAAGACGCCACAGCTTCAAAATTCATTAAGTTTCTGTATAATTTTTCTGTTGAATATTTACACTAACTCTCTCTCTCTCTATCTCTATATATCTCTCTCTCTGTTGCTGCATATGAACTACTATAATTTAATGTGAGCTCAGTTTATTTGCCACACTGTTTAAAGAGCTGTAACCGATTGATTGGTTGATTGATTGTGTGTGTTTGTTATATTTTTTAATTGGTTTTTGTCCAACTACTAAATGTTTTCGCTTCTCTTTATATACATATATACTCTCTATGTATGTGTGTGTGTCTGTATTTCTGTGTGTGTATTTGTGTGATCTGCCCCACTCCCAAGGAGAGTTGCCCCCCGCACACTGGTGCCAACATGCGCAAAAACCGAAGGAAACGCATCAAGCAAACCCCCACCCCAGGTGTAGAAAAGAACTGGAATTTGTCTATAGAGAAATACTACAAAAATTGTAACACTATAAGCGTGAATTTGTTGCAACATTGAAGTACTGAAATGAAGGAATATGATAACAAAAGAAAAGAGAACCGATAAGAGACGATTGTATTATAATATGTAAATGCTCACAAATGACACAAACATATTGTATGAGTTTATTTTTAACATTTTGATTTGTTTACACTGTTGTTCATTATTTTTTTTGATTACTATTATACTCCTTATGCCAATCTCTATATACATTATACATACTCTATATATACATATAGCTGAATTGTGATTTTTCTAGAGCCTAACGATACCCTCTAGCTTCTAAGGCCAACTTTCATTTGATTTTTAAAAACTGTTTATTGATTACAAGTGCCACAAACCATGCCACACACATAATCCTTATGATTTCCATATGATTTTGAAAATGTACCTTGAGTGATACCCACCCGTACCACTGTACCAACAGCTAGACAACAGCCGGCTTTAACTCCTAGTTCCACTGTCAATGCATTTGATTTACAAACTGTTCTGTTCTACCATACCAAACACACTAAATGAAATGATATATCAAATTTTATATACGCTATATACGAATCGGTAAACGAAGATATATAGAATGAAATTCTGTAGCTGTCTGTTGTTCCATACGTTTTGCATATATACCTAAACATAATCGTATCTTTGCCTATATACTATATAAATATATATATATACATAATACCATATATACCTATATGCTAGACACTCCCACACGCTCCCCTCTAAGTTCATGCCATGCAAATTGGCCACAGCCCACTGTAGGCGACAGAGCGCATCCCAAGGCCTAACTTGCTACTTTGCCACCTGTTGCACCATTCGGCCATTCCTTTGCCACCTGCCACATGCCACAGTGATAACGCATAATACGAAAACCAATGCAAATGTTTGCAGGTCGCGTTAAATGTTATAACAAACCAGAGCGGGATCGGGAGCGGGATCAGGATGAGGAGCAGCACACGACGCTTCTCGATAGTCCGCCGCAAGAAATGCAGCTGGAGGTGGAGACGTCGCCACCAGAGGAGGCCTATCATGCCACGCCCAAGTATCGACGTGCCATCGTCTATGCGCCTCACGAGGAGCAGCCGCTGCCGCAGCCAGAGATCTATGTGGACAACTGCGAGTACAAGTGCAAGGAGCGTAATATGCGTGCCATACGCTGCAGTCGCCAGCTCTTGCCGCATCCACATCAGGTGGAGGTGCCACAGACGGCGCTCAATCTGGGCAGGCACGTGGAGGCGCCACACTGTGTGGCCGGAGATGCCGGTGACTATTCGCCCAGCTATACGCCACACCTGAGTTACGGCTCACCCAATGCTGCTCAGTCTCAGCAGTTGGAACTGGCATATGCCGCACCACCCTTGCCACCTCCGCATCCCTCGCCTCACTATGGCAGTCCCCTCTCGCCGCAGCCCAGCTCGTCCAGCTCCTCCTCTGCCGCAGCGGCGGCAGCAGCAGCAGCGGCTGCCAATCGGCGGGATCACAACATTGACTACTCGACGCTGTTCGTGCAACTGTCGGGCACACTGCCCACACTGTATCGGTGTGTGAGCTGCAACAAGATCGTGTCGAATCGGTGGCACCATGCCAACATCCACCGGCCGCAGAGCCACGAGTGTCCCGTCTGTGGGCAGAAGTTCACACGGCGCGACAACATGAAGGCCCATTGCAAGATCAAGCATGCGGACATCAAGGATCGTTTCTTCAGTCATTATGTACATATGTGATCAGTTCTCTAGTTAGATGTGTGCTAATCCAAGATACTATATACTATATACCCCGTACTATATGAAAAGTCTGCACTCAGTTATACGTACTTCTAGCCCAGGCATCAAGAACTAAAGTTAAACAAATCAAAATACGAAATACCAAATACCAAATATGCAAAGAACTAAAACAAAAGGTTTTCACTCTATTCAAAATATACGTAATATTTATTACTATACTTGATAACTCGAGCAATTGCGAATCAAAGAGCATATATTATATACACATCTCTATACATGTAGTAGTTGATTTAAAAGACTTTTATTATTGTTACTTATAGAACCTTTAGATGCTTTTTTTCTACAACCGAGAGCAGTACTTAAGAGCAAACTTTGACAAGTATTACATTAGAATTCCACAACTTAGGTTTCCAGACTTGAATGTTTCATTTCATTATTATTATTAACATGTGCTGTAGTCGGGTTTTTCTCTTAATTTTTAACTAATATTTTGTGTGTGCCATAAGAGTTTAAAGAACAAAACAAAGTCACATTGAAACGTCCAAGCTAAAAGATAAAAATATCTATTTATAATAATCATAATGTTATTGTGTATAAATGTTGCAACGAGTGAGGCAAAACGCAAACAACGAGACTTAAGCAATAATTATTAACAGAAATAAACAACTCCAAAAAGTTTGTGTCATTTGCTAGAAATTGTTATACTATGTTCAATTCATTTATAGAGTGTTTAATTTGTGGTGAGAGGTCTGCTTGAATCCAATGAGGAATGTAGTAAAAATTATATGAGAGCTTCAAGTACAGTAGTGCGCAAAATATGAAGACTGCCATAACTCATAATTAAAATAAATCTGACATATTCACTGTAAACTGATCTATATTGTTTACAACATTAAATTTCTTAACTGAAATAGTTTCCTCTTGAGCAGTGAATATGTCGTACGAGCTCAGTGTAAACTAGGCATGCGTAAATTTATTTGAAATATTAAATATATATATATATATTTATATATAAAAATCGATTTCATTTAGATTTACTGCTTTAAAAATAATATAATAAAATAATTAAAAAAAAAAACAAATTATTAAATATATATTAAAATCAATATATCTTTACTATATAGAGTAAACCCTTTTTAAATTTAAAATCTCATAATTGGCATAAAAAATTGCTTAAAATTTAAGCTCATAGAATAGGGTTTTCTATAAACTATATTTTATAAAAATATAGTCTTCATATCGAAGTCTTTTGAGAAGTGTCATTTCGAAACAAAAAGATAAAGATACTCTAATAAAATCTGGCTCTATTAAGTTAAAGCGCTTGAGTCGACATATCATCAATATTAAAGAGAAAATTATAAATAAAATAATTATAATAACGATAACAATGTTTTTTCGATATATATTGTATCGAATTGTTTGAGTTATAGCAGTCTTGAAGCACTCGTAATCTATTGAACGATTCCTTTGACATTCAGGCAGACCTCAAAGTAATACCCATTGCAGCCGAGGTCGAAAAGAGCCCTTTCAGCACCTAGGCCTAGTTATTAATAAAGAAAACTGAAATGCAATGAAATTAAACGCTAAACACTTTGGCAAAACACCCACCGAAGCTAATTAGTTGCATTAATTATGTTTGGTTAGTTAAATGAATTTGCAATTGGTTTGCTATAAATCAGTGGTGCCCACACTCATACTATCAAACAGTGTGCTTGTGTGCACAAAAGAGCGTAAAAAAGCGTGACGCCTGTAGTGTGCGAGCAGCGACTGTGCGTGTGAAAACAGCGCTGCCAAGCAAAGCGCACATGTGATAGGAATTATGAGTTTTGGGCACCACTGCTATAGATATACACACAACTATGGTATATCTAAACATAATTATAATCCACTCAAATTGCTGTGTATTTACAGTTTAGTCATAGTTGCAGAACAATTTATGCAAAATCGAAGAAATTTCAACTCAGTCAACAAATACTTAACAACTTTAACTTTACTTAATAAATCTCTTTCAACTCAAATTCCAGTTCTTTTCAATACAAGAAACCAAAGATATCTATTACCCATATATAGGTAACTGAACTAACCTCAAATATGAAGATCAAACAACTTAACCCAACTTATAAAATCTATGAAATAATTTTATAAATATTAAAAATATATATAGTATATATATATGTATAAACTACAAGCGCACTCTCTCTACTCTCTTTAACTACGGTAAGTTTCATTTTCTAAGCTCTACTTAAGCTATATATATATATGAACTCAAGTATGATATGATCTCTTAGTTACGTTTTATTACTATACATATTCCAGTTGTCTAAGTTATGTCTATGATTTATGTCTGTGCTCTCTAATTTTTAATTTATGCAAAGAAAAATTTGAACAAATTGAAATGAAAATTTAAAAAAAAGAAGAAAAACAGGAATTGGCCAAACGATTGAAAATGTTTTATTTTTATGTATATTTTAATTATATATTTTTCTTTGAAAGAACATGGAAGGAAACCAAAAAGATTTGCTCTTATTATTATCATTCACTTTCTAACTCTGCGTAACTCTAGCTCTCTCTTGTTTACTCTCTCTCTCTCTCCTACTATCTCTCTGTCACTGTCACTCACTCTTACTCTTACTGTCACGCTGTCTTTATCGCTCTGTCAGGGATATATATAGTACTATATATTTTGTTTTTGTTTCTGTTCTATATGCAGCAGGCAGGAGGGGTGTTGAAATTATGTTCGATATCGAAAGTCAAAGAGTTTTGGCCCTCTCGCTCTCAAACTGTCTCTCTCTCACACGTTTATCGAATGTATATCGAATATAAGCTATCAGTTCTGGCCCACTCACTCTCTCTCTCTTACCCCCTTGTACATTCCTCCCCACAACACCGAAATACTATATGGAAACTAATCAGGTTTCGGCTCTTGATATCACAACAATAAAAAACAACAACAACAACATAAAACGAATAATATTAACCATAAAAAACAACAACAAAAGTAAACCCAACACACCTCATCTATTAAAAAGAGACTACAAAATTATTGTATCAAAAGAATTGGCTAAATATCATTGCATAATATAATCGTATATGTATAATTTGGTTTGGGTTCTTCAACGTATTCCTCTGTCTATGCCATCATTGAGTTCGACTAGTTGATCGATCTGTCTATCGATTCGATTTGTTATCGATAACTGTAAATAATAATAGTATATCATAAAGTACATTTAAGCAAAACATCATTTGCCAATGCAACTATCGAATATATAATTTATAGCATACTTTATATACCCCACCCCACCCCAGCCCCCTCACACGTGTTGTCAACATTCGAATCAATAAATTTTTGTACTAATTTCATTAAAGTTTTCCTAATTTTTTTTTCAATTTTTTTGGGTGTAACAAATTTCTGTATTAATTTTTCTGAAGCAGCACTCATGGTTACCCCCAACACGCTTAAGTTTCCAGTACATACTACCATATACTTACACTTCTATATATAAATATATATATATACATATACTAAAACCCGAGAATTAAGACGTAACTCCTCGTCCATGTGGAAATTTAAATTGTTTTCTCTCACACTCTACCCCCTCTGCCCCCCAACCACCCATTGGCAATGCTAAAAAGAAGAAGGGCAAAAAAAAAAGAAAAAATAATACTGAACAATAAAAACAAATTCTATAATCGATACAGCTTAAGAATTATAATTATAAATGCATTTTCTGTTTCTGTGAATCACCAACAACAACATTGTTTTTCTCTTCTTTTTTCTTTACGCGTTTTGAACGAACAAATGAATGAAAATACAATATATAAAAAACAAATATGAAATGCCAAAAAAAATACAAACAAAATGATATACTTTAATAAAATACCAAATACCGACAACGACAAAAATACCAAATAAAATACCACCGAGCAGGCTCGAAGGCCTGGCACATGCGTTTGACCTTTGAGCGTCTCTCCGGTGGCTGCAACCTGCATCGCTGCAAGCTGTGCGGCAAGGTCGTGACGCACATACGCAACCACTACCACGTGCACTTCCCCGGCCGCTTCGAGTGCCCCCTCTGCCGTGCCACGTACACCCGCAGCGACAACCTGCGCACCCACTGCAAGTTCAAGCATCCCATGTACAATCCGGATACGCGCAAGTTCGACAACCTGATGTCCGCCTCTGCCACGTCAGTGGGCGGCGCGGTCACGCCCACGGCCACACAGCTGGCGGCAGCATCACAGGCAGCGATGGCAGCGGCAGCAGCGGCCGCATTTACAGCAGCGCAACAGCAGCAGCAGCAACAACAGCAGCAGCAGCAGCAACATTCACAGCAACAGCAGCAACATTCACAGCAACAGCAGCAACAGTTGCAGCAGCATGCACATGCCCTGGCACAGCAACATATGCTGCACCAACAGTTGCAGCCGCAGCATCATCAGCAGCAGCAACACAATGCCACAAGTGAATGATACAGCCAGTACTTGTCCTGGAACTATAATGCCTGGCAGCTAGACGACATGAACAACATGAAACAAACGCCGCAATTTGCCAGCAATTATCAGCAGCAGCAGCAGCAGCAATATGCACGCCAACAGCAGCAGCAATATCAGCAGCCCTTCAATTTCTATGCACGCAACTATTACCAACAACAGCAACAAAATTATGAGGCCAAACAGCAGTCAATACTAAGCAACGGCAACATTCGACGACAGCGGCAACAGCAGCAGCAGCAGCATCACCAGCAACAGCAACAGTCACAACAGCAACCACAAACCATTGTCATTGATGAGAGCGACAATGAGCTGGAGGAGGCGGAGGTGGAGGAGGAGGAGGAGGTGAACTGCATGCGTCAGAGCTTCAGACACTACATGGCACAGCTGAAGCAGCTAACCCACTGTCAGCAACATGTTGCCGCTGCCAACAACAAGTGCAATAGCAACAGCAACAGCAGCAGCAATGCCAAGCAAATGGAAGCTACAACAACAACAACAACAACTACTACTACTTTGTCAAGTTTAACTACTACTAATATTAATAGTAATAATAATGATAATGGTAATGATAATGATAATGTTAACGCTAATGCTAACAGCAACAACAATAACAGCAGCAGCAACAACAGCGCTTGATACTCAGTTTAAGCATTGATTGATCGATCGTTTGATTGATTGATTGATATCGTTTTTTTTTTCTAAATGTTGACCATGCATTGCAAAATATTATGGTAAGCCAAAATTTATTTGTCAATTACAAATAGGAAAAGAAAAAATCCATGTCCAAGTATGTGAAGCGGTTTCAGCCAGAGAGCGGTAACAGCAGAGCCAAGCAACAGGGTTTCCACACACACACACACACACACACACACAACATTAAGGAAATACATATAAAAATATGCTATATGCTATATACAATTCTATATACTATATACTATTTATAAATCACTTCTAATTGTTAGCTAATCAAATTTATGTGCTGTTTGGTGCCAAAAGAAAAAAAAGAAAAATAGTTGAAAAATATAACTGTAATTAACTGACAAGTGCAGCTGTATCTTTCTACATTGTTGTTGTTGTTTAACACACACACACGCACACACACTGAAGCAGCTTAGGTTAGTGTGGCAAAAACTATCGATAACAATATTTACAGAGTTCTTAAAA
Organism: Liodrosophila aerea; assembly: GCA_035045005.1. NCBI lineage: Eukaryota > Metazoa > Arthropoda > Insecta > Diptera > Drosophilidae > Liodrosophila > Liodrosophila aerea. The sequence goes on along the minus strand of JAWNNL010000922.1, from coordinate 120,579 downwards.
CAGAAGCTAAAACAATTGAAATTGTTAAAAAAAAAGACCAATCAATTAAATTAATTAATTAAATTATTATAAATAATTGGAATCAAAGAGCAAAAATTGGATATGCTTCATATACAGAAACAACCACACGTTATCGATATCGATAACAACAAATTTGCTTTAGACCAGGTTTCAATTTAACTTTTTTTCTTTTTAAATCAAAGTAAAATTTAAATTCATAAAAATTTTAAATTAAAAAAACAGATTAAATAATATATACAAATTAGAAATAAAATAATTCATTAAATACTATATCTGGAAAATAACGCCAAGTTTCAAAAACACCAACTATTGAGAATATTTGTAGTCGATAGTTCAAATACAGAAACAACCTTATGTTGTCGATATCGATAACAACAAATTTGCTTTAGATCAGGTTTCAATTTAACAACTTTTTTCTTTATAAATCGAGGTAAAAATTAAATGAAAAAAGAATAATAATAATAAATTCATTCAATACATCAAAAAAACACCAACTATTGATAGTATTTGTAGTCGATATTTCAAGTACAGAAACAACCTTATGTTATCGATATCGATAACAACAAATTTGCTTTAGATCAGGTTTCAATTTAACAACTTTTCTCTTTATAAATCGAGGTAAATTAAATAAAAAAAGAATAATAATAATAAATACATCAAAAAAAAAACACCAACTATTGAGAGTATTTGTAGTCGGTAGTTCAAATACAGAAACAACAATATGTTATCGATATCGATTATAACAAATTTGCAAATTTAGTAGAACAAAGTTGAAATTTAACACTCTCTTTTCAAATTAAATTAAATAAATAATGCGATCTACACAATGAAACACTAAAAACATCGATATATATCGGAAAACACCATCAAGTCGATAGTATTTGCAGCACTTACTCACTTACACTCTTACCAATTTCAAGTCACAAATATATACTATATAAAAAGAGCACTCCAGTCTGTCTGTGTGTGTGTGTGTGTGTGTTTGAGTTGATACAGTTTTTTTCTAAGTGTAGTAGTTAAATATACAACATATATAGAGTGCATAATACACATTTGTAAAATAGCATAAAGAACATCATCAAATACCACATAAAATTGAGAATATTTAAATATACACACATATTTATTATGTTTACTGTACAATTACAAGAAGAAGAAGAAGACATGCATACGATGCCCTATGTTTAGAACTAAATTAATTAATTAACTAAAATGTTTGAGCAAAGGAGATCATGTTAATTTATTTATAACACAAGTGTGAATGATATTTGCAACTAATCAAGCACAAAGCCCCCCACTTCACCCACCAATCGAGCCCTGTATTACATAACCACCATAAGAAATCAAACTATATGTATACACTCTAAAAAACGACGAGGGTAAATGCATGTGAGGGAAGGAGGCGCTAAGAAAAAGCTAATTTAGTTTTTATTTTAACTTTTACGATTATCAATATGAATTTTTACAGTGTACATATAGTGTATCTCTAATTTGTATGAGTTTTTTATGGAATTTCTGCACTAAGTAGTAGTTTTTTACTGTCATACCTTTATTTGTTGTTGTGCTACAGCGTTGATGATTGATTTACACCTAATACGATATTAATGAATATTATTTATTTAGTTTAAGCGAGTAATTAATGCAACAACAGATACTGCCCCGACTTAATGTTTTGTTTATATATTTTTTACATGAAATTTATCTATATATATATGTATATATATGATGTGATAACTATAGTTAAAGTACACACATTACGAAATGAAATTATGTTTAAAGCGAAGCGAAGCGAAACGATCATCGATCATCTGATTTGTGGTATGCAAAATGGTGCTAAATCCAAATATATATATATATATATTTTAAACTCCCCCCACTCCCCCGGAACAGCTTTTTGAACTTATGTATGTGCAATATGGACTAGTTTTTTGTTTAAGTGTAGCGAGGGTATATGGTATTCGTCTAGCTGCGACACATTTCAACGAATGTTAGCATATCAACTATATATATATAGCAATTATGTATATGTACTATATATAGTGAAAATTCCCAGATATCTATATCTATATACATAACGTAGTTGTAAATTGATCTAATGCATATATATATACATTATATATTTAGCGTTTGCTGTAGTTGAACCAACATTTCTCTGCGTGTCTATTTGAACTACTTAAATGTCATAACTAAACTTGAATAAAACAACAACAGCAACAGCACCCCCTCCCCCCACTCCCCACCCACTCACACACAGTTAAGCTTTGCGCTTCCCCACCCCACCCCCAGAGTAGAAGAAGCAGAAGAAGACTACAAAGTAGAGAAAAAGAAGAAGAGTAAAAAAACATTAAACAATTGTTTATGCTGCTGTTTTTTATTGATTTTTATTTAAACAATTTAACTAGTTTCATTGTAATCTTAGTTGTTAAGCATTAACTATAACTTGTATTAATAAAATGCAATACAAATAATTTTAGTTTTATTTATAATTACAACAATAAAAAACAACAAGAAACAAAAAACGAAAACAAGAGCAAAGCCACGCCCTTGCTTGCAGCATTTGTTATAAATCTTTTGATACACTTATATAGTTTAATGACAAACGAAAAGTTAATCATAAATTAAAATATATACACGTATATTGCTAATAAATAGTTCTCTATGCATAATTAATTTCAATACAAAAAATAAAACACAACATGAGATTAAACAACCTAAAAAAACCTGATAAAAAATCACACACAAATTAACAAAAACAAAAAAATCAAATAAATGAAATTTTAAATGCAAATAAATTTTGAATTTTATGGAAACAAAAAAAAAAAAAACGACAAAATGGTGATCACTTTTTTACTTTCTTACCGAGTTAGTTGTACGCTTTGAATTGTGCTTCCAAAAGACCCCCAGGGAGGTGCCCCATAGAGTGTGCCATGCCACTCTATCTACACACGTACACACACCCACACACCATACACACACACATACTATATAGATATATACTTAATACATACATGCTGAAATCAAATTTTCAACCTCGGCCCAATTTCCTGTTTTTTTATCTTTTTTTTTTTTGAGTGTACCTTTAATTTCTTATATAATTTATTTAACTTATGTACTTTATTATATATGTATATGTATATACTTATGTATTGATTTTACTACCTATGTCACCCAACATTTTCTAGGTTTATGACTTTACGCCCCAAACTGCATAAGAGTTGTGTCAATACTCACACACACACACACACACATACAATTGTGCCACAACAAAAGTGTTAATACTATATATATAAAGAACTAGCATCTAAGCCGCTGATTTGTGACTAATTTCGTTTCGATTAGCCTAAGTCCAGCTCAACGGAGGCATTTTTATAGCAACACACCTTTATAGCAACTCTAGCTATAATTTTTGAAACAGAGCGCCAACATTCTCACCACTTGCACGCTGAGCGTCTAGAAAAAGAGCAGAATTTGTATGTTTAGTTTGTTTTAGTCTCTTAGTTTAATCTTAGTTTAGAACATAATTTACTTTAGTTCCTATTTAGTTTAGTTTAGTTAGTTAGTCTGGCTTCTGAGCTGTTTGAACCATGTGAAACTGTTTGTACTCTTCCACGCATATTATTCGTTGTTTAAGTTGCTTGATCCGTAGTTAGCCATATGCATACACTATGTATGTATGTATGTATGTATACATATGTATGTACACATGTATAATTTCCCTTTGTTCTCCCTCAGTTGTCTTATGATTATTACGCTCTTTTTTTATACCACATGTGTCTATCATACTCCACTCTCTCCACTCTCTCTACCTCCCACTCTCACTCTCTCTCCACCTCTCTCTTTAACGCTATCTATGTCCTTATCATACCAAATTCAATAAAAAAAAAAATATAAAAAAGAATCTATTTCTCTGGGCTGATTTTCGTCCCGCTCGACGGGCTGTTGTGTGTCTGTTCTTCTATTTCTCGTTCTCGCAACAGGCGCCTCGATACGTCACCATCTCTCCACGCCGCTCTCGACCTCCTCCTCGGCCTCGCCGCCCCCACCGCCCTTTGGCATGCATCTGTCGGCGGCCCTGAAGAGCGAATATCATCCACTACACTATATACGCGCCGCGGGAAATGGTCACACCGGCACACCCCCCGCCCATGGCGGGGCCTACAATCAGGCACAGGCATCGGGACTGGGCGGTGGTGGTGGGGGAAGCACACCTGGCGGTGCTGGTGGGGGCAACCCAGGGCACAATTCACATCACACCATGTCGTATCACAACATGTTCACGCCGTCCCGCGATCCAGGCACCATGTGGCGCTGTCGCTCCTGCGGCAAGGAGGTAACCAATCGCTGGCATCACTTTCACTCCCACACTGCCCAACGCTCCATGTGCCCCTACTGCCCGGCCACCTACAGTCGGATCGATACGCTGCGCTCGCATCTGCGCGTCAAGCATCCGGATCGTCTGCTCAAGCTGAACAGCTCCATCTAATACCACAACTACAACCACAACCACAACCACAACTACAACTACAACTACAACTAAAACTACAACAGCAACTAACTAACTATGTAAAGCATATACTAGACACAGGCTAAACGGAAGGAGGAAAGTGAAGAGAAATTGGCAAAGATTTATTAAGCATTAAGCTAGCGACTTTTCCTACTAATGTCTAAGCTCTTATCGTCACGGATTAGTCCAGAATATATACTATATATATACATGCTATATATAGTAGTAACCCGAAAACCATATGGCATTTAGTCGCTCCGCTCGTTTGTACATTTTCCGCTTAGTTCAGATAACCCGAGATATATATATATACAACCGAAGATGCTAGATACACACACAATATACATACATGTAGTAGTATATGTGAGCTACTATATACTTTTCACTATACAAACGAAGCTATATATAATGAATATCTGACCATGGTTTCGGTTGCACATTTGAAATTGATGTAAAAACAACCATAGAAGTTGCAAGGTTTCTGCGTGTTGTTTCCTAACTAAGTACTACAAACATACTAAATGTAAATGCTAATGTGCGCATGCTAAACACTTAGTATATATGCTAAATATAAATGTAACTACGGCAGTCACAGTCACCTACTACTCATACATATTGTCACATTAGTCTCTAGTTTGCTTACATGCTACATATATATACATATGTATATGATTTGTTTAATTTTACTTGATATAAACTGTACACACTTAGTTTTACCTAGTATATATATTATCTGCAAAGAGTAGACACACATTACTCAAAGAACTATGAAGAAATTTTGATATACCTCAGCTGCATTTCAGTTTTACTTGTTGATGGATTGCTTAATTTTAATTTTAATTACTTTAACTATAACTACAACTACATAATTTTTAATGTAAAAGGCAAACTATTAACAGTTTTTGTTTTTTAATTACTTTTGTCTTATGGTTAAAGTTCTTGTTACTTTCTAAGATTTTTCTAGACTAAATGCGTACCACTTGAACCACCTCACAATTTTGTTAAACAACTATACATTAAGCCTGCTTATATATTTATACAAATAAAAATTATAAAAAATAATTCATATCAGAAAATGCAAGTCAAGAAAATTGCTAAAAGAAAAACGTAAAAAAATATTAAATTTAACCTAAATAATATGAGAATTCAGCAAATCATTTGGTAAATTAATTATGTTAAAACGTCCCTTGCGTAAAGTTATTAATTTTAAACATTTTGTGATAAGCAAAATTATGGTTTGGCACTTATAACAGAATTAAAGAATTATATACATATACAAAATAAAAAAACACAAAAAAATCAATGTGATATTTTCGGCACAAAACTTTACAAAATTTTAAAAGCGAAAAATAAAAGTAAAGATAATAGAAGGAAAACAAATACAATTAAGCAGAGGCAACATCGAAATACTGTTACCATTACACACATATACATACATATAAACTTTAATTAAATTGTTTTAATTTATGTTGCTTGCCCTTTGATTATCTTTGCTAATCAAAATTGTTAAATTTCGGTCCAAAGCACAAAATGTATAAAATATAATTACTTCTAGTTTTTAATTCACATTTGTTTCGTACACTGTTTAAGTTATAATACGTGTATGATTTATAAATTTAATTTAGTTTCACTAAGTTTAAAAGGAAATAAAACCAACCTTTAACAATAGCAACAGCAACAACAACTACAACAACACAAAGTTTAAGGCACACAACAGATTTATGTACCAAAAATGTAATAAATATATGAAATTATATTAAAACACAAACAAAAAACATTAATAAACTACACTAAATAATAATAATACTATGCTACAGTCTTAGACATGGTATTTATCTAACATAATACCGTTCGCAAATATGGAATAGGGAGCGCTTCACTGGATGCTCTTGTATTTTTCTACACTCCGAGAAAATGCATAAAAATATACTCTATTGCTTTCCATAAATACAGATTTATTAATCGTATATTGTCATAATGTGAACAAGAAAAACTTGCACCGTGCTAACAAACTATTTGATGTAATTAATTTTTCACTTTGCACTCGGCAATTTCATAATTCAAATAATAATAATAATAATCCTATTACGTGCTCAAATGAACGATGTGTGACCCTTTACTATCATATAATATAATTATTACTAAACAATTCTTTTCGTCGTCTACAAGTCTATATAAAATCCATAATGAATACATATACATACGATATGCATATTATTGCAAATTTATTCGTAATCCAATCACAAAATACAAAATAAAATATACATCACTCTAGCTGCATTTGAATGTCAACACGAAAACCAAATACAAAACACAAGAAATAATCTAAACCAAATAAAATTTATGATTATTATTAATAACATAGTTTCATATATACTTGACACACAATTCTGATATTATACCTACCTATTCTACCCCCATGCCCTCCCTCTGTTGGAAGCACAATTCAAATAGTTAGGTTGGTTCTGATTGGGAACATTTTCAATTTTCAGCTAAATATGCACACGCATATTTTACAACGTCTATGAATTTTGATTTGGCGTAAGTATTAGTAAGTATGAATATATAAACAGCAAGCAAAAGAGCAACATTTTATCAAATTTATTTTACAATTTGTTAAGTTTTTGATTCTACTCATTTGCTATATTAGTTTAATTCCCTGACAAATCATCCCATTAGAATTGGTACTCTGGCCATTTCGCGCCAAACATTCAAATTGTTGTCTCACGCTGTCAGCCTGCGAACCCATAACCAAGGCTGGCACACTTGGCTTTTTGACCAAACATTTGCGCTTGTTTATGTGTTGTCGCAATGGCCTGTTTTTAATGTATAACTTATGATAATATTTTTAAAATAATTTTTGGTAAACATTTAAATTTTCAAATGGTAACAGTGCTGAAATGCTTTTGCGTTGCCACTATGTTGAAATATGTCGCTCTTGCCATTCCAATTGGCTGTAATTTAGTATTTTTTCAATAAGTGCATCTATGAAGCTGAAAACCCTACGAAACGGAATATCTTCAAATATATGTTGATGGAAATTGAATTTAACTTTCTCTTATGCAGACTTAAAATGCCAATTAATAAAAATGTTGTTGCGCCAACAAATAAAAAAGCGCTAATTTTGGCGCAAAAACCGTGAATTGGTATCGAGACACAAAAATATCGATATGGTGTCGATACAGATGCGAATATTTTGCTATAAACCGATGAGTTTAATGCGATATTTTATAGATATATCGATACCCATCCCTAGCAAAAATACGAAATTAAAAAGATAAAAGAAAACGGGATAGCAGCAAAAGACGCGGGAATATTTTAATAACTATACGTATTACAACAACAAATTAAACGTAAAAAACGGCGTAAGTAGGTGTGCAATAACAACACAATGTTCTTTAGCCAGTGCAAAATTCGCGCGGTGCGCTGAAAATTTTTGCATAAATTTGTGAATTATGTGTATGTATTTGTGTGTGTGTGTGCGAGTGTTTGTGTGAATGTGCGACTGAAATGTATGCGTGTGTACGTGCGTGTGTGTGTGTGAGTGTTGAAAAAATCCATCTCTGCTACGCATTTCACCCCTCGAAAGCTGCTGTTTTATTATGCTGTCGACGCCGCTGCTGCTGCTGCGCTTGGCACTGGCCCTGCGTTACACTTCTTCAGGGTCATTGTGATGCGAGCTGCAAATAAGTGGAGCGGGTGGCGGTCGGTGGTCGGCGGGTGTAGTGGCGCCACAACTGCATCCCCTACAACAAAACGCGCCAACACCCGCACCCGCTCCCAGCCACCCACAAAACGCAGTGTATACCATCGCCTACGTAATATGCAACTCTCTCGCCGCCTACCGCAACCCACACCGTCGTCACTGACCCGTTTTTTGCGCACTCATTGATCTTCTGCCTGTGGTGTGTGCTGTGCTCTGTGTGTTGTGTATCTGTTGGTGTCTGTCGCGCGTACAGGTTAAACCGGCTAAGCCAAATAATGTGAACGACCCTTAAAACGTATGTGTGTGTGTGTGTGGGTCCATATGTGTGGCAAGGGCGCGGATTGATGAGCTAATATTATGCAAGTTGCAAATGCAGCGAAAGTGAAATATAATAAGCTCCAACTCCCCAAGCGAACTCAACCCCCAACCGCTGTTAGTGTGTGTGTGTGTGTGTGTGTTACAATGCAATCATTCCAATTGGAATTGCAGTGTTCGTTTTATGACAGTGACCACTGTGACGCTGCCTGTCTGCATGTGTGTGTGTGTGTGTGTTGGTGTGTTCTTTTATACGGCATTTATTGTGCTCTCTTTTGCGTTTTTTATTCTTTGTTGATATTTACATACACACTTTGTTGTGTTTTTGGCATTTCTCTGCGTGCGTACAGCAAATAAATAATATGTGCTGATTTTTCATTATACTACACACACACATGTATGTATATTAGTAGGCCGACTAATGCCCATACACACCATTAATCAACCACACACCCAACTCTCTGCTTAGCTAAACAACAATTGTTGTTTTCTTTAGATTTTGCCATAGTTCATAAATCGTAAAATAGACCAGAAATATATTTAAAAATCTAGTAGTGGTCGCAACATATGTTTGTGGTCTGTACTCGATGCTCTGCTCATGGGGTATGCTAGTTTCCTTAGACGCTTTGACCAATTTCTTAGTGAGTAAATGTACAGTAAAATATGCTACAAAGTAAAATACTATGAAAATACTAGGAAAATACTATCCATTCATATCTTTCATTGGCAATATTTCAAATTTAAAAACAAAATGATTGTTATCGATAGCCGATAATCAATTGACACAGCCGCTGAAGTATTGAAGTATTTTCCATTCATAAGATTTTAAATTTAAAAACAAAATGATTGTTATCGATCGCCGACAATCGATTGACATGGCCGCTTATCGAGCTGTTAAGAAAGCATTTGAACGTTAACGATATTCCTTTCAATTTGTAATAACTGTTACTTCTACTTTACATTTTTTGTATGAAGTAAATGTTTAAAATCGACGGCGAATTTAAAACATATTCAAACTAGATACATTTTAGTGTGAAGTTGTTAGTTTTCTATTGGAATCCTCTTTCAACTTTTGTTTACTACTATTACTACTACTACTATTGAGACTTCATAGTCTGCTAATCTTTAGCTTAATCTTGAGCGATCCTCTTTCAACTTTTGTTTACTACTATTACTACTACTACTATTACTACTACTACTATTACTACCACTACTATTACTACTACTACTATTGAGACTTCATAGTCTGCTAATCTTTAGCTTAATCTTAAGCGCATTCCCATGGTATAATACACCCTATACCCATGTTGAAGTATTGCCTAGAATCTGCCTGAAGTTAAGTATCTTAAAATGAGAGAGTATCGTATGATACTTATCTTATCTTTGACTTTATCCCCAACTTTATCTCATGAGACTTAATAGTCTCCTATCTTTTCTTTAAGCTGATTGAATCTTCTTCGATTTGAACTCCAAGCCTTGCTGTTCCTTAGAATCTGCCTGCAGTTTAGTATCTTAAAATGAGAGACTATCGTATGAGACTCCATAGTTTCCTCTCTTATCTCTAACTTTATACTCAACACCAGTCACTCCCATCAGCTCTCCCCAGTTAGGGTATTCCCTATTCGACAAGCCTCATACTAGTGTTTACAGCTAAGCAAGAGAAATAGTTTTAAGTTTATTTTTTGGAGCACACACAGTACCATTTTGGCGGTCGCATCGAGCACACGGAAAACCGAAAGAAAGAAAGGAAAATCGGAAACGTGAAAATATCGTAACGAGTCTCATTAAGCGGAAAATGTTGTGTGTGGAGGCAGGGATTTATTTATAGAGCACAAATTGTGCTGATTTCCAATTAACTGCACATAAAAAAGGCCGAAACTGACTTGGTTGATGAAATCTATATACGTGCATAAAAGTTGTACTACATACATACGCGTGTGTGTGTGTGGGCATGATCAGTCGATCCGTCGGACGCTGATGGGCCACTTAATCCATCCGACTCGTGTCCGTTATATAACCGTGTGAATATGTCGAACAAATTTCAACGCAACTCGTCGCAGATGCTGCCTGTTGGCGGCGGCAGTGGCAACCTGGACATGGCGTCCACAGTCTCCTCGACAGCGACCAGTCATCCGAGTCAGCCGCGGAAGCGGGTGAAACGCTGCTGCCGCAATTTCGTCACATTCATGTGCACCCAGGTGGGCGTGGGGGCGCTGATTGTGTTCTACGCCATCTTCGGGGCATTGGCCTTTATGCACATCGAGCGGGAGTATGTGGACACGACGACGGCACATGTGCTGGAACTGCGACAGAACTGCTCACAGCGTTTGTGGAACATCACCGAGGAGCACAACCTGATCGATAAGCCCATCTGGATGAATGAGACGAACGCTGTGCTGCGCGAGTATCAAAAGCAGATCGCTGGCATCATTAAGAATGGCTATGTGGGACGTAGCCCGGCGCAGATGTGGAGCTTTCCGGCGGCGTTGATGTTCTGCCTGTCGGTGATCACCATGATTGGGTATGGCAACATGGTGCCGCGCACTCCCTGGGGCAAGGGCTTCACAGTCATCTATGCCACCATCGGCATACCCATCTACATACTCTACTTCCTCAGCATGGGTCGTGTGCTGGCGCGCTCCTTCAAATTCCTCTACCGTTCCATGCACGACTGCACCCAGGAGCGCAACTATGACGCCCGCCTGGAGGCACTGGAGAGCGGCAGTCTGGGTGCACTAACGCTGCGCAAGAAGATCATCGTGCCGTCTACAGCCTGCCTCTGGGTCATACTCTTCTATGTGCTCACCGGCACCATTATGTTTGCCAACTGGGAGAAGTGGAGCTTCCTCAATAGCTTCTATTTCTGCATGACCTCACTCTGCAAGATTGGATTCGGTGATTTCGTGCCGGGCGCATCGCTAACCACCTCCGCCGATGTGGATGCGGCGACACAGAAGCTGCGCGAGGACATTGCCGCCGATCCCAATGAGGTGTCCGATCTGCAGCGCATCACGGATCAGCACTCGAAGCTGGCCATCAATTTCATCTATATGCTGCTGGGCATGGGTCTGGTGGCCATGTGTCGCAACCTAATGCGCGAGGAGGTGCGCGTCAAGCTCAAGGAGATGAAGGAGGACACCAAGTTGTGCGCGGAGGACACTCGCTTGCGTTTCATTGGCTGCTGTGGTGATCCGCGGGAGCTGTATGAGAATGATTACTATTAGCAGGGCGTATAGGATTCTTTTTTTTTTGTTTTTTGTTTTTTTATTTTAGTTTGTGTTGTAGGGGAAAGCCGAAAAGTCTGGAATTTGTACCGAGTGAAATCAGCACCTAATCTTCATTTCCCCCTTGGGAAAGTCTTGCCCAGTGTCTCATTTAGAGATTGAAATCAAGTTACCCCATCTTTCTGTGAAGGATGTCAAACACAGTCTAGTGCAAGGTCTATGAAAGGCCTCCTGATTAATGCTCTTAGCTCCGTCGGTTCAGCAGAGAATCTAGGACATCTTCAGCGTATTCAATGGACCTCTCCTTATGTCTAAATCTACAGTCAGTTGCTGATCCATCGGCGGACATCTGGTCTAAACTCTCTCTCGCACAGCTTCCATCGCAGCTGCTCACTGTCATCCGTCTTGTTACTTGGCCATGGTATAGTTCCATCGCCTCTGCAACCAGTAGATCTAAGGGTATCAACCCCTCCACTACAAGCGGTACGATGTGTGTATGTTGTGTGTGTGTGTGTGTCTGCTGTGTGCATGTGTACTGTCTATATCTATGTCTCATCCTCTTCATCATCCTCTGCAGCTCATCATTGATCAATTTCTGCAACTGCAAGAGCGGATACGTAACTTTGAGGGCATGCTTGGCGGCGGCAGCGGGGAGCGTTTATGCACGCCAAGCACATCCGCCGGTCCATTTCGCATATTCTCCGTGGCCGGATTCCAGAATCGTGCCAACGACATTGTCTACTGTCCGCCCATAGTGCGGCAACAGTCACAGCATGTGGAGGACTCCAAGGCAATCATCTATTTCGGCGGCGATGTGCAGGACTTTCCGGAGAGCATGGAAACGAACCGGGATAGTCGCGGCTACATGAAATACAATCTGGAGAACTCGGCCATACTGCTGCGTGAGGCATTTCCGCGCTCCCACATCATAGTCATACGGCCAGTGCGGTAAGTGTGCGATCTATCTAGTAGCTTCAACCCAGGACTAATCTTTGTCTCAATTCACAGCATGGAGTTCAAGACCTTCAGCTGCTTTGATAATTTTGTACGTGGCAATAATGCTGGCGTGCCGGATCATACGCCCATGAATCACGCGCTGCAGCATTTGGAAAAGTAAGTGGAGTATATACATATATAGTTTGATTGATTGACATCCTCTCCACTCACAGATTACTGCAGAATCTATCGCAACGCCTGATCTCAATACCGGAGAATGAAATACTCGATCAGGCAGCACAAGCAGCGGCCGCCGCGGCAGCTGTGGCTGCTGCAGCTGCTGCTGCCGCATTGACGCTATCGAATGCCACGGTCAACTCCGAGTCCAGCTCATCATCGTCGGCGGGCAGTGATGGGAGTCAGGAGATGGACATTGATATACTGCAAGTGCAGGAGAATGTCACAGTGGATGCCGACGGCGCTGTCATCTTTCCCATTGTCACAGCAGCAACGGCAACAGCAACAGGCGAACAGCAGGCGAATAATGTCTCGGCTGTTGTTGTGCCTGGCACTGTGAACAACGGCAGCAATAAGGACGTGGAGGAGGTGAATAGTCATCAGGAGTCGAACAGCCAGCAGCAGCAGCAGGCAGCCATAAAAGCTGCGGCACCGACGTCGAACAATGTGGAGCACTGCAACAATACCAATAGCAATAATAGTAACAACAACAGCAACAGCAGCAACAACATTGGCAACGACTGTGGCGCCTCGCAGCCAACGTTGCCCACGCAACCGCATCAGCCACGACCCGCGACACCGACGACCGACAACAATCCGTTGTGGTGGCGCGAGAATCTCAATCTGGACAAGTCCAAGCTGGTGCTGATTGGCTTCAGCAAGGGCTGCGTCGTGCTCAATCAAGTGAGTCACATTTGGTGTAAAAATCCCCACTGCACTCGCAACACGAGACGTGCAACATTCAACTCATTCGCCTCTTCGTGTGTTCTTCGATTTCTTGCAGTTTATCTACGAGTTTCACTATCTGAAAACATTGACGCCGGACGACAGCAGCATGTGCCGGCTACTCTCACGCATCACGGACATGTACTGGCTGGACGGGGGACATGGTGGGCAGAAGAACACATGGATCACATCACGCAGTCTGCTCGAGACACTCACACGGATGGGTGAGTCTTTAGTCATAACAAAAAGTCATTAATTACTCACGTCAATTGTGTTTTGGGTAGGCATGAACATCCACGTACATCTGACTCCGTATCAGGTGCAGGACGACAGACGGCCATGGATACGCAAAGAAGAGAAGCTGTTCACGGAGATGTTGCGGCGTTTGAACGCCCCAATTACGCGGCATCTGCACTATGACAACCAGCCGGCGAATCTAATGACGCACTTTGAGGTGCTGCAGGCCTTCTGTCAGCACGTCCATTCGCTCAATCAGCAGCAACAGCTGCAGCAGCAGCAACAACAGGGAGCCAATAACGAACAGCAACAGCAGCAGGCAATTGTGGCAGCCAGCACGAATAATGGCGCTGGCAGTGGTAGCAACAATCTGCTGGATGCCAGCGAGGAGGCAAAGTGACAGCTTCAATTGCATCCACATCATCACAGGCGGCGTTTGCATGCGATGCATAAAGGCGTCGCCGCAGCTAAGCGACAGCAATTGAAGTTGCTGCGACAGCAACAACAACTGCAGCAGCAGCAGCAGCAACAACTGTTGCTTGCCACGGATGTTGTAGCATCATCGTCGTCAGCGGCGGCGGCGGCATCCACGCGTTTGGCAGCGGCACTGATATCATCGGCGGTGGCTCTGAGTGCTGCATCGACCTCAGCCGCGGCTGCCACGGCGAGCCTTGTAAATAGTCATCATCAAAGCCATATGCAACAGCAACAGCCACAGCTACAGCCACACAGTTCGCCACGCGCACACTACCAGGCGCAGCCGCATCACTCGTCATCATCACACAGACATCACCATCATCATCACCATCATCAGCATCAGCATCAACACCACCAGCATCAACATCATCAGCAGCCAAATCATTCGCACAACCATCATCAGTGTCGCTCGAAACGCAAACTACAAAAATTGTATTATACGCTTTGCCGTTAGACTTGTACACCTAATTATAATTATGAATAAGCTATGCATATAGTATAGCATACACGTACACATATACATATACATTTTATGCAACTAATTCTGTTTAAGGCTAGCCTAAGTTCCACACACTCAACTCTCTATTTGATAAATACACAGAAGCAAGTCTATTTAAGCGCGTATCGTGTCAATTGTTTTAAACACTTCTACTTGTATATTCAACATGGAATGATTGTCGCATTGTCTTACTATTTATTTAAACGTATTTTTGCCATTTCAAATTGGTTGAAAATTAAGCTGAAAGTACATCTCGTCAGTGCAATAACTATTTATACTTTTTTTTTACTTTATACGTTTTTTATACCAGTCGAAAGTAATTCACATCTATCTCTATTTATTTGAAATTGTATACGCATTAAGAACTCATCAATTTTTATATGAAAAGAAAAGTATCTAAACAATATGCCGCATAGAAAGCGAGAAACAAAAGTAAAACTCTGATTAAGTATTACTTAGCGTTAAGTGAACCTATTTTAAGTTCCAGAACCTTAAAGCATATATATAGGCTTATAATCGAAAGAAGCAAACCTTATATATGTAATGCCTTTATTGTACTTTATTTAAATGCAGCAGAAAACAAAAGATTTTGCTCTATGTAGTACTGCGAACTTTCCAATCAGCTCCCGATTCAAAGCATTATATATACAATACACACACAAAAAACGTTCCTTATACCCCTAAATATGACTAGTATCGCACACACTGACCTACACACACTACGCATAAACCGATTAAGCAGCTAAATACAATTGCAAAATTAACCAATTAACCAAAATACCGTTTCGTACCTTTGTAGAATTTGCAGTTCAAAATTGTCGTCAGTCAAGGATCGTTCGTTCGGCTTGAAAGAATTTTAAACCAAATACATAAAAGATAAAGATAACCCAAGACAAGTGAAGTGAAATGAAATGAAATGCTAATGTTGATAAGAGCATTAAATGTGTGCTAGGAATTTTCTTCATTAAAAGATAAATAGTTCTCTGTATAACAGGCCTACTGATTTATGTGAGTCTGGTAATAAAAGAAATTCAATTCAAAACTGTCTTTACATCGTGGTGGGGGGTAAATGATACACACTGTACATACTCTATTATATTTTGTGGTTTATTCGATCTACTTAATGTTAACTAGGTTACAATATCATTATTATTATTTGTATTATTATAACAGACTTTCGACACTGCTCCTTGAGATGATGTGTATCTACATAACGCTGTTCTTGACCTGACTAACCCAGGACTACGCACAGCTATTCGGGCACTGGACATCCGTTGTCCACTCGTCACTGCCATCGCAGCAATCACATATGTTATCATTGACCCGCGACGTCCATACCCACACGTCCAGGCCACGCCCCGTGATATGACGCTTCTGGTATTTACAGTAGTAACGCCCCTTGTCGCAGGCATTCGTGCTCGGCTCATCGCTGCCATCGGACACACAGTCACAGTAGTTGTCGTTGAGTTGGTCGAACGGAATCTCTTTGCTGCCATCCAGACATTTAAAGTTTCCCTTGAAATTTGGCTTGTATGCATCGTAGTCAAAGAGACGAATGCCGCTGTAAAAGATCATCAACATTAGCTAAAGAATGTATCCAACTTATCCTTCCGACTTACCGTAAAATCTTAATGGAATCCGCATTTTGACTAGCAGCTATAGCGAACGCTGCGCCTCCACCAGCAGCTCTACCTCCTCCTTCTCCATCACCTCCGCCGCCATCGAAATCATCCACGTCGCGCTGTTTGCTACCCAGGGACTGCATCATCTCTTTGTGTCTGCGTCTCAGCTGCTGTACACTGGGCAACTGATTAAGCGAAAAGGCCTGGGATTTATTAATAACAATTAACAATTGAGCTCAGCTTTAAACACTAACAATAATGCTGTTTACCAACCTGATATGCGATGAATGTGATGCCAATTAGAAATATTAACAGCATGAGCATCTTCGTTTTGTCCTTGTAGAATGGCTTGAAGTATATGTTCTCGCGTTTTACCCATGTTTTGCGCATTATACATTAAATGACTAAATGATTTAACTAAATTGATTGCGATTTATATCGGTGTTGTTTATTTGTTTGTGGGCTCAGCGTCGGGGCTATGTGGCCATACTTTGTGCATGAAAACAAAACTTAACCCTTGCGCGCCAATATATGTATGTGTGAAAAAGTTGTCTGCATATGCAAATTGAAAATATAAATAGTTTAATTAAATGTTACAAAATATAGCTTAAAAATGTAAATGTATTTTTTACATATTTAAAATTATTACGTACCAGGGATGAATACTCCACGCGGCAACGCACCGTTACCGATTGAAGAGTTCACGAATTATGTATGATGGAAAACAAATAATTAGTTGGTGTGTAAAAACTTGGTGTAATTAAGAATAAAATTGACTCAGAAAAATATGTTAGAGTCAGTAGAGAGAAAAAGTACAGAGACGGACAAGACAGAAACGATGAAGAACAAGAACGAGAAGCTTTGACAGCCTGGTTTCGAAAAGAACAAGAACAAGAGCTTGATATCGAAACAAATCGATAGCCGGTAGCCAGTTCTAATATCGATAACATTAACGAATAGTTTTTTAGCTGAGATAACTTATTTAAACAAATAACAAATTGAAAGTATTAAGTATTTTCCATTACATATCCTAATAGCTAGCAAATATGCCGCAATCTTGATATTTTTCATATTGTTAAGTTGCGCCATATCACAGCCATTTGTACACCTAAGGGTTAACAAAATCAGCTGTGCTTTGCGCAGCGTTTTCGCTCAGCTGGTTTTCTGTTTCTGTTGGTAAACTGTCGCGATAACATATCGATAGGCGTTGCCGATATACTATAGGGAAAAATATCCATGGCAAATTGCACAAATACCAACAATGGCACTGGATCAATAATATGTATCACTAAAACTATATACTAATTGGATTGCAACAATAACACTTGCACCGTGGGCATTCTGTTACGGCAGTCAGCAGAGAAATTGATTAGAGTGCATATAAACAAACAAATTCACATTATACACACAATAAAAAACAATACACACACACGCATAATGAAGTCAACGGCAACAACAAAATCGCGTTTAACCAGCCTCACAGAGGATCTTTCCATTATACCAGAGGACGCACCGTTCCGTGCACGCCTACACCACCTATTTGCCCAGATCGAGAAGGAGTTCGAGCAGCTTTACCTGGAGAATCTGAATCGTGAGTGAAGCCGAATAAGGTTTACATCATTTTAATCCCTTTGTTTACTCTGCTTACAGTGCAAGATAAGCTGGAGAATGCCACATCAAATGCCAGGGATTCACTGACTCCGTATGAACAACGCATTGCTGCAGGTGGCGTTAGTGGTGCACTCGGTGCCACAGGCAGTGGAGGTACTTCTTTGGCAGCCACACCCGCCACTCCCTTGGCACCGTTGGGCGATGAGATTGGCGCCAGTTTGCTAGCGGCTGCCTCCAGCACACACAAGAGTCTCAAGGCCAAGCTAAGCAGTGCAACAGGCGGTAGCAAGGTGAAGGCCAGCAACAAAATCAAAGCGCAAACAAGTCGCATTGTGTCCAGTTTCAAAGCGCAAACTGTGGTAAGTTCGGTGGTGCGAGAATTTGGTGGCCACAAGGATGGCATTTGGCAGGTTGCGGCCAAGGTGGGGCAACCCATCATTGGCACAGCCTCGGCCGATCACACAGCCTGCATATGGGGCATAGAGAGTGGTCGATGTCTGCTGCAGTATCAGGGACATGCCGGATCTGTGAACTCCATTAAGTTCCATCAACATCGGGATCTGGTGCTGACTGGCAGTGGTGATGGCACAGCACACATCTGGCAGGCGGCCGTCAACTGGGAGGTGCCCAAGTGAGTGGCAACTAAATGCTGTAATCTGAGCTAGAAGTAATGTTAAATCCTTTGCAGAAAGGGCCACTCGTCTGAGGAGGAGCTTGATGACAGTGATGGGCAGGTGGAGGACCGGGATCGGGTTGATACACTGCGCACACCTCTCTGCGATTTCGCTGGACCCGGTGGTCATCTGTCAGTCATTGTTGCCGCCGATTGGTTATCCAGCATGGATCAGATTATAACAGGCAGTTGGGATCGCACTGCAATACTGTGGGATGTGGAGACGGCACAGCCGCTGCAGCCACTGACTGGCCATGATCACGAGCTTACACATGTGTCGGCACATCCAACCCAGCGGCTGGTTGTGACCGCCTCACGTGATACCACCTTCCGTTTATGGGACTTCCGCGATCCAATACCCGCCGTATCCGTCTTTCAGGGCCACACCGAAACGGTCACGTCCAGCGTTTTTGCGCGTGATGATAAAGTTGTCTCCGGCTCCGATGACCGCACAATTAAAGTATGGGAACTGCGCAACATGCGCTCAGCACTGGCCACCATTAGAACCGATTCATCCGTCAATCGCTTGGCCGTCTCCGCGGAGGGAATCATCGCCATACCGCACGACAATCGTCAGATTCGACTGTTCGATTTGAATGGACAGCGTGTGGCCCGATTGCCACGCACCAGTCGCCAGGGCCATCGTCGCATGGTGTCTTCCGTTGCCTGGGCGGAGGAGCCGATGATGAATTGTGATCTGTTCTCATGCGGCTTCGATCGACGCGTATTTGGCTGGTCCATAGTCTTACCAAAGGATAATTGAAAATTACTTAAACGTTGACCTGCATCGCAATTGCAGCAAAACGATTAATAGATTAGACCCGCTTCTTCCACGGCGAATTATGCTTGAATAAGTGAATATCTCTCGAACACATCATCTCGGCGTTATCCGGACGCATCGTATATCAAAGTATTCTGCAGATAACTCAACTGTTTGTTACGATTCATCTCTGCTCTATGCCAAATATTCCTGGTATACCACATACAATACATATACAGTATGCATATTATCATTGTTATTATTAATATTTACTATATTCGTATACATATACTATAAATGTGAAACGTTGTGTAGATACGGGAGGTTGCCACAAATCTCCACACTTTTAGCTGTGTTTTTATTACATATATTATTACTTAACTCTAAATGTCTAAGGCAAAGGGTTAAACATTGATGTTAGCGACAAAATACAAAACAAAACAAATACTTAATAAAATCTCCATAATCACACTGAAGGCTCAACTTTGGAATTCGATTAATCTTATGAAATGTTGACGCCCCTTAGAGGTGCGCCAGCTTCAACACCAGCAGGCCTGC
This sequence comes from Liodrosophila aerea, assembly GCA_035045005.1. Classification (NCBI taxonomy): domain Eukaryota; kingdom Metazoa; phylum Arthropoda; class Insecta; order Diptera; family Drosophilidae; genus Liodrosophila; species Liodrosophila aerea. The sequence continues at coordinate 100,473 of JAWNNL010000922.1, read as the reverse complement.
AAGTATGCCTATTTCCAGTAAAATTATAAATATCAAAATGATGCGATTATAAATGACTTCTCGGCTCAGTTTGCGTATAATGATTCTCGACTTGGACAGCTCCTGATCAGCGTCTTCCAGCCGACGTGTGGTGCGCAACAGGGACTCCCTCTGCTCTCCCAAATTACCCAGCACCTGCAGTACATACAAAATATATGAGTCAATTCTTCCCGCATAAGTTAATAAATTTAGACCTTACCTCGGTGCCAATGTTCTCCGTTTCGATGGCCACTTGATTCGTCCGCTGTATACTGGCTGAGGTGCGCTCAAGCACATCATAGGTATTGGCTATCACCTGCTGCTGGCGCCGATCGGGAGCAGTGCTGCCACTGGGCAGTTGTGTGTATCCGCCATAGGACATCCTGTAGATTTAGGCTTGGAAAAATAAAAATTTAATTGCGTTCAACAAGAACAGCTGCTATATACTAGATGGCATTATCGATATTCCAAAATTTTGTGTGATATCGATATTTGCCATAAGGGTACCTTTGGCGCCCTCAAAAAACATCAAAGATGAATAATAAAAAAAAACCAATTCCGAGTAAAAAAACACCATTGTTAAACAATTTTTTAAAATGTAGCGCTAAACTAAATAAACAAATGTTTATTGCTGTGAAAAAGAAGTAAAGGGAACTGCAAATTAAATGCTATCGACCAGTCATCGCAATTTATCGGCTCGCCACCACAACAACGCACTTGCTTATTGCGGCAACCCTGGTAGACATGCGGGTATTCGTATTTTAAATTAACGTTTCTTTGTTGCCAACACCCGCAGATTTATGAAAAATTTTGAAACGATTTATAAAACCTGACACAATCAGAATATAACATCATCAATATCAACTGCCTTATCGAATATGAGAGAATTACTTTTTTGAAGCGTTGTTAATTATAATTGATAGTGTCTTTACGTCTGAACAATACATACAAACAGGCGTATGCTTGGACTTTTGTATTTTCGATTTATGATAAGAGTAAAAAACTTGATCAGACATACATATATTTATATTTACACGCACACACGAGTATCGTTGGAGTGAGTGTGTGTGTGTCTGTGTGTATTTTAAGCACTCTGCGAGGCCGCTGAGATACTTCTCTGGAGAGCGCGAGAGCGGAGAGCAGAGCAACTGCGAGAGCACCTTCCCATTGGGACTACTGGCGGACCTCAACTGAATACTTGGATTCACAAGCAAGTGAGCGCTGGTGCTGGCCAGACGTTGGCTTTTTGTGGTTCCGTCGAGATCGTTTCAATAACCCCAATACAAGCGCAACGGGCAAAACAAGTTCTAAAATTAACGCACGTACGCTTGGCGAATCTTGAATTTTTTTGGCATCAAAATCAGTCTCAAAGCGGCAAAGGTAAGCAAAAAACACGATATAAAAAACAGTACGTACAAACTCAAAACAAGTCATAAAGCTATAAATTAAGATAAAAAATGGCAAACAAGATCATACGACTAAAAAGTTATATACATACTATAGAAAAATTCAAGTGCTAACTCAAGGTGATCTTCAATTAGGAGAAATACAACATTTACCTGGTGAAAATGTGACTAAGGTGTTAATTAAAAAACCATATGTGGGAAATGCCTGAGTAAAATTAGAAAATTCATAAACGATGTAAAATCAGCACGTGATTCTCAAACAGTAGCCTCAGCTGTAGTCTCTATAGTCAGCCTCGTCATGCGACCCGACTCTATTGTCAACGCTCCCAGCTGACAGTCGTGGCCACCTGCCCCGTAGCGAGCCAGACAGTGAGCGTAACTGCCCTATCTACGTGTCTGTGTATCTGTATCTGTAGTGGTGTATCTCTCAGCTACGCACAGAGCTGAGTTTATGCAATACCTGCTGCCAGTACACATATCATGTGACCCCCTGTAGTTTTTCTGGAGCACATCTTTGGGATGACGGCGAGCACATTTTCGTTAGAATCCTCAAGTGCCCATGCAGGAAGCAATGAATTTCAATTGGATTATGATTTATGGCTTGTTCATAAATACTTCTCCAAGTGGCCTAATCAATCATTCTGATTAGAACAATTATGAATCGATTATATTTGTCTGAACGTCGTGTCTGGTATTTTATCGATATTCTCGATAATACTGACATATCGATAATGAAGTAGTGACTGACATGACATTTAAATATTTATAGAAACAATTATCGGATATCCGTTAATAGTAGATAATTGACTTTCTCGATTTAAAACTAGTTTTGTAGATATTGAAAATAAAGTATGAAAGTAAGATCAATGGAATCCAATTTACTTGGAGTAAATTTAATATGTTTCTTTATAAATGACGAATAACGATATTACTCCAGCACTCATATCAAAAGTATAGATTGTAATTCTTTGAGTATTGCACTTTTCCGGCGTATTAAGCGCTTTGCAAAGTGCTCGAGTCATAAACCCGCCCTTATGTAACTACACTCTGCTTATCAATAGTTGGGTGGGGCGCGAAACGCCTGCATATCAAGTATTTAAATGAATTTCGTTATCACTTTACATATTTGTAGTGAGCATTTACAGTTCATTTCTTTTTTCCCCAGTGGTGTACTTATTCACTAACTGTTCAATTGATGGCAAGAAATGCCATAAACTATTCAAATGCTCTCATCAATTAACCATAGTTAGGCAAAATGTGTTAAAAATGAGCACAATAAAGTTTTTTTATACAAATAACCAAATAAAATGTCACACAAACACACACACACACATAAACGCATACCAGAAATGAGCGCGAGCGAGCGTATGAGCGAGAAACAAACAAAACAAAAATAACAAAAAAGAAAAATTTAACGAAACTCCGTTGTCGTCGTCGTCGTCGTAGCGATATTGACATGGGCGTGCGTCAACGGGGGTGACAATGCCATTAAGCACGAATTGCTGTTGCTTCGTTGAAATGTAATTAAGACTCACCCGCTTCTTGCGTGCACACTACTCACACACACACGAACGTATATTACGAAGGCACACGCACACACACACCCACTCGCAGAGGCCGCAATCAACACCCACACATTCTCCCCCAATCTCCCACCGTGTTCGTCCAGTCAGAGTTACTCACGAAAGTGACCAGCGAAAAGCGAGCAGCGCAGCAGCAGCAGCAGAGTAGCTAGTAGCAGTGAGAGACGGCAACGGTGTGTTTAGTTGTTTTGGAGTTAAACTGGTTTACAGTTGCTTTTGGCTACATTTTCGTTTCGTCTATTTTGTTGTGCGTGTTTAGAAACTGAAATTCATTTCGATTAATTTGTGGTGGGTATATGCCAAATGTAATTGTAATTGTAATTGTTGTAAACTTACATTGAAAGTTAATTAAAAGCGATGCACACACATTCATACATACAAATGTATAACAGAGTGCAGAGCTGCATAGGACGCGCATATGTATGTACATATGTTGCCTAGTTATAGTGCTGAACGCGTACTAAATTTAAGTGCGTTAACTATTAATAGTGCCCACTGTAAAAACTACTGTAAAGTAGGCTTCCGTTTAGGCTATATACAATTATCGCTTATAATGCCATAAAGTCATTATTGCTTTTCATTTGCTGTTATCCGTTTTGGGCAGCGACAAATGCGCCAATAATCTCACAATAAGACACACACATACACACACACATACATACATACATTGTGTATATTTTAATTGTATTCTTATTTGTAAGAATATATGTATGTTAATAGTATTCTTATTTGTAAGAATATGCTGCAGTCAATTCGCTGATAAATAAAAAATAAAATTTACACAGTAAGCGAAAAAACAAGCGAAGAACAAGCGGGAAAAATGAGCAACAGGCGCGATAAAGCAGTTGTTAGTTTACATACATACATACATACATATTTGCTAATGCTCTCGCCCTGAGCTCAATTCACTTACATGCATACTGAAGTTTGTCGCCTTGTTTGCCTTGGCTCAGCAAATGTTCTCACACTCTCTTAAGTATTTGGCTCTCTTTATGCTAACTTGAAATATTATGCTAATGCCAGACAGAGGACGCTTAAAATTCTGGCTAAATATTTACAAATGATTTAAACGTGCCAGTGGTAAAAATACATACACATGCACTGAGAGAAACATAAACTTTATGTTCCATTTGTGCAAATACATGAAACGTGATAAGTTGAAAAAGAAAAAGTGCAAATAAAAATGTATAAAAAATAACAGATTTGTTGACATATTTCCTTAATAATATCATTAAAAAACACTTGGAATAAAAGCAACATAGTTGCAGTGGAAAAAACACCACTTTTAGCACCACTGTGCTCACTGTGGCTAGCGTGCCTTCAGCTTCTGATCAGACTTAACGAAAGCGCCATCTAGCGTGCAGTAGCTGCAACTTACATTACAACTTTTAACTTTAACTTGAAGCATATTCTCTTTCCCGCTGTGTAGCAGTAGCATACATCAAATGTGCATTTGAGTGTGTGCGGGTGTGTGTGTGGGTGTGTGTGTGTTTGTTTATCCATGTCTATGATAGAGCTAAAGCTAATTCCTGGCCAGGCCATTAAAGTTCGATAATGTGCGACGCGTCGCATTGTCGTCCGTGTCGTTGACTGCCTCGAGTCTGATGATGTCACAATGAACCTTGGTGCGTCTCGTCTGTTTGTATATACGTACACATAGTACACATGTGTGTGTGTGTGTATGTGTATGTGTTTTAGTCCCGTAGTAGCCCAGAGACGCCGCAGTTGTCCACTCGCTGCAGCAAAGGCAAAGACACACACGCTTTCGCGCTCTAATTAAATCAAAATACATTAATCATACGCACTATCTGAGTGCCCGTAATTTTTTACAGTGCAATATAAACATACATACTATATACCCGGTTATATCAGTGTCTGATAAAACTCTACAAACGTCAGCTAATTTGCGTAATTAACTCATTACTTTTAATATCCAGAGTTGATGATAAAATCACACATAAAATATATTTAATATAACGGTATTTGTTAACCTATAACAATACAGTGCACATGTCAAAAGCTAATTGCTATAGCATTTAGGACAAGCAGGTAATGGAGTGGTTACTATATGATATATCGTATATCTATGACATTTTCTACTGGGTTGTAGAGCACCCTATTCTCCCCTTCCACAAACTCAATAAACCCCTTTGAACTCTCAAGTACAGGGTCTAAAATTGAAACCTGATTTCCACATTTTTAAAAATATAATATATGTATAATCATTATAAAATATAGCATATACTAAAACAATAGCATTATGTACTTGTATAGTATATACTCCTCGGATACTATAAATAAGCTACAGTACTTGATGATGTGTTTTATATTACGCATAATCTATTACATTCTAAGATCTGAACTCGAGCAACCGTTCTATTGTTCCATGTAAATTACCAAGAACTGACTAATTTACTTAGCCGGATAGTGTAATTATTTACCTTAAATACAGTATACAAAAATACACTGTAGACACCTTAGAGCATATACAAAAGCAACGCTAAATAAATACGGGCTACAAATCTATGGATCTGTCTATAGACAAAAAGAAAACACAAATCAAAGTCAAGTGAATAAAGAAAGCAGTCGCAAATGCTATAGTCGGCAGCAACAGATAATAGAATACTTTGCATGTAGTCTGAAAACGGAAAGAACTATCAAAGATATCAGCTAGATATTATATCAATCAATGTATAGTTACCGACATCGAAATGTTCATAACTTTGCTGTTTATTATTGAGATTTGTGGGTGAAGTGAAAGAGATATGGAAAGCTTAAGCAAATTTTAACAAGTTGGGATATAAATGAGGGGATATACCAAATTTAATAGCTCTAGCTCTTATATTTCCCGAGATCTAGCTTTTTATAAACATGAAGAGCAGAACGGTCTGATATCAAGGTAACAAATCCTTTCTATTAGGAATCCTAGCATTTTTTGTTGTTTGTCACTGCTCTGCGACTTAGGGACACCTTTCATTCGCACGAACCTAATATACCCCTTGGTACTGTTATGGTACAGGCTCTGGCCAAACAAATGAAATACTCTGCTTTTAGCAACAGCAGCCAAAGCGCCAATAAAAATGCTCAACCTGCTGGCTTTGCATAGATATTTTATGGCATGCCATAGGGATACAGCATATGCTCGTATATCTTTATCTATATGTGTATGTATGAGGTATGTATATGTATGTATAAGTATGTACATATATGTATATCGTACGATATGCCAGACAAAGGCAGCCGAAAACAAAACAATTTGCCAGTCAAAGATTTGTCGTGCTGAATATTTTAATTGCATGTCTGTGGTTGCTACCAACTAATACACTGTTAAAAACAAATTAAAAACTTTTAATTTAAATTGTGCGGAATGTTAAATGAAAATCTAGAAGTAAGTCGAGGGATTTATGACCAATCACATCACATTTTGATCAGTGTACTAATTCCCTGCCCCCCACTTTCGTCTATGTTTCTTTTGCAGGGAACGTGAAGCGTCGCCAAGATGGGGGATATGTTCCGCAGTGAGCAGATGGCACTATGCCAGATGTTTATACAACCAGAGGCCGCGTACACCTCTGTCTCGGAGCTGGGCGAAACTGGCTGTGTGCAGTTTCGCGATGTAAGTGCAAATCTCTCTCTCTGTATGTCTATAGCACTAATATCCCCTCTATCTTTAGCTGAACGGCAATGTGAACATCTTCCAACGTAAATTCGTGACGGAGGTGCGTCGCTGCGATGAGCTGGAGCGCAAGATCCGCTACATTGAGACGGAGATCAAGAAGGACGGCATTTCGCTGCCCGACATACAGGACGACATTCCGCGTGCGCCCAATCCACGTGAGATCATCGATCTGGAGGCACATTTGGAGAAAACCGAATCCGAAATGATTGAGCTGGCTCAGAACGAGGTGAACATGAAGTCCAACTACTTGGAGCTGACCGAACTGCGCAAGGTGTTGGAGAACACGCAGGGCTTCTTCTCCGACCAGGAGGTGCTCAATCTGGACTCGAGCAATCGTGGCGGCACCTCTGCCGTTGATGAGGCCACCGCTCAGCATCGTGGTCGTCTGGGATTCGTGGCGGGCGTGATCAATCGCGAGCGTGTGTTCGGCTTTGAGCGCATGCTGTGGCGCATCTCGCGTGGCAATGTGTTTCTGAAACGCTCGGATCTGGATGAGCCACTCAATGATCCGGCCACTGGTCATCCCATCTATAAGACGGTGTTTGTGGCCTTCTTCCAGGGCGAACAGCTGAAGAATCGCATCAAGAAGGTGTGCACTGGCTTCCACGCCTCGCTGTACCCCTGTCCCAGTTCGCACAACGAGCGCGAGGAGATGGTGAAGAATGTGCGCACTCGTCTCGAAGATCTGAAGCTGGTGCTCAGCCAGACCGAGGATCATCGCAGCCGTGTCTTGGCCACCGTTTCGAAGAATCTGCCATCGTGGTCGATCATGGTCAAGAAGATGAAGGCCATCTATCACACGCTCAATCTGTTCAACATGGACGTGACCAAGAAGTGCCTGATCGGCGAGTGCTGGGTGCCCACCAGGGATTTGCAGATAGTGCAGAAGGCTCTGTCCGATGGCTCCGCTGCCGTGGGCAGCACCATTCCATCGTTCCTCAATGTCATCGATACGAACGAACAGCCGCCGACATTCAATCGCACCAACAAGTTCACACGTGGCTTCCAGAACCTGATCGATGCCTATGGCATTGCCTCGTATCGCGAGTGCAATCCGGCTCTATACACTTGCATTACATTCCCCTTCCTCTTCGCCATTATGTTTGGCGATTTGGGCCATGGTCTGATACTGCTGCTCTTCGCCTCCTGGATGGTGCTCAGCGAGAGGAAGCTGGCCCGCATCAAGAATGGCGGTGAGATCTGGAACATATTCTTCGGCGGACGTTACATCATACTGCTGATGGGTCTGTTCTCCTGCTACACGGGCTTCATCTACAACGATGTCTTCTCCAAGTCGATGAACATATTTGGCTCAAACTGGAAGAATCCCTACAATACCTCAACTGTGCTCTCCAATAAGCATTTGCAATTCCCACCCGAGAACTCCACCTCGGATGTTTATCCCATTGGCTTGGATCCCATCTGGCAGTTGGCGGATAACAAGATCATCTTCCTCAACAGCTTCAAGATGAAGCTGTCCATCATTATCGGTGTGCTGCACATGGTCTTCGGTGTCTGCATGTCCGTCTGCAATTTCGTGCACTTCAAGCGCTACTCCTCCATCATACTCGAGTTTGTGCCACAAATACTGTTCCTGCTGCTGCTCTTCGGCTACATGGTGTTCATGATGTGAGTGACTTGGCCTAATGATGATCTATATGTATCTCTAATCATATTCTTTCTTTTCTCTCCAGGTTCTTCAAGTGGTTCAAGTACCAGGCCTTCTCTCCCATTCAGGCTGAAACTGCTGGCTGTGCTCCGTCCGTATTGATCATGTTCATCAACATGATGCTGTTCAAGAATACGCCGCCACCAAATGGCTGCAAGGAGTTCATGTTCGAAGCCCAGAGCGACATACAAAAGATCTTCGTCATACTGGGTCTCATCTGTGTGCCCTGGATGCTGCTGGGCAAGCCACTGTACATCAAATTCACGCGTGGACGCAATGCCTCACATGTGAGTCACCTTCAGCTGTACCATGTGCCTTTACTCACTCCCTTATTCTTTCTGTCTAGGCCAAGCACAATGGTCAGCTCACTGGCAACATGGAGCTGGCTGAAGGCGAAACACCATTGCCGCTGGGTCACGACGAGGGCGGCGCTGGCGGTGCTCATGGTCACGATGATGAGCCCATGGCTGAGATCTATATACACCAGGCCATTCACACCATTGAATATGTGCTCAGTACCATCTCGCATACGGCCTCGTATCTGCGTCTCTGGGCGCTCTCCCTGGCCCATGCCCGTAAGTGTAATCCTCACACACCGCTAGAACAGAACTGATATCTTCTTTATCTTCCAGAGCTCTCTGAGGTGTTGTGGAACATGGTGTTGTCGTTGGGCCTGAAAATGTCTGGCGTCCAGGGTGCCATTGGACTGTTTGTCATCTTTGGCGCTTGGTGCCTGTTCACACTGGCCATTCTGGTCATGATGGAGGGTCTGTCCGCCTTCCTGCACACCCTGCGTCTACACTGGGTGGAGTTCATGAGCAAATTCTACGAGGGATTAGGCTTCCCCTTCCAGCCCTTCAGCTTCAAGGCGATTATCGACGGCGAGGAGGAGGAATAGAAACAACTCGTTTATGGGTTACGCATGGATTTGCCGTTATCCCCTTTCAATTGTTATCAATGAAACCTTGTTTGTGTTTATCTCCCCCGCCCCAAGATTGTCAGTATTGTGGTACTCTTCCCACATCGCCCCACGTTTCCTCATTGTTTTAAATATTTACGTTTCTTTATTTTGTTATTACTACTATGTAAATTTGTGCATTCTCAAACTTCCTCTTAAAAGCAATAATTTTGATATTCGTTGTTACAAATAATTATAATTGAACTGAGTTCCGTTTAGTGTTTGTTTAGTGTTTATACTAAGTAATGTTTAATCAATGTTTTTATGAATGCCAAGCAAACATTCAACGAATTGTTAATAAAGCAAGAAGAGAAAAGCAGCAAAGTGTGGATTAATTGTTTAATTACAAGTCGAAATAATTAGTTTTATAAAATTCGGGAAAGCTACAGTCGGACGCAGCCGACAGTAGGAGACCCTGTACTTTGATTTGCCCTGGGCGTTGATAGTAGTAGCAGCATATATGTACATACTCACAGACACATGCACTTATACATACACACATGCACTTATACATACAAATATACGCGTCAATGCAAACAATGAGCAATGCTCATACAGAAATTCATACTCACAATCAAAAATCACGCATACGCCCTAAAGCCCGCGTACACTGTGGCTTCCCCCCTCCCCTAACCAAATGACTAATACAGAAAATTGTTTATCCAATATCTCTGGTGTTTATTATCCGATTGGGCTGCAAATCGCACCAAACATTCTAAGCATCTAAAGCTTTATTTATGCTTTTTATGAATCCAGTGACTCTAAAACTGTACATGCTAAGAAAATTTTTGCAAATTTGAGGGGGAGGGAGATGAGATATCACATTAAAAACATAAACTTGACCTGCCTATGTAATACTTATAGTTTCCGAGATCTCGGTGTTCATACAGACGGACGGACAGACGGATATGCCTAGCTCGACTCAGCTCGCCGTCCTGATCAAGAATATAAACACTTTATGGGGTCTGTCACGCCTTCTTCTGCCTGTTATACACAAATGTCATTTGCACAAACTTAATAGACCCTTTTGTACTTTTTTAAAGTTCAGGGTCTAAAAATGAATATATGTAAAAGTAATATAACTAATGTTCAAGTCAGAGTATTAGCTACGGCTTACCCTGGCCTTGCCCTTGATTATCAAGTTTAACTCTTGGAATATTTAGTAATTAATTAACTTAAATGTGTTCACATACTCAGCAGGCTTTAGTTAGTTTCTGTTCACTGTTTTTGGCACTTGGAGTAACTTTTACTTTGGGTATAACCGTTGGCACTGCCATCAAACCGTAGACTGAGAAACTGTATAGAATGGAAATGGTTTTCTAATTGTATCGAAATTAGTTTTTAATGCCCAACGTTGTCTGTCGGGGTATGTATCATATCAGCTAATTGGTAGATAAGATTCTAGAAGACATTCAATCAGAGTGATCGATACCTTTTACCTTGTCAGTTTATCCAGGGCATACGCCGCAGTAGATAAGCCTGGAAAGTTGTGCATAGTGGACAGAGGTTCCATGGCTACTGTCACTTGACCACTTCGTCAGTTCACCTGGCGTCATCAGAGTGCGCACAGGTGTGGCAATTAAACGCTCAAGATGTGGTGCAGCAAGTTGAAAGGATTCATGTGTGGCTCGGGGCCAACCGACAGCATATTTCGCAGTGAGAAGATGTCCTTGGCGCAGATGTTCCTGCAGCCAGAGGCGGCCTACGATACCATCTCCCAGCTGGGCGAAATGGGCTGTGTGCAGTTCCGTGATGTAAGTGGAACCATTCCAGGGTTACATAAGACTCTACTAGCGTCTCTTTGCAGATGAACGAGGGCGTCACCGCCTTGCAGCGCAAGTTCATCAATGAGGTGCGTCGCTGCGATGAGCTGGAGCGGAAGATACGCTATGCCACCAACGAGTTGAACAAGGATGGTTACAAGGTGGTCGAGCTGATTGAGGATTTCCCTCCCGCACCCAAGCCCAAGGAGATCATTGAGCTGGAATTGCTGCTGGAGAAGACGGAGAGCGAGATCATTGAGCTCTCGGCGAACAATGTGCGACTGCAGACGAATCTGCTGGAGCTGAAGGAGATGATTCAGGTGCTGGAGCGCACGGATCAGTTCTTTTCGGAGCAGGAGACGCACAACTTCGATACCAATAAGCGTGGCACCCATCGTGATCCGGAGCAGTGCGAGGGCAGCTTGGGATTTGTGGCGGGCGTCATACGCCGGGAGCGTCAGGTGGGTGGTACCAGTTGCTCCTCCTTCTGCTCCTACTAGCTCCAATCTCTTTCCCAGTTCGCCTTTGAGCGCATGCTCTGGCGCATCTCACGTGGCAATGTGCTGGTGCGCACTTGCGATGTGGAGGGTGCAGTGAAGGATCCCAAGACCGGTGAAATGGTGTACAAGACCATCTTTGTGGTCTTCTTCCAGGGCGATCAGCTGCAGTCGCGCATACGCAAGATCTGCGCGGGTTTCCATGCCCACATGTACCCGTGTCCCAGCTCGCATCAGGACCGCATGGACATGATCAAGGGTGTGCAGACCCGTCTGGAGGATCTGCAGATCATCATCAATCAGACCGAGGATCATCGGTCCTGTGTGCTGAAGGCCATACTGAAGCAGCTGCCCAGCTGGATAGCCATGGTCAAGAAGGTGAAGGCCATCTATCACACGCTCAACATGTTCAACGTGGATCTGGGCAGCAAGTGCCTGATCGGCGAGTGCTGGGTGCCCACCAAGGAGCTGGAGGAAGTGGAGACTGTGTTGGCCGAGGCCTCGGCGGCACTGGGCAGCACCATACCCACGATCTTTAACATACTCGAGACGAAGAAGACGCCGCCCACGTATTTCCGCACCAATAAGTTCACCTATGGCTTCCAGGTGCTCATCGATTCCTACGGCGTGGCCAGCTATCGTGAGGTCAATCCCGGACTCTATACGTGCATCTCCTTTCCGTTTCTGTTTGCCGTGATGTTTGGGGATATGGGACACGGTTTTCTGGTCTTTCTGCTCGGACTGTGGATGGTCTGCGATGAGAATCGCCTGTCGAAGAAGAAGGCTGGTGAGATCTGGAAGATTCTCTTCGGTGGTCGCTATATTATCCTGCTCATGGGCTTGTTCGCTGTGTACACTGGCTTCATCTACAACGACTGCTTCTCCAAGTCCTTCAACGTATTCGGTTCGCATTGGGCCCTGCAGTATAATCGCACCACGGTCCTGACCAATCCTGCCCTGCAGCTGAATCCCTCGACAGATCAGCGTGGCGTCTATCCCATGGGCATCGATCCCATCTGGCAGTCGGCAAGCAACAAGATCATCTTCCTCAACACCTACAAGATGAAGCTGTCGATCATATTCGGCGTGCTCCACATGATCTTTGGCGTCTGCCTCTCCGTGGAGAACTTTGTCTACTTCAAGAAGTACTCGTACATCTTCCTGCAGTTTGTGCCCCAGGTGCTCTTCCTGCTGCTGCTCTTCGGCTACATGGTCTTCATGATGTTCTACAAGTGGGTGCAGTACACCCCCCATTACACCGACGTGGCGGATTCCCCCGGCTGTGCGCCATCTGTGCTCATCATGTTTATCGATATGATTCTGATGAAAACAGAAACCGTCTCCCCGGGCTGTATGACCTCCATGTTCCCCGTGCAGCGCAACCTGGAGACCATACTCTTTGTGATCGCCATCATCTGCATACCCTGGATACTGCTCGGCATGCCACTCTGGATCACCTGCAAGCGCAAGTATAGGGTGAGTAGAGAGCTCAACTGATTCCAATAGGAATGATGATGATATCGTTATGCTTTTCCCAACTCCACTATGTAAACCTCCCAGAAGAAGGGCATGCTTGAGCAGAACATTGATACCATCATGGAGACCATTGAGATTAAGGGCAAGGAGGTCATCATCACTGAAGTCGGCGATGAGCACAAGAGGGCCGCACCTCATGGCGGCGTTGGGGAGGAGGAGGAAGAGGAGGAGGAGCCCATGAGTGAAATCTGGATACATCAGGCCATACACACAGTGGAGTACATACTCTCGACCATCTCGCACACTGCCTCCTATCTGCGTCTCTGGGCTCTCTCCTTGGCTCATGCTGGTCAGTAGTACAGTGGGTGTCATAAGCATATTTCCGAACTGATATTCGACTCTTTCTGCCCACAGAGCTGTCAGAGGTCTTGTGGACAATGGTGCTATCGGAGGGTCTACAAATGAGCGGCTGGGTGGGTTGCATTGGCATCTTCATCATATTCGCCATTTGGGTATTCTTCACCATCGCCATCATGGTCATGATGGAGGGTCTGTCCGCCTTCCTGCACACCCTGCGTCTGCACTGGGTGGAGTTCATGAGCAAATTCTACGAGGGCATGGGCTACGAGTTCGAGCCCTTGAGCTTCAAGGCCATGCTAACCGCTGAGGTGGAGGATTAGCCCAGAGCGAACAGAGTTATTAATAAATAATCGCATACCATTATTCAGCGGGTGTTTATTTGGGGGTTCACTCCACTGGGTGTTGTCTTAGTCTTGCCCCATATTACGACGTGATATCATTTAAAATGCTACGAAAAGGTCATTGCATTGAGGGCAGCGTTCAGCGAAAAATTCTTGCCAAGTGCAGCAGATTTCCATGGAACTCGACTAGAATGGAATTCAAAACTCTTGGCTAGCTAAACAATGGGCGTAGCTACCAAGGGGGTGGAATTGTGCCATGCCTCCCCCTCACAGAGAAGTGCCACAAGTATATTACATTTCATATAAGGTACATATTATGTACACTCAGATCATATTATATTACAAAATTTTAGAAATTCTTAAAATCTGACTATGAAAATTTGAATCTTTAACTGAATTAGACTTAATTTAAATATCAATTATTCTAAAAATAAAAATAAACTAAAAATAGCTGGTAAAATATAATTTATAAATAAATGAATAAAAGTCAATTTTAAGTTATAAATAAAAATAATACAAAAACCTAAAATACTAGGGGAAAAAAGGTAGAACTCTTGGCTATAAGCTCAGAGTCTGGATTTTTAGACCCTGTACTTTAAAAAAGTACAAAAGGGTCTATTAAGTTTGTGCAAATGACATTTGTGTGTAACAGGCAGAAGGAGGCGTGGCAGACCCCATAAAGTATATATATTCTTGATCAGGACGACGAGCTGAGTCGATCTAGCCATGTCCGTCTGTCTGTCTGTCCGTCTGTCCGTCTGTCCGTCTGTCTGTCCGTCTGTATGAACACCGAGATCTCGGAAACTATAAGAGCTAGAGACGTAATTTTTTTTTTGTTTGGTTTGTGTATTACATAGGCAGGGCAAGTTTATGTTTTTAATTTGATATCTCATCCCCCTCCCCCTCAAATTTGCAAAAATGTCCTTAGTATATACAGTTTTAGAGTCACTGGATTCATTTTTTGCAGGATTAAAGCTTAAAGTGCTTTGCATGTTTGGTGCGAGTTGCAGCCCAATCGGATAATAAACACCGGAGATATTGGACAAAGAATTTTCAGTACTAGGCAGGTGGCTTGGGGAGGGGGGAAGCCACAGCGTATGCAGCCACTAGGGCGTATGCGAGATTTTTGATTGTGTACGTATACACACATATGTTTATATGTATGTGCATGTGTATGTGAGTATATACATATATGCAGCTGGTATTATCGACGCCCAGGGCAAATCAAAGTACAGGGTCACCTACTGTCGGTTGCGTCCGACTGTAGCTTTCCGAGTTTTTTTCTATATTTTGCATAAATAAATGACTAAATGAATAATAAAATTTATAACTAAGTAAAATGAGCAACACATAAATAGTTAAATAAATAAATGAATAAAAAAAAATTAAAAAGTAAATAGATCAATTACTAAATAGATAAATAAATTTATTCATAAGTAAATAAATTAATGAATAATACATGAAGATAATAATTAGGAAGGAAATATATGCCTATAGATCGAGAAATAAATACAAATAAATATATATATTGGCTAACAATCAAATTTAAAACTCAGTTTTTATTTTTAATGCTGTAATATAGACTTCGAGCTAGCAAAAATCCCCCAATTAATAATCTACATATATACGGCAGTTTGTCCTGACTGAATGACTGACTGATCATCATCGCACAGCCCAAAAGGTAAGATATAGCAAGCTAATCTTTTCGCATAATGATTGCTATGATACTTAGATGCACGTTAAGAGCTAAAATTGGCAAAATTCTTCCCCCTTCTAACAGCGAAGAGCAACTGTAGCCACAATTTTAAGAATAAAACCTTGCGATTTAACTGACAAGTAGCTATATGCTACCTAAATCTATTCTGAAAATTTCAGCCTAATTGGACAATAAACACCGGAGTTATTCGATATTCAATACATATTCGATATTGAAATACATCTGATATTGCCTTTTGTATTAGTATTATAGTATAAAGTATATAGAACTACTTCTACTTACCTATAAAAAAGGCACGACTAGTATAATATAAATAATCTTTAGTTTTTTTTTAAGTGTAGTTATGCTTAACATCGTAACCCCCTTGTATAAACTGAAACTGAACTACGCCCATGCGCGCAACTGCTTGCCAAGCTTGGCTTATTAGCTGCGCCCACTGCAACACTTAGCGCAGTTGTGGAGCCAAGTTGCTACGGCTAAGAAGACTCCCTCGTTAGACTCCCAAAAGAATATGTGGTATATGGATGTGCTGGTCTGGTTGGTGGCGCTACTGGCGCTGTGTCGAGCGGACACATTGGTGCAGTTGCACGTGAATCGACCTTACAATGATATCAGTGAGAAGTTTGTGAGCTTCGCTGTGAGGCCGGAGGATTTATATGATGCACTGGATGGCAAGAACCGGAAGGCAGTGACTGGTATGGCGGCACTGCTCAGCGATGCCTATGTGAAGTTCATTGGAGACTTTTACTTCGCCACCAATGCGCCCACGCGTCTGCGCAATCCCACCAAGATCATATGGAAGGGCTTCAATCGCTGGACGAGGTGAGTGGACAGAGAGAGAGAATAGAGATTGAATGTGGCACTAATCGAGTTCCTTTAGTGCCGTCAACTGGACCATGATTATACCGGTGCCCTATGCACCCGATGAGTGGGACTCCATGCACACGCTGAAGATACTCAACACCTCCTACATGGTGGGCATCACCAACTGCATCTGGCAGCTGGGCACGGACTTCGGCACCTCCCGCGCCAAGGACTACGTGCAGGAGCTGACCACATTGAAGCTGATGACGGACACTTTCAGTCCCTATGTGGACAGCTGGACGGTGATGGGAGCGGACATCTCGGCGGGCAGCAGTGCCGAGGAGACGCGCAAATACGTGGACATGTCCAAGGATGTGAACACTGCCTTTGGCTGGACACAGTGAGTATGAAAGTGGAGGCCCATATGGAACGTATCTCATTGTAATCCTCTCTAGACCTGCGCACATGCTGCCCACCACTAGCCTGGGCAGCTACATCTATGACAGTGATCCGGCTCTCCGCACGCTGCAGCAACAGCGTGTTCCCCTCTGGCTCACCCTGCCCGAGGAGCGCTCCTCAGCGCAGTCCATTAACAAGCAGCTGATGGGGGATGAGACCACGGATGCCCTGCGCTGGGCTCAGACCCTGGGAGATGCTGCCAGTGGTGGCTTCAATGTCGTCTTCAAGCGCATGACTCTGGAGGATTTCGAGCGACCCAATTTCAGTTACTATGTGACTGCTCTATTCAAGCGGGTCATGGGCTCCAGAGTGTTCCCGGCGAGACCACTGAATGTCTTTGCCCCCACCAACAAACTGTACACGCACTGTGCCAATGCTGTCTCTGGAGGATTGGCCTTTATGGTGGTCAACACGGAGCAGCAGGACACCACGATCACGGTGCGCAGTGCCAGTCGTCTGGCCCAGAGTGAGATCTGGCAATATGTGCTCAGTGCTCAGGATGGGCGAGTGCGTCTCAACGAGCAGAAACTCTCGCTGAACTCCACCATGCGTCCGCTGCGTCAGCCCAAGGATAGCCAGAAGCCTCTGCAGCTAATCACGCCCAGCATGTCGGTGGGTTTCTGGGTGCTGCCCGATGTCAATGTGGAGCATTGTCAGTTCACTGAGCTGGAGACAAACGATGCTAGTGGCGAGGCCAAGAAGGAGAAGCGTAAGGCCAGTCCAGGCTACAGCTCGGCGGATCGTCTGCTGCAGCGCCTGATCGAGGAGACGGCTGTGGCCCGTGGATCCATACAGAGTTCACTCAATCGACAACGTCGTTTCGTGCTGGACAATGACGGAGCAGTGGAATCGGACTCGTTGCTGGGCAGACTGCTGCAGCCTTTCCAGGAGCAACCTGCTCCACTGACTCCTGTCAAGCCTAAGCTCAAGCCCAAGCGCCATACAGTGCGTCCTTGTGCGGCCATCAAGTGGCTGCGCCAGGTGATGGAGCAGAGTCAGGAGGTGGCACAGCTGCATGGACGCCACAGGCGAGAGGTGTCTGATGGCTATACTGGTCCCTATTTCTACAATCGCCAAGGCAAGAAGAGCACTTTCACCAAGAAGATCACGGAGATACGCAAGCCGGAGCGGAAGGTGAAGCCGCTCTTCGATCTGGCCGAATTCGATGAGGAGGAATTCTTCAAGAAACTGGGCGAAACACCCGAACCGCCACCCTACTCCCGCCTGCCCGAAGGCGATGTGCATCTCAAGCATATCGAGACTCCAGATGGCGAGGACAGTGACCTGCCCGCCGACTCGGAGCAGTTCAGTGCAGCTCCAGTCAAGAAACGTCGTCTTGGCATAAGGAAACAGTTGAAGATAGTCCAGCGTTCGCAGGAGGACAGCGTGGAGCCGGAGATCGAGCCGGAGCAGGAACGTAAGAAACCACGCCTACTGCCCACCGAATTCTTTGAGGCTTTGCCAGCTCCTGCTGCCAAGCCGAGCAAACGCTTGAATCTGGGCGCCACACTGAACTCACTACTCTTTCCCGAACCCTTTAAGAGCAAGGGCAAGAGCTTCGGCAAGTCACAGTCGGAACTGGAGGCGGATGTGGAGCCAGTCGACCAGCGCAAGAGTGCAACCAAACCGAGTCATGTGGCCAATGATTTCCTCCAGGCACAGAAGGAGCTGGGCAAACATTTTCTCAGTCACATCAAGCAGCACGAGCGGGAGGATGAGCTGCCCAGGGAACAGTCACAGGAAACGGACAATCTGGAGAGTGAAACCACTTCCAATTCGAAGCAGGAGGAGGATTTCTTTGGTGCCAAGCTCAAGCCAGCAAAGCGTCTCATACCCAAGCCCAAGCGTTTGTTGAAGCTGCCCAAGGAGCAGGGCCTCAACTCCTGGTGGGATCTGCCCTCGCTGAGGCAACGTCGAGCTCTGCCCTTTAGCTACGAGGATGCAGTGCGTTCCAATGACATTGACAAGGAGGATCAGAAGGAGCTATTGCCACTGGGACGCTACTCCTTTTACGAATACAAAGTGGAGACATCCACCGCAATGCCACCAAGTCCGCCCACAACCGAGTCCACGATCATGAGGGTCAGCAACAATAGAGTCACACCGACGCCCTGCCGCAATTTCTCCATATCGGAGCGGATAGTGACCACAGTCAAGTCCAAGGTATCCAGATTCATGGGCATCATATCGAGGCACGTCAATGAATGGTACAACACCCTCGCCAAGCACCTGGATGCGGATGCGGGAAAGCCGCGTGTCGAGATCTCCAAAATCGACAATGCCATATAGAAGGGGTATACATGTAGTCTAGTGTATTTTTTTAAGTGTACTCAAAGTAATCTCTACTTTATGTAAATATGTAGTATACAACTTAAGCATATGACTATTTTAGTCTATCCGATTATTCTATTATTTGGCATAATAATACGAAAATAAATCAGTTACATTTTACCTGATATTAAAATATGCTTAAAAATTAATTTTTAATTTTTAAAATATGTTTTTAATAGCTATAACAAGCGTGTATTTTGTAGTTATAGTGAAAAGTATAGTCAAAATAAAAACTAAAATGAAAATTTGAGTTTTTTCTTCATATATTAATTTTCATTGCATAGTATTTTATTATTGAATTTAAACAGAACTTTTCACTTTTATTTCATGTGTGTATTTGTAAGATCAATGTAAGTCTACACTGAAAATTTCATTGTTATATCTCAGTAACGAAAGAAGTTAGGCCAGCAATAAGTAATTCATACGAGAGCTCAGTACTACTTCTACTACTCATACAGCTGTTCATTGCCTCCGACTGTAGCCGCTGCAGCTGTTCTAGTCTAGCATTTCTGCTACTGGTTACAGTAATTTCGTTTAATTTCACTAAAAATCATTTGTAGTACAATAGTTACTGAGTACTTATAAATAATATCTCAACAGTAGCTGAAAGTTAACTACATACATATGTACATACACATCTCAAGTGTGTTGCTCATTTCCCTTCTCTTTAATTTGTATTTACTCTCATCTGTTCATTCGCCTCAACTCTCTTCAAGTTGTCCATACTGCTTGTTAAGTTACCTTAATCCGCGTCTGCTAAGCTTTCTCTTTCAGCCGCAGCTCTGTTAAGCTTTCTCTGTTAAGCGCGCTCTCTTAAAGATCAGTGCAGTAAGCATGCCAAGCAAAGCGCTGCTTCAACTTGTTTCCGCTGCGCAACAACAACAACGATACCATTTAATTTGTATTTACTCTTATCTGCTCATTCGCCTTAACTCTCTTCAAGTTGTCCATACTGCTTGTTAAGTTACCTTAAGCCGCGTCTGCTAAGCTTTCTCTTTCAGCCGCAGCTCTGTTAAGCTTTCTCTGTTAAGCGCGCTCTCTTAAAGATCAGTGCAGTAAGCATGCCAAGCAAAGCGCTGCTTCAACTTGTTTCCGCTGCGCAACAACAACAACGCGACCAACTATTGCCGCTATTCACAATAACAACAACAACAATGCTGCGAGGCGAGAAGCTACAGTCGTAGCTTGCGCTGGGGCCTTGGCTTGAGCCAGTCTGTGAGCAAGTGTTCAAGGCAAAGGTTGTGAGTGAGTCTGTGCGCTGCCTGGTACAAAGTGCACTGTAAACTAGTATACTAACTAAACATACATATATAGATATACACAAATAAAAATCGGAAAATAATTCAACAGGTGAGTGTGGGGCAATTATTGCAGTGTCATACAGCTGACAGAGCACATACTTTTTTATTGCTTGTTGAAAGAAAGAAAAACGGGTCAGCTCTTGTCTGGGCAAAGAAGTTGCATTCAGGGCGAGGCGGAGGCAGAGGCAGAGGCGGAGGTAGAGGCAGAAGAAGCATAGAAGCGTAACCAGTAGTAGTAGTAGTGTGTCTGCACCAGACTCATCTCAGAGCCGACAATTTTTTAGTGACGTGGACAGTAAAAAACTCTGGCAAACAACCAAGGCGACAACAGCAACAACAACAACTACACACAGGTATCATTTCTGGCTTTCTTTCTGGCTTACCTGTGGCAACGGCAACGGCAACGGCAATGAACTTTACTTTGGCTCAAAAAGATATACAAGAAATCGTTTCATAATTATACAATATCTGTATTTTTAGCTGAAAAGTGAAAGTATTGATATCGCATGGCTAATGATTGCGTTTTCATAAACTACATATTGATTTTGTTAACACTTTCAAGAGACTCCAACGACTGACCGATAAACCGAAGGCAATGAAGTTAACAAAAAACTTGTTTCGATTGTGCAGACTATCGCTGACTATTATATAAAATTAATTTGCATATTGACACACACACACACACACACCGATACATAATGCCATGCACAATATTATTTATAGGATGGGTTTCGTCTTGGCCTGGTTGCCAACCGAGCATTATGTGCGTGATCTTTGCCTAATCACCCTTACAGCGGCCTTTTTAGCCACCTTGCTGAGCATTCGATTCTATTTACGTATTACGGCGGGCCGTTGCTTCACCGAGGTAAACCTGCCACCCCTCCTACCTCCCCCCACCCCACCCATGCCACACCCAATACCGTAAACCTGATTCCCCAGAAAAGAATAGAACTTCTTTCAGTCTATTGTTACCAATTTGCATAGATTTGGCAACACTAACGCTTAGAACATCATGAGGAAGTGTTGCCGGAGATTGACATTAAAATTGGAGAATTTCTGTTGCTAAATGAAGTCCAAATTCCAAGTCATAAATACTATTAAAATATTTAGTAGCTTCAGTTTGTTTTATGGTATTTATATATGTCTGAAAATTGAGCAGAATATTCTGCTTCTATTCAATAACAAGTCTAGATTAAACAGACGATTAGGGGTTAGGATTATACTCCTAGTAACGAGATCTTCAACTCAGTTATTGTATTTTATCTAAAGGTTTCGTAAAGAGTGTAATACCTTTTCTATCAAAAGCTAGTTTCTGTTTTAATATTCTGAACTTTTCTTAAATACAATAATTCATTCACAACTTGACAGATCTTTTAAAGCATCTGAAATTTCAGTATATTAAGCAATACTAACTGTGATATATGACTATTTTATTTAGGTGCCCTACAGCTATTAAAAGTATGTAATTTAAAATGAACTATTAAGGGGTCTGAGTTGTCCATTTGACATATCTTTATCTAATAAAAAATCTTTGTAAAGTACATTAATGAAATTATACAAAATTCATATCTTATGGGACATATGTATTTTTACTTTGTAGATGATTGTAGAATACAATTTTATCATAAAGAAATCTTAATAAGTCAACTTCAACTTTAATAAAACTATTCTTCTTTTTATAACTATAAAATGTATTAATACTCTAAAAAATGCTATAGAAAGAACTTTAAAGGAATCTTCAAGTGTTTATATAAAAATTTATAAGAATATTTATATATTTCATTTTGTATCTATCAGTTGAGGATAACAATCTGTATTCAATAATAAAGTCAGATGAAACTAACAGACGATTAGGGGTTAGGATTATACTAAATGGTCTACAAAGAACTTTAAAGGAATTTTCAAGAATTTATATAAAAATGTATAAGAATCAGGCCTGTTCCCATATTCGAATTCGTTCAATCGATTTACTTTTTGAAAAAAGTTTAGTTCCAAATTTCAATTTATCGTTTTCGATTAGCTTCATATTTGGTCCATTTCGAAATATGTAGATTAGCTTCGTGCGTTAATACAATAAACATTTTCATTTCTCGAAAACGATACATCGAATTTAGGAACCCCATTTTTTTCAAAGCGTAAATCGATTGAACGAATTCGAAAATGGGAACAGGCCTTAATATATATATTTCATTTTGTATCTATCAGTTGAGGATAACAATCTTTTATCCTTAGATATAACAACAAATCAAACAATTTATACAATCTTTCCGTAGAATTTTACGCCCAATTCTCAGACTCAAAAGAGTTTTCTCTTTGGCTGATATTACAGTCGCATTAAAACACTCTTTAGAGCCGCAAGGCGTGACGTGTACACTTAATTAGTTTCAATCTCGACGTCACATCTAGAGTTACGGTATTCGTATTGCACCTGACAAGATCGCTTACCTTTGTGTGAAGCAACAACAAAGCGAAACAAAGTTCATGAGTTTATTTTTATGAGGGGTTTGGCAAATTACACAGAGGAAAATAACAAGCGCGCTGTATTCGACTGTATTCGACATTCCGGTGATTGCATTAAGCACACATATTAATTACAATCGCAAATAGCATTAACTAGTCCCGCCTATTAAACACGATTCTGTCTAATCTTCCACACATGCAAAAAAGTTGTTTTATTGATTGACTGACTTATGCTAATTCTAGACTAAAATGGAGGGCAAGACAGTCATCATTACGGGCGCCAACAGCGGCATTGGCAAGGAGACGGCCAAGGATCTGGCTGGACGTGGAGCACGCATCATTATGGCCTGCAGGAATCTGGAAACAGCCAACGCTGTCAAGGGTAAAGTCCATCAATGCTATGAAAATACAATCAGATTTTAACAGTTCCATTTCCATTTAGATGAAATCATCAAGGAGACGAATAACAACAAGATTCTGGTGAAGAAACTGGACCTGGGCTCGCAGAAATCGGTGCGTGAATTTGCCGCAGATATTGTCAAGACTGAGCCAAAGATCGATGTACTGATTCACAATGCCGGCATGGCCCTGGCCTTCCGTGGTCAGACCAGTGAGGATGGCATCGAGCTGACCATGGCCACCAATCATTATGGCCCATTTCTGCTGACGCACTTGCTCATCGATGTGCTGAAGAAGAGCGCACCGGCACGCATTGTCATCGTCGCCTCGGAGCTGTACCGCCTGGCCTCGGTCAACCTGAACAAACTGAATCCCATTGGCACCTTCCCAGCTGCCTATTTGTATTATGTATCGAAGTTTGCCAACATCTACTTTGCCCGGGAGCTGGCCAAGCGTCTGCAGGGTAGCAACATCACAGTGAACTATCTGCATCCGGGCATGATCGACTCTGGCATCTGGCGCAATATTCCATTCCCGCTCAATCTGCCCATGATGGCCATCACCAAGGGCTTCTTCAAAACAACCAAAGCTGGCGCCCAGACAACCATATATCTGGCCACGTCTGACGAGGTCGCCAATGTGTCTGGCAAGTACTTCATGGACTGCAAGGAGGCCACACTGAATGCCGCTGCCATGGATGAGGAGAAGGGCCGCCAGCTGTGGGAGGAATCTGTGAAGATTGTCAAGCTGACTCCCCAGGAGCCCAAGATCTAAATTTTTGTACTGCTTGTACTCATATTATATAAAACCACATACTGCAAACTATCCGTAAAGTGGGGGGAGTGTAACTAGCGCTTAAGTTTTCATATTAAATTTAAATAAATGAAATGATTAACAAATTAATAACTTGTATCTATTACTCTAGTATCTCTTATCTCAAATGCACTGTTTGAGCTCGATGTGTTTTTAAGTGTTGTTAAGTTACTTTCAAATCGCTTAAACTGTGATTATTTCAAATCATTGACACTTGCAATAATTATATATTATTATTATAATTCTATATTAATTAATTATTTATGCATTAAAAGCTTATGCCGGCCGGCAAGCTTGCTCGATCGAGTTGTTGCCAGAGTTTTAGTGAGAGTAGTCGCTGCCAATCGTGTTGATGGTATATCGATGTTAGGCCTATCGATAGCCATTGGTTATGGCGTTGCCACCTATTAACTATTAACAGCAGGGTTGTTTAACATAGCAAGTGACTGTTAATTTGAATAAAGCAAACAGAAAAGCGAAGCAAAGTGACAGAAGGGGAAAAAGAACTGCAATGCAAATGCAGACTAACAATTACCTTTCATTTTTACATTTTCTGGCGACTAGAATTAGTTAATCTTAAATAAATATATAAAAAAATTTGACTGTAGAAAAAGTTGTGAAAAAAGAAACAATTTCATAAAAATAACTTAAATTTTTAGTATAATAGTAGTATAATAGTGGCTATCGTAGTGTAGATATGATTATATTTGAAAATACTGACAGAATGAAAAAAATCGATAAAATCTAAAAAGTCAGAGGTGTGTATGAATGAGTGACTGTAGGTACACAAACAGAACTATTTTG
This sequence comes from Liodrosophila aerea, assembly GCA_035045005.1. NCBI lineage: Eukaryota > Metazoa > Arthropoda > Insecta > Diptera > Drosophilidae > Liodrosophila > Liodrosophila aerea. The sequence goes on along the minus strand of JAWNNL010000922.1, from coordinate 75,635 downwards.
ATTCTGTTAAAATATTTATAGTCTAGCAAATATGCTGGAAGTTTTTTCCCAAGAATCTATAAAAATAATATCTGAAAGATTTCAATTATAATTGTCTAGGAATAGTCAATTATTATTATATAATATAAAATTTGTAATACTTTTTAGATTAATAATAACAGCTGGGACTAAGTTCCCATCTACCGCTATAACCTAACCTAGATTAAGAATAATATATTAAGAATATGGCGAAAATGTCTAATATACAAAATCCGTTACTATAGAATAGTTTTTAAAAGACTTTCCGCATATATTCAAGAGTTGGAATATCAAAAACAGAACCACTTCCCATTAGTTACTTACTAGGAACTCCCTTACAATTGCACTGTATTAGCCCAACTTACGGTTGTTTTCGAAAAAGTCAACTGGTTTGTGCTCGATTTCCCTGAGACGGTTCAATTTCAGTTCATGAGAATTAATAAAAACGACAAATCACAGCGGCAATGCGTAATACGATATTCGATATGGCCAGGCTCAGTTCAGCTCAAAGCAGAATCACAAATTGTTGGCCAAAAAAAAAAAAAAAAGAAAAGGGAAGAAATTCTCACACAATGTTGTCACCTGTTGAGGGCGCGGTGTGGGACAAGCAGAGGGGAAGGCATACTTAATGCTGCTGAGGGTCCTTAATCTGATAAAATTGCGAGAGCGCATCACATTGTCTGCTCTGCACCCCTCTGCGGTTACGCTTATCGCAGCTGATTGTTATCGGCGACTGGTTGACACGTGACTTCTGGCCGAAACGGTAGCGCCTGGCGCTATGATTATGATAATGATTAGCCGCTAATAATATGTTAACAACTATAATTGAAATTTAATATTTATCCAAAGGCTTACAGGATAATCATTTGCGGTTGCAGTTTGCCAAAATGATGGACTCATCACTGTGATAATTGAGGGAGTGAGGGAGGGGAGGGACCACCCTCTGTCGTTGTGAGAAACTGTCGTTTGTTTGCGGAAGTGATTCTCTAATAAAACATAAAAAAGACAACAAAAAACAGTAGCAGTCAGACAGTTGGACAGTCGAACAGTCGTTTTACTAGCATATTGTCTCTTCATTCCACTCGACTCCATTGATAAGGCACAGGACGAATGAACCCTTGCGCTGGCCCTTGTGGTTCTCGAAAGTATCAATTTACCAAAATTTAATTTGGCGCGCTTCACTCAAGTGTACTTTCGTAGTATCCACAAAACATATTTCATAGGCCCAGTACCAAATGTAATTCAAGTCGTTTCATTGTCGCTTGGGGGAGAGGAACAGCTCACCAGGACGTACGAGTATCCTGGCCACTGACAGTTGCTCAAACTGTCGCGCGTTTAATAAGCAGGCTTAGGTTTTTATTAAGAAATAAGCTAGGACTTGAGGTCCCCGCTCAAGTCGATGTCCAAGTGGAACCCGGCTCGTACAGCTGTTACCCCGATCCTCAGCCCTGCCTGGACTGCGACTGTCAATTGGTCATCGATACTCTTCACAGCCGGAGTGACGTGTGATCTGGCCTGTCAGTCACAGTCACAGTTACAGTCACAGTTGTGGGTGTAAATTGTAAGTTAAGCGTAAGTATAACAGTTGTTAATTAAGGCTTTAGAAAAATATATAATATAGTATGGAATATGAAGAATAATGGACTAATTTTAAATACTTTTTAACTTGGTCTAAAATGGTAATGCATAAATAAGATGTTTAGAGAGGAAATAGTGGTGTGAAAAGCATATGACACAATGACTAAATTATTTGATATTATTTTTTTAAATAAAATAAAAAATATATACGAAATGATATGATAATCTTGCGTAGTATAGATCTTTTTAAGTTCTGTAAATCTACTTTTCTTCTTTTGATTTCAATTAAATTGAGTAGCTACAAATTTTTATAATATTTTTGTTATGTAGGGTTAAGAAAAAAGACAAAAAAAATGATAAAACAAATTAGAATTAGAATAAAGTAAATTTTATACAAATGAAAAATCTGTTGTGCTTGGCAGTCTCTTCTGCAGATAACTTCTCTTAAGTATATTATTATTTTAATTGGTTTAAAGTGGCTTTAATGTGTATTTGCCATCTCGATTCTTATAATAATTCTCATAAAATTGTATTACTGTTAAGCATATTTTTGCTATAGGCTTTATCTATCTTCTTATGCTTCTAACTGCTTCATATCAGAGCTCTGTCTTAAAGGATTTTACTATATAATTTACTTACTTTTTTCTCAAATAAATGATCGACTTTTCAGAATAAAATAAGTTCATTTATTAAGTGCTAAACTTAAGCATAAAAGTTACTTATAAGACAGTTAGAGTTGGGTAACCCATAAATATGTTACATTCTGTTCCCTTTACGAATTGAAGCTGAAACTGTGCGCTACACAAAAAACCTTAGAGCTTATTGATTGCTATAAATCTAATGAATGAGAGTAACTAACTAATTAAAATTAGAATTTAAACAAAGACTATAAATAAAGCCATGTCGTATATGATTAAAGTCAATGATATATGCACTTGCAGAATATGTGCTGAGTGCGTAGATTATTTGCCTTAACTGACATCTAGCGACATTAGCATGTCGATTGACTTGGCTACCGACATGAAAGCAAAGTGTAGCCAAGCCAGAGAAGCCCTAAGAGTGCCACCCGAAAAGTATTTCATTGATTTTTGAAGCCTCTGCCATACACAACAGAACAGAACAGAGGAATGATGAGGAGCGAAAAGGGGAGTGGAACTGAAAGCTGAGAATACTCGTGTATATAAATGAAATACAGAATGAAATGTATGGCTGACTGAACTCTTGTTGTACTCGAAGTACAACAGGATCTGGACCGTAGACCGAAATACTTTGAATAAATAAAAACCTGAGCTGGTGGGTAAACAGCAAACGCGTGTTGATAATAATGTGGATGATGTTGAGCTGGTGTGATAACAGGTACAATAGATACAAATGTATCTACACATGGGTGGTGGATGACAGCCGCAATGTTTACTTATGTAACAAAATGCAATTTGCAGCATTTTTGTGGTTAGAGCCTAGGCAACCAGTTCTAAGTACAAGTATAATACTCTCTATAGTATGCACAGCTGACACCTGAGCACACTTGAAGAAAAAACATATATCTAATCACTGTCAATAAACCAAAAAGTTGTCATTGATACTGGGCTGCTGGCTGATCCTCTGGCTGATCCTAATGTGAACTGACAATCGGCAGCAAAACATGGCTCAAACTCCGCTCTCCTCCATATCCTGGAACAAGTTGAAACTGATCGCTAAAAAATCATTGAAGAAAAAAGCAAAACTGCTCAACTGGTTATGTCGATACTCATGACACTGTTTATTGTGGGCCCAAAACTTTTAACACACACGTTGCGACGTTACCTGAACTAAAATTCCCACCAATATGGTAAAATGATATCGAGTGCTGCCCATAGTGTGCCAAGTACGAGTAAGAGAACGCTCGACTCGACTCATCCAATCACTGAAAGCCCTTACACTTAACTGATTCGATTAACTGATTTGCAAACTCTGCTCTGGCGTGTGAATTTTGGCCTGAACGGACGGTCATAGATGTGCTGCACTCAGAGAAAAGTTTAAGAGACATTTTACACACGAAGAAAGGAGAAATTCTAGGTGAATCAGAAGAAACTATATCACATTTTGAGGAAATTCTAGATTTCTGCATCCGACATAATTTGCTGTGCTACACTTAGAGAAAAGTTTAAGAGAAATTTTACACTCGAAGAAAGGAGAAATACTAGGTGAATTAGAAGAGTTTCTTAAAGTTTTAAGGAAATTCTAGTATTCTGCATTCGACATAATTTGCTGTGTTACACTTAGAGAAAAGTTTAAGTGATATTTTACACTCGAAGAAAGGAGAAATTCTAGGTGAATCAGAAACTATATCAAGTTTTAAGGAGATTTTAGTTTTCTGCATTCGACATAATTTGTTGTGCTACACTCAGAGAAAAGTTTTACACTTGAAGAAAGGAGAAATTCTAGGTGAATCAGATAGTTCATCTATATACTATATCAAGTTTTAAGGAAATTCTAGTTTCCTGCATCCGACATAATTTGCTGTGCTACACTTAGAGAAAACTTTAACAGAATTGGTGTGCTACATGTGGAGATAATTAACAGGATATTCAAATGGTCGAAAAAATTAAGTATTCTGTTACTAATGCATGGAAAATCAGTTAAATATTATATATTATACACTAACAAAATTCAACATTTTCGTATCTGACATAAATTGCTTTTCTACACTAAGAAAAACATTAAATATATTTTTATTAAAATAGCAACACGTTTTCCTAAATAAATTTAAACCAAGTTTTCTTAATCTAACACAAATTGGTATTCTACACTTAGCAAAAAAATAAAGATTTGTTGTGCAGAAAAATTCTGAATTTTGAATTTAAGAAATTCCGATATTTCAAGGCAGTTTTTATAATCTCTGGCATTAATTTGTTATTTAAAAAAAATATAGTTATTAATTAATATTCTAAATAGAAAAATGTATTCATTTTATACACTTGGCAAAATATACGTATCAGCTTAACTTAAGGATGCATTAGACTAAGATTCATGTTTTATTACCCTGTTTCTAGAGCATTTCATTTCAAAAACCTCACTCATACTTTCTTATTTTTAATGATCAATACAAATTAAGATTATTTACCTATTGAATATATAAAATTTAGTTTATTTACTAAAGTTAGAGTCCAGATAGCAAAGCTCTTCAACTGTCAATTGAACGTGATAAATTTACTCAAATAAACTACTATATACCCATTCAATAGAGGTAGTTAGATGTGTGTGCTGTGTGTATTAAATCTCAGCTCGTCACTCGTCACTCAATAAAAATTATTTCATAATTAGTTGCTATTTCTATTTGAGCTTTTACAAGCTACGACTAAACACAACCACAAGGCGTGATATCGAATATCGCATCAAATAATTCACAATTGTCGGAGCAACGATCGATCGATCGATCGAACGATAGAAACTCACTGTCTCATTGGCTAGAAAACAGAATATGGATACAAGACTCGACTACAAGATACAGCTACAAGATACAAGATACAGAAGCAGCAGTGGCAGAGGGTTGTGCCACTGGCTGATGGCAGTCACTGTGCCGAGGGGTGGGGGGTGGTGCTGGTGGCAGGGCAAACATGTTTAACCACAAAGAATGGAACGAAGGAAGCAGCAGACGATCAATGGTCACAGCGCACAGAGGGTATCTGGTGTCGGGGCTGTAAAGATATTAGGTGACAAATAAAAACTACTGAAAACTGCTGCTGCTGCTGCTACGTATGAATGAGCTTGTCGTACGGGGGTTGCGGGTGGGAGGGGTGTTGCCGCAAAAGCCGGCATACCGGAGACGGCGGCCAGAGCGCATTGGTTGGCCAGTTGTGGTGGTGGTGTAAGGGTCGTGCTGCATGTGTGTGTGTGTGCCAGTGTGTGTGGCATGTATGAGTACTTAGGCCTGGCACTTGGTGTCATTGTATCTGCTGTGAGTATGTGTGTGTGTGCGACTCTCTGTGTGTGTTTTCGTTGTCTTTTTGCGCCCTTTTGTCGCTTGTTTATAATTAAGTGAGCATTTTTTCTTTCTTGTCGCTTTGCCGCTTTCAATATCGGCCGAAAACACTTCGAACTGCAACTGACAATTAGTTGCCGTCTTCTGCTCGTCGTCGAAAGTCGCTGCTTGCCCCCGCATTAACTAACTACGAGTACTTGTGCTACTACAATACCGTTACGATTCCCACTCAGTTCCACTAAAAGAAACTATACCAAGTTCTACAAAGAAATAAATTCGAAATAATATTCGAAAAAACACACATAAAGTTTCTTCTCAGTATTCAGTGTGGTGCTTTGATTATGAGACACATATGTTTATTCACAAGGTGCGAGATCTGTTCAAATATCTCTTTAAATATCGAGATGTAGCTAAAATATAATTTTTATAAATATTCTGAAAAGTTATGAGTTACAAAGGGCCTCTTGCGGTCTAAGTGAGCAAAGGACCCTTAGCTACCGTCCAAACTAACCTAACTTTAGTAGTTGTAAATATAACGACTAAAAACAAAAAGATGAAAACAAAAAATCTAAAAATTTTTAAATTCAAAATAAATAATAATTAAGTTTTGAAAATAATATTATGCGCTCAGTTTAGTATACAAAGTGAATTCAAATGAACCAATAAAATTCTAATAAAAAGCCAAAAAATGGAGAAATAAAAAATAATTGCAATTTACACAAAAGAAAATAAATTTTAAAATTATAAATTTCTGATATATAAAAATACAAATAATTACAATTTACATAACAGAAAAGATTATTTAAAATGATAAATTTTTGGTAAATAAAAGATAATATGGACATTAAATTAAGAAAATAAGAAAAAAAAAATCTTAATCTGAAAAAACGATAAGACTTCAAAATACATTTAAATTTTGGTTGAGTGTTAAAAATATAAATTCCATGTTAATTTCGAATGTACTCAGTCATTTATTCGCTTAAAAAGTCACAAAAATAACCGAAACAAAGTACTAAAATATAAAATAATTTGCATTTAAAATTAATTTCATTAAAAAAATAAATAAAATTTGTTAGGCATTTAAAAAGGAATATTATATTCTCAATATTAAATACTTAGTCATTTATTCGCTTAATAAGTCACCGAAATATTAAACTATAAAATAATTTGCATTTAAAATTTATTTCATTACATAAAAAAAAATCTGATAGGCATTTAAAAAGGAATATTAAATTCACAACAGCTCAAAAAAATTTAAACTAAATTTTAAATACCCGTTGCTAAAGCCAAATATTTATAATTAAATAATTAGTTTTAGTGGTATAATTATTTGTGCATAAACTGAGAACGTTTATAATTTAAAATGTTTAAAATTTAATAGTGGCTGTCATTTAATATCTACTGTTCAAAATTTAATAATGTTTGCAACTATACTAAAATTATATCAATTGTCTTGCTACTTTTCTACAAACATTATTATTATGATAATTTAATAATATTAAAGTAGTGTGTTTTGTTTATTAATATACAATTAATTAATTTCCATAAACTTTATTAAAGTAATATGTATTTAATTTAATAGTTAGTAGTTAGTAGTAGTGAATCGAAATGATGTGCATGATTGTGCATAAATTTAAAAATATTTATTTATATTTAAAGAAGTATACTAATTTTCAGAAAGGATTGGGTACAATGGCCTTGGGCTAAACACAGTTATAAATTCAATATATATACATATGTATATATTTCAGCTATATAAATACGCTAATAATTTAGTAATGAGTTCTTTTGTTTGTTTGAATTTCGCCAACTGCAGCTGGAAATGTGAACTGAGGCAGCAAAATGAAGCGTAGAAAACAAAGGCATAGAAACCGCAAGCCAGCTGAAGTCATGTCATGGGATTGTTATATAAAGGTTCCAAACTCTTGAACATAATTCTGGGTAAGCAATCTGGAAAACCTCGCCCCAATCGGACGGCACAACTCGAGAGCAAATGGCGGCACCGTACGCTCATTCGTTTGAGTGTATTGTGTGTGTGTGTGCGCGAGTGTGTGTGAATGTATCTACGAGTGTGTTAAGGGGCGGAGTTTAGTGCGCCGCACAGTGGTCGCAGTTGCTGGAATACTGAGCAAAATAGTGTACTGCATCCACCTAGAGTTTCCAGTGTTAAATGATTTGGGTTTTTCTTACCTGCGCAGATTCCCTGGAAGATCAAGAGGGTGGAGCTATGTACATATCGTGCGATGTCTCAAACGGAGGTCCTGTGGAACCAGAAACGGGCTATGTGCCCAATAATCCATTATTCGGCCTGGCGCTGGACAGTCCGCAGGTATAATTACGCAGCTCCTGTTCCCCAAGCGGAATCTAGTAGTACTCAAGTGAAATCGTCTCTGTTCTCTGTTTTCGTCCTGCAGCAAGAGTGTGCTGCATCCTGCGTCGGCTGCTTATCCTGCCAAGGCAACACCGCTCTGCCCATCTCGGCGCTCACCAGCAGCGACTTTGACTGCGGCGGCTGCTTCGACCCGACCATCGGAGTGCTGGGCAATCAGATCAACACCACTCCGCCGGCAACTAGTCTCACGGGGAACAACGGCTCATCGCTGGTGGGCAACAACGGGAGTAGCTATTGGAGCACGGACGAGATGGCTTCCACGTTTCCCGGTCTGCCGCCACTGGACATTGATCCGCTGCCCAGTCTCTTCCCGTTCTCACCCTGCGGTGCATCCTATAACTTTGCCAGCAATCCGCACCAGGCCTCGCTCAGCTACACCGTGCATCCGCACCAGATGCTCATCTCCCCGAACGGCAGCCAGCAGCAGCAGCACGTCCAATCCTCATCCAATCACTCGCATCAGCTGCAGTCCCAGCACATGCAGCAGGCCCTCACCCAGGCATCGCACGGTGGTAACGCGCTCCACAATCACAATCACAACCACAACAGCAACAGTGCCAACAGTGCTTCACTGGGAGGGAATGGTGGTGGTGCTGGTGGCGGAAATCCTGCTGCCTGCTACTATGATGCCGCTGCCAATGCCTCCGCCGCACCACCGCCCACCATGTACCCCAGCATGAGCGTCAATGTGAGCATGAACATGACCATGCATCATGGCTATGGCGCGGATGCCGGCGCCGTGCCCATGCAGTGCTCCCAGATGAACTGGACGCCGCCCAACAGCAGCTCGGCGGCGGCCGTTAATGTGCTCTATCCGCCGCTATTGAGTCCAACGCACTATCCCGCCTCGGCCACGTATTCCTTCACAGCGGATTTCCGTGCTCCGGCGCCAGGTGCACTCAGTGCACTGCCCGCTCTAGCCGACAAGGAGTCGCCATCGCCGCCTGCGTCGAGCACTGCGGCTGCTCTGGCTTACTATGGAAACAGTGGACCGGGGCAGAGCTATACGCCGCCGCATAAGAGTCCCGGGTATCAGGCAGCGGCGCTGAGTCTGGGTCTGGCCGCCTTTGAGGATGAGGAGGACAGCATTGAGGATGGCGATGGTGATGGCGAGGGCAGTGCCGGCGGCGATATGAAACCGAATCTCTGCCGTTTGTGTGGCAAGACCTATGCCAGGCCAAGCACACTGAAGACGCATCTACGCACCCACTCCGGGGAGCGGCCGTATCGCTGTCCGGACTGCAACAAGAGCTTCTCACAGGCCGCCAATCTGACGGCTCACGTACGCACACACACGGGCCAGAAGCCCTTCCGCTGTCCCATTTGTGATAGACGCTTCTCGCAGAGCTCCAGCGTCACCACGCACATGCGAACGCATTCCGGCGAGCGTCCCTATCGCTGCTCCTCCTGCAAGAAGTCCTTCTCCGACAGCTCCACGCTCACCAAACATCTGCGCATCCATAGCGGCGAGAAGCCGTATCAGTGCAAGCTCTGCCTGCTCAGGTGAGTTGACCACCCATCGCCCATTCCACAGCTGGAATATACTGGAATTAATCAAGCAATCATATCTCACCCCACGTTCATCCCCACAGATTCTCACAGTCGGGCAATCTCAATCGGCACATGCGCGTTCATGGCAACAATGCCAATGGCAGCAATGGAGGCAGTGGCAGCACCAGCGGCACTGGAGGCGTGGGCAGTGGTCTCATTACATGACAAAAGCCACGCAGTGCAGGCGGTTTTCAACATTATCACCCCCCGCACCCGCACCCGCATCCGCACCCACATCCACACCATGTGCACCACCACCACGCCCACCTGGGCCATAACTATGACTACGGCAATTACAGCATCAGCGACTATACTCCACCCGGCGCTACACAAAACTATTCAGGGTATTATTTCTGCGCACTCAATAAGCCACCCAAATTCGAGCGTTTCTACTAGAGCCACCCGGTTATCCAGTGTGGGGATTTGGTATGCCATAGCAGAGCGTAAATTCTACGGATATTATGTACGTGTTAATCGTAATTGTAAATGCTCAAATTCCAGTTGAAATCGAGTGAATCGAATGAATGAAATTGTATATAGTAACGTTAGGAATATCTAATCTAATATCATCTTGTATTTATGGCATAATATCGCTGCATTAGCTCTAATACATATACTTAATATAGTAGTTGAAAAACACGCATAAATCTATTCAAAATTAGCCAACGAAATAGGCATTAAGTCAGCCACAAAGTACAGTGAAGTTATTCCATTCAAATTGTCTCCACGAACTTCATCTCTTTGCTTGCAAAAATTATCCTATAAGACATTGTATATTTAGACTTAGTCGTAGGTTAAGTCAGGTGCTTTGATCTAAGCCAATTTTGCGTATACCGAAATGAAATGCATAAAATACACAATTCGATAAATCTTTACTCTTAATCGATACACAAATATAAACAATATCATTTCATAGTATTTACAGCATATGATCGGCAATGTAGATGGCTTCGGCGTCGCCGCCACAGATCAGTTGTTGGCCATGCAGATCGAATGAATTGATTGGCTTCCGTGTGTTACTCACAACACCATGGATGTTGATCAATTCGCTGACTCGATCGCCGGACAGCCAGGCACTAATGCCTTCTTGTTGGGCCATGTCGATGCGCACCTTCTTCTCCGACCACATCCATACTTCGCCACCTTCAGCAGCTGTGAACAGCTTACCGGGATCCTGGCGATGGAAACCAATCTCGTTGATGCACGTGTTGTGTGCGCTGATAAACGATGCTGGGTATTTTAAGTTCCGCAAATCCCAAACTGTTATGGAGCCTTCTTCACTGCCGCAGACAAGTATGTGCTGTTGCATGGGATGTGTGGCCATCGCAGACACAGAGTTCACACTCTTTGGGTCCTCGCAGGCAACCATGAATGCTACATTTGATTGGCCCTCATTGGCAATGCGTGCGTCAAACAGTCGTATGACACCCATGCGATTGGACGTTATTAAATGCTGTTGACTGACATAGGTTACGGCCATAAGTGAGAGACTATCCGCCTCGATTCTATTCTTCACTTGCTTCAAATTGTTGGCACTTATGATATTGATGCTACCGTCTTCACCTATGGTAGCTATGTCCGTGCCGTATACTGAAATTCCAGTGCACGTAGCGGGTGTGTCAATGGTCTTAAATGTGTGCAGACACTCACTTCTGGCAGTGCGCTCTATTTGATCTTCCTCAATCGCTCGGTGGACTTGCAGCAAACTGAGATGCCCTATGGAGTATGGATAAATGAACCTGTTGCATATGTCAGATAGCTCTAGTACGCTTACCATCGGCACAACCGACAGCTATCAGATCGTCGTTGACGAACTCCAAACCGGTGACATCGCTTTCCATTAATACCTTGTCGTTGCAGCGCCGCGTATGCATTCCGTTCTGGGCATATGAATTGGCATAAAGGCGCCACAAGCGCACAACGTTGTTTTCCAGATCCCAGGAGCCTGTGATAAACCGTTCGCTATCCTGCAGCTTCTCCGGCAGCCATCGTACTTTCGATATTTTCTCTGACACATAATGCGCTGCGACATTTGTGGTCATTCTGATATGAATTAATTTACAAATAAATAAAGTAAATGCAAATGCCGGCTTGCTAGAGATGCGAGTTGCATTCAAACATGTGTTCGCGATAAGTATTTTTTTAGTACTGCTATCCAATTTGAAATCAAAGGCGCGCTTCAATAAGAAGATAATTTGTTCCAAATTAAACAATTAATTATTATTATTATTAATTTATTTCTCGTACCACAACAGAACTCAGAACAGAACTTGTTTATTTCACATCGATTATTCTTGCTATCGATATATCGGCTAGCACGACTTGTAAAAAATACTAAAATACCAAAGCGTTTTGGCGGCAATTGCACGTAAACAAACTGAGATTCGCATTTGGGCTGGCAGCATGGATAAATATTTACTCAAAATGCCTCAAAAAGCTAAGAATAATAATACGCCAAAACAAGTACGTGTACATTATTTACTACTACATATGTAGCTTAATGATTCTATTTAATTTTCATTCAGAACTTACCCGAAAAGAATGAAGTATCCCAACCAGCTGGTAGAAGAGGAAGATCTACGAAAACCGATAAGCAAGAGACGCCTAAGCTCGAGGAAAACAAAGAAGTTAGTACTGTAGCTATTAAACGCAAGAGTCAGGATACACCTGAAGTGGTAAGTTTTTCCCCAATAACTTCATTAGCTAATTCATTATAAACGCTCTTGTAGATTAAAGACAAGGAGAACGCTGAGACTGAAAATCCACCAAAGCGCAGAAGCACGCGGATAACACGTAGTACTCGTTCAATGGCTGAAGATGGTCCACTCTCTCCCGAAAAGGAGCCAGAGAAATTACCGTTTATTGAGTATACTGGGGCCATCAAGTACTACACGGAAACTCACGATATTGCAGCGTCAGCCGACGAAGTAATGTATGTATGATTCCATTGTTAAACAACACACGTTTTGATTATTTCTTTACATACCAGGACATGGGTAGATAAGCAGACTGCTGATGTTGTGCCCATGGCATTCGATATGGAGTGGCCGTTTTCCTTTCAAACTGGACCTGGCAAATCCTCAGTGATACAGATATGCGTGGATGAGCGTTGCTGTTATGTGTATCAGTTAAGCAACTTAAAGAAGATACCAGCAGCCCTGGTGGCTCTAATAAACCATCCCAAAGTGCGTCTGCACGGCGTCAATATAAAGGCGTAAGTTATACCGAATATATAGAGTAGCTGTAAGCTCTAATATGGACATATTTCAGAGACTTTAGAAAGTTACAACGTGATTTTCCCGAGGTAAATGCCGAACCGCTCATTGAGAAATGTGTGGACTTGGGTGTTTGGTGCAATGAAGTGTGCGAGACAGGTGGCAGATGGAGCTTGGAACGATTGGCCAACTTCATAGCCAAAAAGGCAATGAACAAGAACAAGAAAGTGAGGATGAGCAAGTGGCATGTTATACCACTGGACGAGAATCAACTGATGTATGCGGCAATCGATGTTTATGTGAGTGACACAGCTAAAAAATGAGTTACAAAACTTACATTTAAAGTGTAAATGCGTTTTCAGATTGGCCAGGTTATATATCGTGATCTGGAGCAACGCGAAAAGGTGAAGCTAAAGAACGAGGAAGAATTTAAGCTGCAGAATGGAGACGCTGCATTTAAAGCCGTTAAAGCGCTGGGCGAAACCTTTCTATCCAATATCAGCGAAATAGTTCTTTAAACTAAACCTTTTTACAAGTTTTTTAAGTGTTCTATATACACATTTATGGCATATTTGCCGATCTCAATTTTTATACACCACTTGGAAAAAAAATTGTACACTACGATAACTTGCGATAAATTTTAATCTTCAAATTCGCTTAAAACATTGCTAAAATTATAATAATGGTTAAACTTAGATCTCATTTGTATTGGGGTCGGCGCGAACCAACCGCCTCCAGCTTGCGCTTGAGCACATCGTTATCCAAGTCGATCTGTCGCTGATATTTCTTTCGATTCACAGCGGCGCTGGACAAGCGTGCCGCTTGCGGCGGTTGCTTCTGTAAGTATGGACATGTAATCACAATCAGAGCTACTTTAAAACATACTAATTACTTACCTTCGCTTGCAGATTGGTGTTGGATTTGTTGTTGCTTGGAGTAATTGTGGCTTTCACGTTCATCATCTTCTTCAACAAAATATTATTCTGTCGCTCGATTTCACGCACCTGCGGATTGGTGAAGCTAAAGCTCTTGCGCCCCAGATTCTTATAGCTGCAAGGCAATGGAGAGCATTTAAATTGGGTAAACAAATGGGCTACAGCTGATGTGGTACTCACTTGACCTTCTCGGAGGAGGCATTGGAACGTGGACGCTGGATATCAAAGTGATAAGTACAGCTGTCGCTGTTGAAACTGGTTGGCGTCACACTCGATACGCGACAGTTAATATGCCCAGAATGAACATGCTGATGATTATGATGATGAGCATGAGGATAACGCATGAGGCCGTCACCCTGACCACATTCATCCATCATGTAGTCAGTCTGCTCTGCCTGCAGTTCCCCTTCAGCGTCATCGGATATGGAAGGGCAACGACATTTGCGATCAGGCACTTTATCCGATTGCATGGTATTTGACATATTTGTATCAACTGTAATCATGGACTCGGTCTCATCCACTTCCGGGAACTCCGTCTGATGCTTGCTTTGCATCTTCAACAGCTTCGTGGCCATGGCCAGCTGTCCCAGGGCATTGTTGTCCGGTGCCCCGCCGCTGAGTCGAAAGGTTTTCATAATCATCTCGGACATCTGTGACATCTGCTGTTCGAGAAACTTGACATTGAACGTGTCCGTGGTATCGATGCCCTCGAAGCCAGGCATTTCCAGCTGCTCCTCCATAGGAACTTCACAAGGTAAATCAGCGAGAACCTCAGTAGGAACATCCATCGAACTAGGAACATCAGTTTCAACAGGTATCGATTCTTGTGACACAATGGGCTCCCGCCGCAGCTTTTGGTAAGTTCGGGCTCCTTTCTTCCTAATGGGAACTGGCTCAGGAATGTACTCCTCTTCTTCATCCGAATTTTGTGGCGTCAAGTTCTTCTCACTTTCACAGTCTTCCACGGCAACGAGACCACCATTTTGCTGATTGACAGCAGCCGTAACATTGCCAATTTCCACGTCTACTTCGTCGTCATCTTCTTCCGACTGCAAGTCCTCCTGCTCAGCGTAAGCTATCTCATCTTCCACTTCCGTATCTTCCTCCAATTCAGTCTGGTTACCGTTGGGCACAAGGGTGCGATCTGACAGTGTTTCATCGTCCGTCAGCACCTTGCTCATTTTCATTTCATTCACTTCGACGACGGTCTTGGAGATCACCGCTTGCGTCTCATCCTCGGACGAGCTGTTATACGCCATGTTTTCACGGGGAAATCCGCTGCCTCCACCAGACCGTTTGCTATAGAGCTGGTAACGACGCGCATGGGGCTGTGGGGGATCAGGTGGAGGTGGAGGTTGAGGCTTTGTTGGTGGTAGTACTGGTGTCACATGGTTAAGAGTAAAGTGTTTTATGGTCAGCTCGTCGAGCTGCTCTGCTCTATCAGGACTTACATTTCCGCGCAGAAACTCGGCCTCAACATCGCTGTCTGAATCGGTCTCCCCGAGCAGACCATCTGCTTCGGCATCCTCCTCGATCTCGGACAGCGACTCATCGTCAAAGGAGTCATCCAGATAGTAATCCTCATCCGAGTTAACCGGTGGCGCTGTCATCTTGACGCAGTATGGAATATTTTCTTATGTTTTGTGTGTGTTGAGTATGTGCACTACTTTGTTGAAACTATACTTAGAATAATGTCTTGATTGGGTTGTTGTATTGGGAACAGTGCCGAGCTTACAAAATGTTCTCTATAACGTCGGCTCATAATCTCGTTAGTACGTGAAAAGCGCAGATTACTGGGTTAACCGAATTCGATTTCTGACTACGTGTCATACACTGGACTAATATGTGGCACATTGACTCCCATTCGAGGTGGAGCTGCACTCCCACCCTCACACCCATCGCAAGGTTGAGGCAGGTGTTAAACAAGTAACGATAGTTTCTGCGCTCTTTCTTATGTCACACCTTCAGCTTTATTTATGTTTTTACTTTGATTTTTGTTAGCCAACTAACCAAGGACTGACTGGCCTATGACCTCGCTTCGCACTTGCCACCTGCCACCTGCCACCAGGTAGCACATTTATTTGCTTCCGGTAGCCCTAGCAGGTGCAAGTTGTCATGGACAACGGCGCAGGCGCAGTTATTCTGTTGATGCACACTTGTTGTGCAGTGGAAATATTTCTATCAAATTTTTCTATCACTATAAACATGGAAAATATATCCATAACATTTTTCTATTATTATAAGTATTAAAAATATTTCTATCCAATTTTTCTATTACTATAAATATTGGAAATATTCTTATAACATTTTTCTATTACGATAAATATTGAAAATATTTCTATCAAATTTTTCTATTACTATAAGTATTGGAAATATTTCTATTACATTTTTCTATTACTATAAATATTGAAAATATTTCTATAAAATGTTTATATTACTATAAAGATGGGAAATATTTCTATAACATTTTTCTATTACAATAAATATTTGAAATATTTCTATCAAATTTTTCTATTACTATAAATATTGGAAATATTCGTATAAAATGTTTCTATTACTATAAATATTGGAAATATTTCTATCAAATTTTTCTATTACTATAAATGTTATCGAATATAAATCAAATTATTTATGCTCTTATAGCTGGCGCTCGCTCAAATTTATTTGTTTAATGTTAATGTTTTTATGTAGAAAATTTTCATACAAATCTTTGACCGAATACAAGAGTATTTTGATGATTCGTGTTTCGTTATTTTTCTTAATTTTCAAATGCGTTCAGGGACTTTTGTGTATAATCTTCTAATCTATTGGCGATCAGTTGCACGAAGCTTCTCCTCAACAGCTTCGCGAGAGGCTTCGGATAGGTCGGTGGCTTGAATATGCTTCTGCACGCCAACCAGTGACTTCTTCAGGGCATCGAAAGAGCTGGAGTACAACATCTTCTTCTTGATCTTGGCAGTATCAGGGCACCAGGACATGAGGAACAGCTTTTGCTTCTTTGAGCTTACTGCCGTGCCTTGGCATTGATGCATGTACTCAAAGTCATAGAGACCATATCGGCACTCGCCCGGTCCGCACTTTTGGATATCATCCAGGAACTGGTCATACTCGCCGTTACGCTCTCCGACAGTCTCTACATCGATTTGCTTCTCATCGCGTATATAGAATATAACGTAACGGTACTTCTTGTCCTTCTTGATCTCATCGTATGTGGTCTTACATACATCCGAGACAGTAACTCCGGAAGCCATTTGTTTCTCTGTAAAATTGGAATAGTCTTACAATCTTATATATATGTAATATGTCTGCGTACCTTTCAGATCTGATCACGTATTTATAGTAAAATATGTATATAATGGTTTGTTAGTGCTTTAAACGAATTTCGTAGAAGGTTTTGACCAAAATACAACTGAATTTTAGGCTCTGTCTTAAGAATATTTTGGAATGTTTATTTTAAAACAAAATGACTTATCTCACGCACTGATACTGTACAGAAATATACATATTCTTTATATTATATTTTATTTATTTAGATTTCTTTAAAATATGTATATTAAAGCACTGGCTACTATGATATTTGCCTTCCTATTTAATGACAGCTAATGCAGTCGACAGATGAGGTTAAGCAATAGGATTAGATACTTTCAATGATAAAGTATGAAAAATTACAACTTAACCTTTTAATTATAATATTTTATATCATTTATTATTTTATATCATTATATTCTATATACGCTGATATATGATGATAATGTGCCCTCCATTTCCACATAAAAAGTTTATACTTAGATAATATTTTTAACGCATATATTCTGCAGGTTAAAAACTAAATATTTTAAACATTTTAATTACATAAAATTCATTATAAATGATTGACATATATCCATTAACTCTTTGATTAGAACCTCTATAGATTTCTAGGATATTCTTGAAAGGGGGACTGTCTGAAGTACATATGCTTAGACATATAAAAGAGCTGCATTAATTCTCAGCCACAGCTCTTTGATCAGCACTTATTATAAGCTATAAGAAGCATTTTCCATTTACCTGGCATTCTCATTAAAAACAAGTTATTAGTTTTAATTTGTTTACTTTATTATAACATTTATTTATATCTTAAATCTAACCCACAACTACATTAATGTTGCTCCTGCGTGTGGTTCTGGTGTTGCCATTTCTGTTTACACGGAAACGACGCACATTTGTGTATCTTAGGTTTGATACGCGTACAATTTTTCTATTTGGGGCCAGTGTAACGCTCTCCGTGGTGGATGTAGTGGTGCAGTCAGCATCTAAGATATTGGCGCCATCAGTGCAGTCCGTGCAGTTGGTTAGGATGGTTGTAGAACAGGCCACAGCATCACTGCTCCGCACCAGGAATATGGCCAAAACGGCGCAGGTCAGGACAATAGTGTAGGATCTCATATTGAGTTTGTCTGGAAGAACTCTGGAATGATTTTGTTATAGTTCTGCTCAGACGCATTGCTTTTTATAACCGAAAATTTTATACTATTACCTTGAAACCTAAAGATCTATTGGCAAAGGTGTGCAGCTGTTTTTTAATTGTGCGTAAAATATTTTCACTTGAACTTCTTAAGGCCTTGTTGTGCTTTTTAACTTTGTTAGTGAGATTAAATAAACAACGTTGAACTTTTCAATTTAAATATATTAGTGTTAGTTAAAGACGTAAGCAGAAATCATTGAGGAATCTTTTGATCAACTTTGTCAGTGTGGTGAGCTCTAGGATAATATTTGAAAGTTACTTATATATTTAGAAGTTTATAAAAACTAAAGAATATTGTAAAATATTTTGCAGAATTAAATTTCAATTTATTCAGGATAAAAGCAGACAAATAGTATTTAAGATTGTAGTGTGACATTATTAGAAAGATATTACGATAAATAATCCCCTGTAATAATAATAATTTTTGGGATCAATGGCATTAATAACATCTATGTATGTATCTAAGCACTGGTTATTCTTGCTTTTCCTCTTTTGACTAATGCCATTTATTTATGAATTTAATAAGAGTTAACTTAGTAGCAAAAGATTCGAGGTCCTTAGCTCATCTAGAGCAGAAGTGGCCAATTGTGATAAAAAGTTAATTTAGAAATGTAACATTATACTTTACATCATTATTGCAGTAAGCCAGTTGTACTATTTTTGTGTATTTGAATCACTCAATTTAAATTAATAATATATATAAATATTAATAATATATATAATATTAATTAAGTACAACAGTTTTAATCAAATTAATTTGAAGTTTTCTGCATAATTAAGATAATTCAAAGCAATGCTAACAAGAGATAAAAATGTTGAAAAACCCTATATATATACATATATGAATTCAAATGGTAGTGTCTTTTTATCTGTATCTGTAATCAGGTGTTTTAAACCTTTTGATTGAAAAAGCCATCCGGTATTTGTAAGAAATACTACATATATTCCATATTCATTTAGCAATGATCCAAATTATTCCCCAAGGCTGACAAGATATTAAATCTTAATTAAAGGTCATAACATATTTAGTAATTGCCCAATCGTAGTATGTGCCAGTTTTTTTCTAGTTAAACTCTTTGTTTTATTTGTTTCTATTTTTTAGTATTTTTATTTCATATTATATACTTAAATCTAACCCACACGTACTCGATTGCGATTGCTGTTGCGGTTGTTGCGTGTGCTTCCGGTGTTGCCATTCCGGTTTACTCGAAAACGACGCACATTTGTATACCTTAGGTTTGATACGCGTACAATTTTTCTATTTGGGGCCAGTGTAACGCTCTCCGTGGTGGATGTGGTGGTGCAGTCAGCATCTAAGATATTGGCGCCATCAGTGCAGTCCGTGCAGTTGGTTAGGATGGTTGTAGAACAGGCCACAGCATCGCTGCTCCTCACCAGGAATATGGCCAAAAGGGCGCAGCTTAGATAGATTGTGGTAGACCTCATGTTCAATTGGTATTTTTTCAAACAACGTAATGCTTGTGCTATGATTTAGTTAACCTGCAGAGGTTTATATAGCAGAAACTGGCATATAATTTCTATTTGCTGTGAACCTTCGAACTATTTGCAAATGTGTGCAGCTGTTTTGCATGATAGTTTGGTGCTTGAACTTTAGATAACTTTATGAACTCTGTTTATAAAAAAGAGCAATACTTTAATAATCAATAAAAGCTTGTTTTTTGCAGTTTTCAGAATGAACAATTGATAACCTCAATTTATTATTTTACAGACAATTTTATTGACCATACATAAAGTGAGTTGGTATTAACCAGTTACTACACGCACATTAATGTTTCTTCGAGCAGCATTACTAGCATTTCTTTTAACCTTAAACCTCCTTTTGGCAGTGTAGTTTAAACCAGTGATACGGAACTTTATCTTTCTTGGCTTGGCCACTGTTCGGGTTGTTGTTGTTGTTGTTGTCGTTGTGGTACAGTCGGCATCGTCAACAAACTCATCTAGGGTACAATCGGTGCATCCGTCTGGAAGATTCGGATCTAAAGATTCGCAGGCTTCGGCGTCGCTCTTGGCTACAAGCAGACTAGTTAAAATCACTAGACTTAGCAGCACTGTAATGCTCTTCATGATGACTGGTTGAGACCTTGAAATATTTTGACATAATTTAGCTGATGCGCAACGTCTTTTATACTAGAATATTGATGAGTTCTCCGCAAATATGCGCAGGTGTTTGGAAATTTGACAATTACTTTTTTGCCAATTGGTGGGTAAATAGGAGAGCATTTGAAACTGGAGATACTCTATAGTAATTACTATATTGGTAAGTAAATAGGAGAGCTTTCGAAACTGGATATACTCTATAATACATACTATATTTGACGACTTAATTTGATTAGAAAT
This sequence comes from Liodrosophila aerea, assembly GCA_035045005.1. Taxonomy (NCBI): domain Eukaryota; kingdom Metazoa; phylum Arthropoda; class Insecta; order Diptera; family Drosophilidae; genus Liodrosophila; species Liodrosophila aerea. The sequence goes on along the minus strand of JAWNNL010000922.1, from coordinate 55,123 downwards.
GTTCAAAATTTGAAATGACAATCTTAAGATCCACTTTATTTCCATAATGATTATATTTATACTTAAAGTCAACTCTTTGGTTTCCTGTAATATACATACACTCAAAATACATATTCTATTTCAAAGTTAACAAATTTTTAGTAGGGTATTTAGCATTGAGTAAGAGTGTACTTACCTAGTGAATAAGGAACTTATTAATAAAAATTCCACTGTTTTGCTTTTGAATAAATAAAAATTGGGTTGTGTATTTCATTATAAAATACATAATATACTTTGGGTTAAATTCAATTGACGTAATTAGGATGATTTTGTTAATAACAGAAATTTAGTCAATATTATTCAAGTAAATATACTTTCTTTTCAATCTTAGCCACTTAATACTGGAGCTTAAGCTAACCTAATGTAAATGTATTATGAGTATGAATATGAATACTTTCTATAACATTATTTCAGCTGCGTATATAGACTTACATCGCTTTGTAAAAATACAGATTTGCATTAGCAATTAAATTTATAATATAACGTGAGAGTTTCCAATGAATGAGCTTTTGTCTCCTCATCTGTTTTGTTTTAATTATTATGACGTCACATTTTGTGTTTAGAGAGAATCCAAAACAATGGAGTGTCGATGGCTACAGTTGGCTCAGTTGAAGTTGGCGCTGATCGCTGAGCGGTTCAACCATGTGTAATACAAATATTAAATTAGTCATTTTCATCATTTTCATACAGCAAAGTGTAAGTCTAGAATTTGTAACAGGAAAATGAAATTAAACTAATAAAATATTTCTTTTAATAGCTATCGATTTGTATACCTCCAAAGAATTGCATCGAGGACGTAAGTATAAACTTATTCGTAAATGAAGTTTGTCTCTAGAGTATTCTCAATTTCCAGATGGAATATGGCGATGCCAAGGAGCGTTTTACATACGTGTTATCCAAATACGCCGGACTGGACATGAAAATTAGCGGTGAGCCCTTGGGGTGAGTATTGTGTGGCTATTCAAACTATTAAGCCTGTTAAAAACTGATGCTGCTCGACCGCAGTTTGCATGGGAAGCTCGTCACGCATGGCGACATTGAGGAGCAGCACATTGTGTTCCAGCTGATGGACAATACACCGCACGATGTCATTCAGAGCTGCGTGTTTGTGGTCACCAAGGCACCTGGTGAATGTGAATCCATTGTGATTGTCTGCAACACATTCCTGGGTCGTACGCCACGGCCACTGCTGGAGCGCAAACCACTGCTGGTCTGCGAGGATGGGGTGCGTGAGGCGGAAGTGGAAGTGGAACCGGAAGACGAGGACACTGAGAATGCCAACGAGGGCAAGGAGGAGCCATCTGCCACTCTCACGCCGGATGTCGATACGACCAGTGACAGTGAGCTCATCTAGCTGAAAGCAGTAGGCAATAACAACACATTCTCTATGTCCGCCCATTAGCTGAAGCCCTGAAACAACGTGAATTAATTCAAGCGAAAGCTTTAATGTATAAAAAAAAGGAACACCTAATTTAAATTTAAATTATGCCACTCTATGAAGTGGGAAACTTATTTGAATAAAATAATAAGAAAGAAAATAATAATAATACATACAATATTCGAGCAAATTGAAAATATTTCCAATTCTTCTTGGCCCCAAAAACAATGCTGCATACTTTTCGGCTTATGCATAAATGTCAGTGCTACTTTTGTCAAAGTCTTAGTTTATTATATATCTGGCTATTTTTACATTTTTACTTTACTTATTTCTTTAAAATATTTTAACGTTGAATTCTGACAACACTGCATTGTGGTTCTAAATAGTTTCGAGTAACGGCCAGCAGTTATGATTTTAACCCAGCCTAAAAGTATGCAGACTTTCTATTTAGAATATTTCTAATATAAATTTATTTTTACAGCTCATGGTTTTTTGTCAACTAAACAAATAAATATATTTTGTTTGTTGTTAAATATTTTTAGAAAATTAATGTTGGCTGTAATAATATTTGTTGATTTACTCTCTGATCATTATACTGCTAGTATATTACCAAGTTACTCTTAATAAAGAGCGACAACTAACACAACGACTCACCGTTAGCCGCTGAAGAATTGCGTCTGCGCTGTACAAATTTTTCAAAGAGAAAGCTTGTTAGAGAGAGTGTGTGTTAGCCAGTGTTGCCAACTGTTAGTAGCCATTAAAAATAGGCTAAAATAGCTAGATTTTCAAAATAATAGCAATGGGAAATAGCTGTCGAATATTCACTAATATTTTATTGTATTGTATAGTCTTACTATTCATCACTAAAATTCTTGAAATTAACCTCAATGTTTTTTTTTATGTGTTAAAGACTTCTCAAGAGATTTAGGCAGAAAATAGCTAAATTGACAATACTGGTGCTGACACAGTGGTACAAAATATGTATTAATTCAAACGATACTTGAGTCATACAGAGCTCTGCATACTTTTTTTAATGAAATTTTTTCCATATAACAAGCATTAAAGAAAGATGTGATAGTGTTATATCAGTCAAGTTGTTTAAACTCTTCATGCAAAATAAGAGATTCAAATGATTATGTTAATTTTTATGTTATTTATACATGTAATTTTAAAATTTGTGCGCACTGTTACTTTTTCCAGCAAGCTGGCAGCACTGTCATTGTGGCTGCGTTGCCACCCACCCCGAAGACACCTTGCAGAGCGTGAGAGCGGTCTCCTTGCATAAGAGTAAACTGGAGCAGCAGCGTGTGCTAAATAACAGTAAACAAAGCATGGCACATGCTACGCCGACGCCAGCGATAGCACAGAAGCTGCTGCTGCTGCTGCTGGTTACGCATTGCCCTATCAGTTGATGTCTGGCGCCAAAGCGAACTGGAGCAACGAAAACGCGACAATAGCAAAAGCGGTGAGAGAGAGCTCAAAACTGCTGCAGAACCCAGAGTAAACGAGAAACAGAGACGGAAAGAAGCAAGAGAGTGTATGAGTATATATCGGTGCGTTGTTGTTGTAACCACGGTTGCCACGGTGAGCACAATGGTGCTAAAAGTGGTGTTTATATTCACTGTTGATGCAATACTTTTTATTTGTTACTAAAATTCATTCCCTCTTCTAATACATATTTTAAGCACTTAAGTTGAAGTATTTCTTTTTCTATATTGAAATAATTATGTATGTTCTCTTACAATAAAATTGGTACCGTATTCACTTTTGGTGCATTCTCTCGTTGTCAATTGGCAACCGTGGTTGTAACTGAACTGGACCCGCACAGAATTTTTGGTGGCAGCGAATGTGACAGTGTGTGCTCAGTGCTCAACTTGACGTCGTGCTGTGAAAAAGTCGTTCCGGAATATCGGGCAGAATTGTGACAGCGCCCCACCACCCACCGCCCGCCATCTGCTCGGACATCAAGGTACTACTGCTACGTAGCAGTCAGTAAGCGGAATTGCCGCCGGTTGTAAAACAGAGGAGCAAACACTTTTTGCATAATATGTATAGCAAATATAAATAAAAATAAAATTATCACAACAACAGCGCAGCGCTACGCAGTGTATGAATTTAATCAAGAGTTTTGTGTACTTATAAAATAATAAATATAAAAAACAACAACAACAACAAGAAAGTTAAACAAACAAGAATAACAACAACAAATGCTTGACAAGTGCAGCGAATAACCGATTTGTCGCCTCCTCCTCTTCGCCTAATTCTCATAGAGCCGCAATAAATATTTGCACTAACCGCAGCCAAAGTGTCGCGACGCTCGCTTTGCGTGTTATCAGTGAGGCAGAAAAGACAACAACAACAACAACAACAACAACTGTTACAGCAAGAAGAAGAACAATAATAACAATAACAGTGACAGCGAGTGTGAAGCGAATGGAGCACGTTCAACAAATCGTATCGAAATGTGACTGCATTTGAGTTAGACGCCGACGTTGACGCCGATGCCGACGCTGACGGTGACGTTGTCGCCGCTGCTGATGCCGAATTTGACGCACAAGTGTGTGTGCTGCATGTAGGTGAGTTGTACATGTGTGTGTTTGCATTTTATCTGTAGCTCAATTCAGTTCAGCTCAGCTGTGGCTGCGTAAACAAAGCAGCAGCCACATAAAAAACACGAGTAACACACACACACACACACACTCACACACACCCGCTCTCACACACCGAAATTAGTAGACCAAAGCAAACAGTGGAACCCCAATGCGAAAATTACAATATTTTACCCTTGAATGCGACTGTTGTGTAGGGGCTCTCGCTTAAAAGCACTTTGCTCCTCAAATTTCATAAAAAAATAAATAAATAACACGAAATAAAAGTAAAAACATTTCGCTGCTCTTTTTTTTTCCGACGTGTAACGCAAATTACTTTAAAAATTGTTTTTGCACGCAGTTTCTTTGCACAACATTTTCTCGTTGCCCTTTTGGAAACCCGCCAAACAGACCCCTCTCAATCGCTGTCCCCTAGTCAATTGTCAAGTCAGTCCTTTAGTCAAATCCATTAAGTTTTTGTTTTCTTTATTCTTCATGCACGCTACCCACGAGCCACAGTTGACTGGGTAAACATGAGATCTTGCTTGGTTTATTTTTCTTTTCACTGGATTTATTTTGGGATTTTTCACAAAAAGTACTGTATATCATAAATGTTTCTTTTGTTTCGAATTTAAAATAATAAATAAATATATGTAGGGAATGTATAAAGGTCTGATTGGCTCTAGTAATTGTATAATTTACAATTTGTATTCGAATAATCCAAGTTATGAGAGTCTTACGCCTCAGGCAGGTTAGCATGGACTTGGTTTAGGAACATTTAAAATAATTCATAGGTTGTATAATATTCAATAAATTTTATTAAAAATTATAAAGTATATATTAAAATAAACTATGCGTATTTCAATGTGTTGATAAACTTGGAATACCTGTAATCACTATAAAAAACTTAACGTTAACTGGCTTAACATAATATCATTTCCATCTAGGTTTTATTCATATCTTGTTTCATTTGATTCGGCAAAAATATCGATAGTATTAACTTTTTTCTAATGTAATGTAAGATCGTATGTAGTTTAAATCTTTTAGGTGATATACTACCTATACACTCGTAATATCAATTAAAGCAAGTCGCTACCGTCATGATACTTAAAATCAAAATACTATCGATAACTTTGATATTGCGACATATTATCAACATCTCAAGTTCTTTTAATTAGTTTACTAGCTCGATATCAATTTCGAATAGTGTCTCTAATTTATGTCAGTTCTAATTTGTTTTCCGCAACTCAACAGGGTATTAATAAGGCTTTCATACACACAACTTTTTTATACGCATTTTTTAATGCCTTTCGCCGTGGCAGCGTCGCGACACTTGCCGCTACATACTATACTACTCTATCGCGTGTCGCTCTTGTTTATTCCCCGTGTGTGTGCGTGTGTCTCTGCCTCCCACCCGGATTCTCCTCTGTCTCTTTGCTTAAACGCTGCTGCTGGCCTTAAAGTCGAACTGGGCTGACGTTCATTGGCTTTTGTGTGTGGTCCGCAGGCGGATATTTGTTTTTGTTATTGTTCCTTCATTCTCAGCGCCATTTGCCTTGACTTGCGCTTCCTTTGCCTTTAGCGCTTCCTTCTGCCTATGGCGTTTCCTTTCGCCTCTGTTGCGTATTTTTCTTTTTCTTTTTTTTTCTACTTCTTCTGTTTCAGTGTTTCATCATCGGCCATAAAATGGTGTCTCAGCGCACATTTCGCTGGTCGCGTTCACATCTGTGACAGGCTTTTGCCTAGTTGAACCCTGCCTGGGTTGCTTTTATGGCACATATTTCTTTTCTGCCTTTCCTATTTCCATCGCCAGTACCAGTGCCAGTACCTTTTTCCTTTTTGCAGCCAGACATAACACATTTTGCAAGTTTATTTTGCTAGCCAGTTCCAAGCATTTGGCCCACTTTTGCTATTACTTTTTAGTTGCCTTTTAGCCAACTTCATTTAATCAGCAAATTCATTTATTAAAATGCCTCTCGAGCTCGACTATGATAGCTCTTCTTGTTTTGTCTTTGCCCATTTTAATGGAGCGTGGGTTTATTTAGACAGTTAACTTAATTTTAAGCTCATAACATAGACACTAAAAACCATTTTGCAAGCGTTAAAAACTTTTTTCATAAAATTATTTCAGTAAATTAAACAAATTTTCATCTTTCAAATGTTGTTAAAATAGGTACAAAGTATTTACGTAAGATAAAAGAATATTTATATTAGCTGAAAATTTAATTTAATTTCAAATACTTCATCCTCCTATTCGTTGCTTTACTAAATTGAATTTTAAATTAGAAAACTTACAAATTGCGCATACGCAGCGTGTTACAGTTGTTGGGGCGACATCAAATCGAAACTGCCATCGAAGAGTGCCAATAAAAATGTAAAAGTAAGAAGATTACATTTTAGCCTCAAAGAAGAACTATTAATATTGACCAAAGACTTGAGTGAAAACTTTCCTGCCAAATGGCTGAGAAATGCGGATGAAAGGCAACCCCATCGCCTTGTCGCCTTGGCTTGACCAGGGAACAACCAACGTCTCTCTTTTGAGCAGCCTGAATTCACTGACTGACTTTTGGCCACAAATTTTGTTTCTTCCCTTGCTTTTTTTTTTAACTTTATTTTAACTTTTGTGTTTGGCTTGGCAGCCAGCTGAGAGCAGCGCGAAAACTTGAGCTTTACCCGTTTTGTAAGACGCTTATCCATCTTACCCATTTTAGCCGTGTTTTTCTCGCCTTGCCGGATCGGGGAAGAGCAGAGAAGAGTCAGCCACATTTTCTTGGCTTTGCGCTTTTGTTGTCTGACTTCATCTGGTTGTTGCTTTCAGCTTGACCAGAAAAACAACTATAAATATTAAGTGCTTGACTATGAGTATAAAGTACCAGAACAATTTCAAGAATTTTGACAAATGATTTCTACCTTAGACAAGGCATGTAGTTGGAAAAACATTTTCTAGTTTTTACCAGATAAGTTAAAGGGCCAAAATATGATGTGCTGTGATGGGAGGAAATAATTTATCCTTGGTCTGTGGATTGTGCCTCATTAGAGCTGAACTTCAGTGTCTCATTGATATACTTACAAAAAGGTTTTCTCCATGTAACACAAACTTTATATAATTAGAAGTTTTTTATATAAAACTGTAAAAAATATACTATACTACTATACTATATGATATCTGTTGAGCTGTCTTGTTTTACAACCCTGTGGAGACAGGAACTACAGTAGAACCTCGATTGTACGCATCAAACTGAAAACATTCTGCTTAGACCAAATTTTCGTGATTAATAGAAAAGATTTTTGTTGCTTTGTTATATTTGCTTTGAATTAGATTATGTTTTACAATAATTTAAATTATTATATTATGCACTAGAATAATTTAAATTATTGTAAATTTTCGTAATAAATAGAAAAGATTTTTGAAGTTTTGTTAAATTTTCTTTGAATTAGATTATGTTTTGAAATAATTAAAATTATTTTAGTGTATTCTAATAATATATTTTATTCTACCTTTTTGTTAGAAAACATTGAACAACTAGAAAATTAACTACTATTTTATTTTAAGCACAATTAAAATTTCATTTCATATTTTAAGTAATAAAATAAAGGTAGAAAAAGATCAGTTTGTCAGAAAGCAGAGAGCCAATATAATGCTAACATTGACAATAATATAATGGAATTATATATATTATAATATATTATATAAATTTTTTAGTTTTCAATTGCATATTTCTTTTACTCTTAATCGAGGTCTTACTGTACCACGCTGTTTGTAAGAAAAATCGTTGTCTGAGCTTGTGTGTCGCTTTATGGTTGAACGCATAAATTTCGCTGCACGGGATTTCTTTGCGTCGCTTTTCTTACTATTTGCACACATGTCCTGGGCACTCTTCGCTGTTGTAGTCTAGTTGTTTTGGTCGTTGGTTTTGCTGATTATCCTTAGTGCTATTTTTAGTAGTCGACATTTATTTTGGTCGTTGCTGCTGCTGCTGCTTTTGTTGTTGGCCGCAAAAGTTGACCCTTGTCTTGGTGACTGCGCGAAAACAAAACAGAGACGAGAGACAAGAATGAAAAGCAAAAGGAAAAGGAAAATGTGGCCAAGAATGGTTTCAATTAAAAGCATGCGCCCTGTTTTTGCATGCGCCATAACAAGAATAATAACAATACCCGAAGGGTATCGAGTTTTAATATCGATTATGTAATCATCGGTGACCAGCAATGCCACGTGGACTTGCCTTGTAATTACGTGTACGTATACATACTACTATAGTACAAGTACATACTATACTCCTTCCTATTACGTACGTATATAATTGTTAATTACATAACGCATACGCAGCGTGTGACGTTGTGCAGCATGGCCCGAGTGTCAGATTAGAGACACCATTACGAGGAGGGGAATGTTTTTAGCATGGCCAAGAGCACACTCAAGTTTGTCATGCTCATTTTCTCTGGTGCCATAATTAAATTATTTCACGAGAATTCTCGCTGTCACAAGGGGCACTCATTGAGTTAATTTGTGACAATTTGCGAACCAAGTTGAAACAGCAACGTCTGCGCTTCGTCCTTATCGTCGCCGTCGCCGTTGACCATTTACCGTCGGCGAAAGGATTGCCTTTTCAAGCGCGAGTAATAAATAACATTTACCTGACCTACTCCAGCTCCGCCTCAGTCCACTGTCCACTGTCCTCCCCCATCCCTCAGTGGATTCGTTAAATCGTGCGACAATAAAGAGTCAACCACTTGGCCAACAGTTTGAGCCGAGTTCATGTTGTTGCCGTTTCTCGGGTGCATTTAATTAGCATAATTTGATTCTTACCACTGCCGGTTCAACTCGCTTTTTATTCAAATTAAATAGACATAAATTGCAATTTATTTCACATGATATTCTCTTTTGAATTGTGTTTGCCAAAGCCGAGAGAATTGTGTTTAGTTGGCAGTTTTTAATTTTGTTTGTGAACTGCATTAAAATTTAAGTCAATTACGTTTATGTTTTTCGCAACAATTTTGGTCAATTAAAGCAGAGGTAGTGGAGGGATGTCTGGTGGTATTTATGGTAATAAACTGTGGGTAAACAAAGCATTTTTTTTATCAATTGTATTATCTTTTAGTCTGTTATTGTAACGTGTTTGTTTGAGGTGTTTTATTGCATTTTTAATCAGGTTTAATTATGACTATTTACTAATATTAGATGCAGTTGGAAATAGTATAAATATATTACTATAAATTGAATACTTTCCAAATCGTTATGAATAAATATTTACATTTATATGCAGAGAGTTTTTGTCTGACCTTAAAGCTCTCAACTGATGATCATAAAATTCTCCTACTATTCCATGATGTGAATTCTGCTGTAGAGTCATGACAGCTGCAAACTTCTATTCCCCAAATTTGAAAATAAATTAAATTTACTTCACTTGTCATGGCGAAAGTGTAACTGTAGTACTAGGGATTCACATGATTCTGAGCCAAGGCCAAAGTTCAACTTTTAGATTAAACGCAGCGTCATGTCGTGCAACTTATTTGGCTGTGGAATATTATCAAACTAGTTTTATATTTATTTTAAAACTACTTTTCAGTCGGAGTTTGGCAAAAAACAAGCAGGCAATTTGGCAAACTGCCGTGGTCATGGCGACTCTCCCAGGCGAACTGTGCAAACTTTTCAGCCAAAAAAAGAAAACCCCTAAAAATGCGAGTTTGTTTGAAATTTGAAATTTGCTGAAATGTAAGCAGAAATGTGACTCACGTAAAGTTCAGTGGAAGGCAGGCATAAGAATAAATGAATCTACACAAAAGTCGCAGCATGCAAATTTCCGGCTTTTAGCAACAGTGTGTAGCAACAGTGCGCGCGTGAAGTACTCGCACACTCGCACACACTAAGTAAATGCTCACAGATGTATGAATATTTTATATACTAGCAAATGTAACTAAATATTTATGTATGTATGCACATATATAAAGGGCTTTCAGTGGGTCTAGTCAGCCCACCATGACGAAAGGAGCACCATTTAATGAACTCAAAGCATCTAGGATACTAGGAAATACAGGAGCACTAGATGTGCTTTTCCACGAACGTTGGAATTATTTAACAACCCAGCAGTGAGTAGGTCGATTACAGCTTTGATTTATAATTTAGCATAATGTCTGTGCCACTGCAAGCAGAAGATCTTTATAATGCCAGCGTATAAGTCATTTTCATATATCACACACACACACACACAGTTCAGCCACCTACACACAGGCCATAAGGACATATGTAAGGTGTGGGTGTCGGTCTCTGGTTGTATGTGTGTGTGTGTGTGTGTGCTCATGTGTACCTTGTGGTTTTGCAATTCAAGAACTTCACGGTGCCGGTGCCAGTGCCAGTGCCAGTCTGACTGCAGTCATTGCCAGCCGCGGCTGTTGCTATTGCCCCGGTGGTTGCTTAAGTGCCCCAGCTCAACTCAACTCAAACACTGCTTGTTTTTCTTTTTTCATTTGTCTCTTTATCTTAATGTCTATTTACACTGAACAAAATTTACAGTCAATCGAATTGATGCTAGGTCGAATTTATCAACCTTACATGGCGCGAAGTCTATAATAGTAAATACAATAAGTTGATTTTAAATATGTTAAAAAAATGACTATACTTTTTATATATATAACTATTGCATTGATATTGATATATTGAATTATAGTAATTAATAAATAATACTTTCATGCAATCAAATTTATTTTTAAAAATTGTTCGCATTCATATAATTACTTCCTCTTCGAATAGCCGCTATTATTCAAACTCACAACTCCCTGCGCTTCATTGCTTCACGAAAGTTTGGACCCTTGAAGCACTAAGAACTATCTTTACTGATACTAATTTTAATAATACCATTGCTCTCTATCAAAATATTTTTATATAGAATTTTAAAATACTCTAACGCTGCAAGTTTGTTTCATTTAAATCGTTTTAAAATCTTTTGGACATTTTTAAAGTGTTTTTCAACTTAAGTTTACTAATATAGATATACAGAGAATTTACAATTCTTATTGTATAATCAATTGGGATAATTGATACTGAATAAGTATCTTCTTTTACTTGAAGTAAACTTTGCTTGAATTTACTTTATTTTATGTACTCAAATAAAATCCTAAGAATAACAATTTCATTGCCAATTTTATTTTTAAAAATGTCTGTAGAATAGTTCAAAATTTATAATAAAATTTACTATTATTACTATCTACAATAGAAATTTCTTAAATATGTAGTAGTGAATTCAACCCAGAATTTCTCTTTGTGCAAATGTCTATAGATGTCTGAGTGAGTGTTTGTATCTGTATCTGTGCAAGGCGTAAACGATTCTCGCTGCTTATGCCATATAAAAATGTATGCTACATTAGTTCGTTAGCTTTAACCTAACATAGTTGTTGTTGTTATTGTTGTTGTTGCCTGTTGTTTGTTGCCTGTTCGCATATGTATTTTGTGTGGTTTAAGTGGTGTTGTTGCCGCTGCGCTTTTGCTTGTGCCGTGTGTTGTGTGTTATGTGCCGTGCTCGACATTGTGTGCCACTGAAGAGCGCTTGAGGTTGGCAAGCGAGTAGTAGTCTGACAGACAGACAGACAGACAGTCGGACATAAAAACATATAGGTAGACAGTTAGACAGAGGGATAGACGCTGGCTGGCATTTAGTTACGGCATATCCCTGACACCAACTACAACAACAACAACAGAGCCCACATTATGTGGCTAAAAAGAGCCGTAAACATAATACCAACAACAATGGCAACAAAAGCAACAGCTGCAACAACAAGTTGAACAATGTTCATGTAATTATTCCTGAGCTGCTGTCACATCAGATGCCAACGACGATGCCAGGAGTCTGCCTCTTGACTCCTGCCCTTTTAAACAACTAATCCTTGTGGCTCAACAGGCGCTGCAACTTATAGTCCTTCGTCTGTCTGTCGCCTGCAGCTGTTGTCCTGGCCAACATTGAGTGCTCTGCTCAGGCAACAACAATGGCCACAATATGCACTAACAAGCGTCAAAACTAATTAATAACGAGCCACAAGCCGCATTAAATTCACTTCATTTTACTTACGATCCTGTCAATTCAATGCAGTCAATGCTGTTGTTTTATGCTATCGATTGGATAATTGACGCTTTGCTTATGATTAAATTAAAAGCGAGTTATCCACTGCAATAGATATGTAAATTTTACTCCACATACATGGTTGAACAAACAGTTTTTATCCAGTGGAAAACCCATTAAATTTTATTTCCATTGATTGATTTTGAACATATTCTATTTAATTAATTACAAAATCGCTGACACCTGCTCAGGTACACAAAGTCAATTAGAAATGCGTTGAAAAATAGTTGAGCACGCCCTCACAGCCCTCAAAGCGCTTGCATAACATTGCCACACGCTGCGTATGAGCAATACGAGGCGACAATTAAAAGAGAATGAAGCTCACATCACGTATACGCCATGTGACACTAGTTTTCGTGTTTAATTACGGTTTTTATGGCCTCGGTGGGCACGAAAAACGATTCGCGGCAACATTAAAATGCACCAAGGGTCAAGCTAAGGAAAAAAGATGAATTATGGGCGGGGCATTGGAAACGGAAATACTAAAGGCAGACGCAGTCAGAGTCTGAAAATGGGACATGCAATAAAAATGAAATTAATTACCTTTGCGCCACAGGGCGGGTAAACTATTCAAGGGTGAAGTCGATTTACATACACGCGCCCACACACACACACACACACACACACACACACAGAGACAGGCGCCTGAAAATATGCTTTAATTTTCCAGAGAACTTAAAGCAAGTTGAAGATGAATAGGCCAAGTCTGCTGAAGACTTTTGTGGTGGAATAAACCAGAAACATGAAACAAAATTCATTTCTGCCTAGCAAGAACGTGGGCAGCAATAAACGTGTGTATAAATTTGGTCGGATATGCTGAAATGGCGTCAGCCAGCATTTGAATAGCACGCATGTGCGTGTGGCAACTGAAATAGTTGTGTATATACTTGTTTCTTGTTAACGTTAACGTACAACGTGGCACGTTGCCACAGCCAACCGGCAACAAACAAACAGTCGACTTCGACTGTGTTTGCTTTTACATTTACCATTTCACTTTGCGCTTGTTATTGCCACTTCTGGATTCAATCAATCTTTCTTGCAGCCCGAGCAACTTTTGCACGCCAGCACGAGTGCCACTTTTTTGGTTTTATTGTATGTTTTTTCCTTCGTTTGCTTTGCTTTTGTGGCACCTGCCTAACACTCTACCCCAGTTCGAGGGGCACACGTGGCGTATGCGTAATGTTTGATTTTCAGCTGTGGCTCCCTTTTAAATGCCATGTCCTATGCAAATGCGCCACCTGCACCTACAAGCAAACAAAATATTAATCTATTAGCTGCTAATAGATTTCCGATATGTAAATTTCTGCCACACTCCACAAATATTTGCATTGATTGTGCGTAGGTGAAAAATACAGTAAAAAATATGAGTGTATGCGTTATGCTAATTGAATGCTGGGGAAAAAAGTGTACAAATATTTGAAGCCTGCTGGGCTTGTGCGAAATTTTCTAAATAATTCGCATGCTCAACTGTACTTACCACACACAGTGTCTTATGCATGAGTGAAAACTTTAAGGCTCTGCGATTTGTGAAACTCAACAATGCCACAGGCTTACATAATGCTTACATGCACATGAGCACATGAATTTCCATTTGCTTGTGCTCGGAAAAGCGTAAAAATTGAAATCTTCTCGGTTACGACGAGTATAAAAGCAATTTCAATTGTAGTTAATAACGTCATCGATACACATTCATGTCGTACTCTCTCTGCCGGACAGTCCGACCATACAGATATATTCATTTGCCCAAAGCGGAGAGATACAGCCATAGCCATAGCCATAGCTGCCATTGCCACAACTCCGACCACAATCACATTCACATAAATAGTTGTCGTTGCGGTCTGTGGGTCAGTCTGCAGCCGTTTTGCCAAACGAGCCATATGAACGTCGTAAAACTTGTGCGCACATGTAAGCAAAAGTTCCTGCACAAGGCCAAAATCCAATCAAGTCGTACATACACACACACACTGCTCTACATATTGTCGTATATATATTCAAGCATAGTATATCAACTCGGCCATTGGCTGATCATAAATTTTAAAATGCATATTAATATCGGACCAGAAAGTAAGGCTATACTGAAAGCGGAGCTGAGAATTCAATACATATTTTTATTGGAAATGTATTTACTCATATATCTAGTTGAATATTTTGTACAGTAAATGTATTAATGTGAATTATTATTATGAATAAATTAGTAGTTAATATAGTACTAGATTACCAGCTATAATTACTAGCTCTATGACTGTTGAATATACTTGAATAAATTATAATAAAATTCAGAAAATACTACAGCTACTGAGAATGTAAAAGTGCTCTAGCATTAAAGCCTTCAGCTTTATGAATAAGATATATAAATTATTAAAATATAATTCTTAATTGTCTGAATTTCGTCTTCAGCTTCAATTTTTCAATAGAATAAAAGTATAAACTTGTGCATAAATATACTTTGTGGGAGCCTCCACGCCTCCTTCTGCCTGTTACATACATTTCTGAGTTGCACAATTTTAATAGACCCTTTTGTACTTTTTTAAAGTACAGGGTCTAAAAACGTGGTAACAGAGCTTCAGCATTAAGAAAAATATATTCAAATTATTCAAAATATAATTCCTAATTGTCTAAATTTCGACTTCAGCTTCAGTTTTCCAACAGAACAAAACTATTAACTTGAACATAATAACGTGGTAATAGAGCTCTAATATTAAGACCTTCAGCTTTACGAAAAATATATTCAAAATATTCGAAATATAATTCTTAATTGTCTAAATTTCGACTTTAGCTTCAGTTTTTCAATAGAACAAAAGTATAAACTTAGACATAAAAACGTGATAATAAATCTCTAATATTAAGACCTTCAGCTTTATGAAAAATTTATTCAAAATATTCGAAATATAATTCTCAATTGTCTAAATTTCGACTTCAGCTTCAGTTTCCCAGTAGAACAAAACTTTTAACTTGAATATTAAAACGTGGTAATAGAGCTCTAAGATTTGCTAAGAATATACTTCAAATAATGGTAATAATTCCTAATTGTCTAAATTTTGACTTCAGCTTCAATTAAATCGTAAATATCGCTGTAATGGAGCCAATCGATTGCTAGGTTGAGGCAATCTAGCAATTTATGTTGCTATCAATTTGAAAATATACGTACAACTGATTTGCAACACGTAGCGCATTTTAATTGAATTCGTTGTTATTGAAACGCGTATAGAATTTCGATATGAATGATTGACTGACATTGGCCGAGCCGTGCGGAGATTGGCCTGGGCGGAGGCAGCTGCAGGACGCGCAGGATTCGCCGACAATGTCAAGTGGAGAACGCACAATAAATATGCAAAACGCGAACATTTGATATTTTTCAAATGACAGCGGAAAATGCAGAGAATATCTGGGGGAGAGCAGCGGCAGCAATGTTCCGGATACCACAGCATTTTCTCACACGCCCAGAGTGTGTGACAGCAGAGTGACAGCGTCCTGACAAGTGATTGATATGCATGGTGTGTGTGCGTGTGCGTGTGTAGAGGAAACTGTGTTTGCTTTATGTATAAGCCAGGCTGCAACAGGATGTAACATTTATGAATAGCAGACAATTGCAGAGACAAGACAGTGACGAGATAAAATTTAACTACATTCAAAACTTTAGCCAGCCCATTGGAGTACACACATCAAAAGACACTGGATCAAAAGCTCTTTAGTTTGTCAGTTACGCTGAGAAGTTCTCTTGCCAAAACGAGACACAATTCGCAGCGTATTAGCGCGATGAGTTTTAGTTGTGTCAGGTGCTAATTTACAGCTAAATTTGCCATGTCTGAACTGTGAATACACATTTAGATGTCTAACATAATCAACAGCAGTCCGTCGATTCGATTCGACAAATCACATGAGAACGTTAAGTCACAGCTACAACTACAACCAGAAGTGTCAACAATCGCACTTTGCTCGCATTAATTGCGTGATTGTGTAATCGTCGGTAGACGCTGCGTATGCGTAATCTAATTGGCTTTGCGCTGGCTCACGTGACGTATGCGCAATGTTGAGGCTGTTCGCTTGTAGCAGTTTATAGATGATAAGCTGAGTAAATAGTGGAAATCTTAAATGAAATTCAGCTTGTACTAGTTTTTAAAGTGTAGAGCAAACTCGTTGTATATTTATGTCTGATTTTTGCGCTGTATTTTATTTGTCGTTTGTCAGCAAAAATGTCACTTGCTCGTTGGAGTGTAAGCGGATTTTCGTATGGATTCGTTGTGCAAATAAACGCAAGCTGAGTGGCATTCACAAGTGCATAAAATATGTGCATCGCCTCGTTAGTCGTGTGTGTGTGTGTGTGTGTGTGTGCCACTCGTATGTCACATTTATGGCTTAGTGCAATTGCTGTAGCTCTGTCAATATTTCAAACGACAAGCGGCAAAAGCAAACAAGCAACCGTGTTGCAGCCATCACGTGCCAGGAAACCCGCAGAGTTTTTGGGCAAATTTTTTATTTTGATGACATTTCGGCAATTTATTTTCCAGCGTACAAATTGCTTTGATGTTTGGCAATGCCTCAAACAAATTTGGACAGGCTGTGCTGATAACACTATACTATGTATGTGTTTGTACTTGTTTCTCTCTGGTTGCAGTCTGTACTGGGTCTGGTTGGGTTTCATTTGGCTTTAGTGCCGCCCGTCGGCGGCTTTATGTGCTGCACTGGGCGGCGTTCAAGTGCTTTGGATAGGGCTATTAACACATCAGTGTTCCAATTTAACGAGCAACTTTACTCAATAAAATGTTAAGGCGTAGGCGTTCCGGATCTGGTAAAATATCCGGCATGTGCAGGAAAACGGAAAACGGAAAGTCGCTGCTGCCTCTGGATGATCTGCCATGCCCTGCTCTGCCACGCTCTGCCCTGATGGCCATATAAAATAATACTCGAATACTCGTATATGCCCTCGTATGAGTCACATTTTTTATTTGCCATCGAAGGAACATAATGAAAGTCTTGCAGCAGTCGCTTTTGCCGCCATTCGCTTCCTTCCTGTTGCCATTTCATTTTGGGCTTAATTTACCCCTTAAGTGCAGCATATTCGGATTTTATTTCACTGTCTGTGCAGTGAGGCATTATAAATGAACGTGCTTATATGCGAGTGTGCGTATCTTAAGTAAGTACTTTTTATTCTTTTTACTAAATTAAACCAGCACGTAGAGCATTAAGTGTGCCACAGCTGTTGTGTGTGCAACTGTCGAACTGTGAGCTGCCTGCCTCATGCCACCCACTCGTATTTGTCATATTCAAAAGCATTCGTATACCAAGTTGAACCGAATATACTACCTACTGTGTGTGTGTGTGTTTGTGTGTTTGTCTGTGGCAACATCCATGTTGACTTTCATTGAGTATCAGCTGGAATGCTGCACAAATAAACAAGTGCTATTGACATTACCTGCAACACTGTTGCAAATGCCCCAAATGCCACAAATGCTAGAATACTTTGGTCCATCTCTCTCTCATCGGAAATTGATTGAATTTTAAGACGAGTGCAATTGGTTCTTCAGGTGTGAGAGACTTTTATTCTGCAATTCCAACTGACATAGTAGTTACTATACACAAACAGAATTTCTGGTTGGTAAAAAGTTAAGAGAGACAGTCTATTGTCAGTAGTTTTTTATGGCTGACAGGAAGATATTTTAGATTAAAGTTAATTACAGTGAAATGCATTGAAAGCATTTGCTAACTGTAGAGTAGGGTACGACAGATTTTCTTTATTTAGTTGCTGAAGTAACTTGGGTTAAGTAACTTAAAGACTACAGAAAAATGAGGCTAATAATTTGTTATAATTTTCTTAAATTTATTTATGCTTATTCACTAAAGAATAAGTCTACATCTTTAGGTAAGGTTTAGTTATCTTTAAGGTTCAGTATATTAATAATGTTTGCATATATGAGATTTACTTCTCTGAGTCATGAAACTAGAAACCTTTCTCAATTAAACCTCACGAACTTGCAATCCCTTTGCAATATCAATGAACATTCAATGGACGGTAACTGGCAATAGGCAGAGGTCGTAACCAAGACAACAACTGTGGAAACTGAAGAACTGAAACAACAGCAGCATCGAGCCCATCACATCCATCAACATCAACATCTACATCAACAAGTGAAGCTGCCGTGTGCAACTGCTCACAGTGGAAATGTTCACTGTGTTTGCCGTTTATTAAATTTGTTATGCTGTTGGCATTAAACGAGTAGCCTGGTTAGCCCTTAGCGCAACCATGACTACCATCTACAACAAAATATACCTACATATATCACTCATACGTCGCGTTGCCAGCGCCTGGAATTCTTGCGCCTGTTGCCATATGCCATATCAGAATGCTCTTGACTTCAAGTGCGGCAAAATTGATGCTTCTTGTAATACTTACTTAGTTGAGGTAGCAGATGCTGTTGCTGCTCTCCTCATCAGCATTGTAAAACTTTTATGACAGTTGTATTCACGTATTTGCCTTATGCATCAGCAACTCTGCAACAAGCAGGCAAAAGTACTGACATAACAATATAATGAGCGAAAAGCGAGTGCAGCAGAGTGAAGACTAAGTCAAAATAAAACAAATTTTAAAAGGATTTTACTCTTGTGCCATTTAATTTAATCAAGTGTACATTTAATGAAATACATTCTGCTTGTTCACATTTGATTTAACTTCCTTTTTAGGACAGTACATAATTGAAATTATTCTTATGAAATGATTTTAGGTTTCTTTTAATGAAATATTTTTTGTAGCTTTTTATTGACAATGTGACAAATATTTTAGCTTCCTTAAAAGGCATATGAATAATAATGAGTAATTGAGTACCATAATATAAAAAGCATTTGTTAAGTAAATTATATATAATATACAAGCAGCTCGCAGTTCAAATATCGAGTTATATATCTTTCATGATTTTTGTATTTCAATTAAAATATGACAATTGAAATCTGAATATCAAAGTATGTACTTAACTGTCCGTTACATTCGATTGTTTCGGCAATGCATTGTAAAATTATTTAATATTATTATTAAATGTAATCTTGTTCTCAATATCCGCACTTCATTTGATTCGCTTTTATTCTGTTCTAGGAATTCGTAATCAGATTAACATTTACAATATGATGTTACAATATGATGTACTTACATATAGTATATATTCTAGGAATAAATGGAAGTAAATATGTTGAACTATTTGCACAAAGATATCGAGTACAATACAGCATTTATCATTTATATATTCATATTTATTTTCAGTTCTATTTAATGTTCACATGCACACATTTCTAGAGTAATTAAAATTGAAATATTTACTCTTTGACTTTGACGAATGACATTGTGATTTACTCATACATTTGTTTCAATTTATTTAATATTTGACTTTTTAATAATAATCAGCTTTGAGTATATTAAAATGCACAACAGTATGCATTCTCTCATGACTTTATATATCTCTATAGCTGGTCGAAATGCTTTTCTCACTTGCCTGACCATAAGCTTCAGTCTCTTTGGTTTCCTGCCACGTCACGACCTGTCCACTTCCGTTTCCGTTATCAACCAGTGTTGGTAACGCTTAAGTCAGACTCATAAAAAGTGCGCAAATTGGCTGCAATTAAGCTCGTCCATTGACATGGGCTCACGATGAGTCTCGGCTCTCAATTAACTGCCATCGACTGCCGATGAATGCCAACTACGCATACCATCAGGCAAGAGCCAAAAAAAAGAAGAAAATAACAAGCTCTTGGCTTAAAGAGAATTTAATTACAGCCCACTTGTATGATGTCAATGAATACGACATAAATTGCAAGGAAAATGTGGCACATGATTTATAAATTCATATTGATTTTTGTGCTAAGAAACTGAAACGTGAAATTAACTCAAGTTATTTGCTTTTCATTACAGATAATGCCTGGAGCTTGGGTAAGTGCTAACTAGTAATCAATGGACCTTTGTGTAATTACAGTGAATTTTCCTCTCCCTTAATTACTGGGACTCAATGGGAAAGGTAGAACTTTGAGTTAAATTAGGTAAAATTAATATCGTTATAATTAAGCGGCTGTCACGTCCGCCTTATTGTAATTCTAATTAATGGTAACAAGAGCCCCAGTTCCAACTAACGTGGTCGGAGCCAGAGAACAGACCACATTACAGTCTTTACAGTCTCGTGGGAGAGCTGGAAACGCGATAACGATAAAAGTAACATTCTTCACTTGTTTTTTTGTTTCCTTTTTCTTTTTTGGTCAAGTGGGGCTCGTATTGTGTTGCCGTTGACCCACATAGATGTGTGTCCTTTGATTAGGGCTTTCGACTGGCAACCATGTGAGCGGGGTAAGCCACGAGGCGGGGGGAGCACATAAAGCCGATAAATAGCAAAGGCGGCGATTCGTGACGTTGGCGCGCGCACCCATGAAAACTTGCACAATGATGCAAATCCACTTGACTTGATTGAAATCGTAAAAAGAAAATCAACAAACGCTTTCATTGTAGCGGTCCTTGAGGTTTTTTCCTGCTGCTAACCACCAAAACTGGCGACATAAAACTAAAGGCTAGAATCGGAATCAACCGTTGTCATACTACATCAAGCATGTGCGTCACATACGACACTCGCACACACACGCATAACACTTACTCGCATGCATAAATAGTTGGCTTAGTTTACTATAAAAAAACTGTAGCATACTTTTCGGCTTCAGTCTGTTATTCGCGTGTATCTATTTGTTATAGGGGGCGTGTGTGTGTGTGTGTGTTGTGTGTGGGTGCAAATGATTTTCATAAATGAAATTTATGTACGCAAAAATTGTGCCGTTGCCGTTGGGGGCGGCAAAGCTGAAGCATTAAGCTGGGGCACTGCTAATGCGCTGTGGGAGCACTGCTGCGGCGCCACGCCCATCACTGCTTACTGTAACTCTGGCAGGTCCCCAGTGCTAGCATGCGATGATAAACGCGCATTTGTCGCATGATAAATAGCGCCAGAGCAAGCAAACAAACTAACAGACAAATAGACTGACAACAAGAACAGAAATAACACTATGATGATATAGTATGCATATAGCGTACACAGAGAGAAAACATCGAGGAGTTTGTGCACATTCAAAAAGAAATGACTTGAATCAAGTGCGATAAACACTCTTGAATTAAGTGTGCTTAAGAACAATACAATTTAAATATTTAACATTTTTTATAATTTTAATAACTTATTTATCTATGTCTGTATATAAAGTTCTTTGTCCTCACTGACTGACTGACTGACTGGTCATCAACTCACAGCCCAAACGTTAAGGCTTATTGACCTCATTTATTCAGGAGATGATGTCTTATGGGCTCTAAGTATCCCCTAAGGGGAAGTTCTTTCTCCCGACTGACTGACTAGTCAACATCGTACAACTCAAGCGGTAAAGTTTAGTGGCATTTTTCCTTTGCCCGATGATACCTTATGGGCCATACGTTTCCTCTAAGGTCGTAAATTGGCGAAACTTTATACTCCAATTCTCATTGTCAATTAAAAATTTGTTACAGTTGTTTTTCTCAGTGTAGTAGCTCACTCTGTTCTGTGTTATGCTTGGGTCAAAGTTCCATAGGGACTCGGGCTGAATGAATGACTGCGTACTCACTGCCATTGCCACACACATTCACACACACATTCACTGGGCGTGTGCGGCACATTTGGGCCCTGGTTCGTATATGTTATTGTTGTCTACCCCAAGACATCAATTTCAAATGCCAATTGGTCAAATATGCAATTACGCAATTGTTTTATGTGCACGTGAGTCAATTTTATTTGTGTTTGTTTACATTTGTATTTGTATTTGTCTTCTTATTTGTATTTGTTTCTGTTTCTGTTCCTTTGATATTTGCGCTCGACTGATTTATGTTAATTAGACATTGCCGCAACAGAATTAATGGCACAGTAAATTATTTGGCCAACAATTAAACAACGGCTCAATTGCATTCGAATCACTTGCCCAGCGGGAGAGTCGAATCGAGTGGAGTAGAGTCGAGTGTGATTCGATAATAAGAAATAAAATTAACACCAAAAAACACGGCTGGATAATTTGCTTGGCTTATGCCTCTTGCTAATAGCCAAACCAACTGCCGAGTGGCAAATGCCGAATACCAACTGCCAACTCCCATCTGGCATAATAATCTTTAGCATTTACTTAGCTATTAATCTCAATGAAAATTAATGTTTAATGTTTAATGAAACTGCCGCCGCATGCTTGGCTCAATTTCGGGCTGCATTTGCTGTTCCTCTTTCTATGCCACTTCCTCTTCCTTCTGCTTGTTTGCCTTTACTTTTACTCGTGCTTGGACTTTATTGGATTTCTGTTCTCCGTCTTTGCCTTGGCCAACATTTTGCGGTCTTTTGGTTAATCTGTTGCGCTTTGTTTTTATTGGCAACGCTCTAATTTAACTTTGTCAAGTTAGGGCCTGAGAAATGTATATATATGTACAATACTATACTTGGCATAAATACGTTTCCATCTAATGAAACTTTTCCTTTTGAATGCCTGCTCTGAGCAGCGTTTCTATTTTTGGCAATCAATCTGTTTAAAGTATTAAAGTATTACATTTGTTTCAGAACAATTTTATGCGCTTATTTAGTTCTTAAATATACAGTTCTTTTACTTATACTTTAAATATTCGTCTAGACCGCTTTGTGTGGAATTAAGAGAGGGAGAAATATGTATAAAAGTAAAATATTCATAGCAATTTGTCACTTGTCAAAGTTACATTTCTTGGCATTCAGACAAATTGTATATGCACATGCACACAGCTTTACACACACACAACAGTAACACACAGTAACAGCATTCCAACATTCCTCAACAGTGGCATAATACTTTTTTTTTTCCTTAGTTTTGTATATTTTTAAGTTTTCTTCTACTTTGCTAAATGCAGGCTATGTTTACGTCTCACAGGGTTGCCAGATTGTTCCAATGTAAATTCAGTACTTGTAAAATACTCGTTTAAGAATAAATGTAACTATCAGCATAATAGTGACTGAATTATAGACTATTTATATATTTTACCATAATATTAAGTTCTTGAGTATCGACATTTACAGGGTATACAGGGTACTTTTGGGCATAGACAAATCTATAGCTTATATGGAATTAAAGCCTTAGTCAGCCACGACAGACTACGCATAAATCACGGCTGCCAATTGGCATTTTTTCGTTTGGGTGTGTCTATTCGTATTTATTATTATTTCTACACACACACTCACACATACTATCAGACACTCACACACACACACAAGTGCAGGTGACATTAATGAGTTTTAGATGCGGCAGCTGCGACACTTGAAACAAAGGGGATTCGAGTAGCGTTTAATTAATTAATTTATTTGCTTGTTATCTATGCCACGTGTGTGTGTGTGTGTACCGTACAAAAACAGTTATGCTTATCACCTGTGTGTGGCGGAAGGGCGTTCTCTAGTATCTGTACATGGTATCACGTATTATATGCACACAGATGCTACTCGTTGCCAGGGTTGAGATTTCGCTCTAGGCTCTTTTGGCCCGGCAGCTGCGACACAGTTTTTCTAGGGGCCCATAACTTGTACAATCACATAAATAAAACAGACACACACCCACACACACACACACAACCAACAAAAAAATACATAGGAATGACTTTAAAATATTTTTGTGACATGTTTTTTGTGCACATTCAGCTGCGGGTGCAACTGGCAGCTCGTTACGTGCACTCAGATACACACACACACACGCACACACGCGATGTATTTAATTGTGTGTGTGACTGTATAAATCTGCAGTAAAATAAAATCAAACTTTGAATAAACAGAGCCATAAACTGGTACAACCTTCCCGCCTAAGTAGCACTTAATACGCTTAGTGTGTCGTTAGCAAAAAATGTCAATTGGCTGAGCTTAAAAATATCAATTTTGATAGCTACTTAAGTACGTAGCCGTAGCCAGGCAACCGGGACTATATACTACTCTATCAGGAAGTAATAAAAACTTTCATTCGATGTGATTAAGGCAAGCGGCTTATCGGACACACATACTACAAGTCCAAGTGGGAACAGTTTTCAGCAGTGGGAACAGTTGCAAACATTATGACTATGTAGAGTCGTTATGGTAAACCAACAAATCGATAGCTAAAGCACTTTACCAAGCTCAACTCCATGCTGAACTGAATTCATTTTGGCATTTGTGAGAGAGTTGAGCTTGAATGCCTGACAAGTTGCCATTTCCAGCTGTCGGAATCGGTACTCAGTGCTCCGTAGACCAATCAGACACTATCCAAATGCTAGATCGCAAACTAAATTTAAACAGTCGGCAAATGTTTAATTAATGAATAACAGTACAGCTCCATTTGCTCAGCAGGTGAAAGTTTACCCCCGAGCATTTAGCGGTAATTTTTGCGAATGGCAGCTTACGTAAGTGGCTCAGGTGCAGAAAAGCTTTTAAAACTTTCCAATTTGACCTTTTATCAAAGTGAAGGCGAAAGTGAGCGGAAAACAATGTAGCCGGAAAAATGTACGAAACAATGTAGCAAATATTGGATTATACTTTTGTGCCAAGGTGCCGGAAAAACGTGAAACGAAAACGAAAAACGAAAAAAGAAAATGTTTGCCGCAAAACTTTATTGACTGCCAAAGACACACAAGTTGAAAGTGTAGCTAAAAACTTTTTTGCCTGTTTCAAGATTATGCCAGCTCTAACCGGCGGGTATCAGCAGCTGTTGAGCGAAATGAAATATTGATATAGTACTATATACAGCTGAATACTTGATACAGTCTGTCTGCGTGTGTGTGTGCTACATGGCGTATGAGTGACTAACATGGAACACTGCAATTTATTAGCAATTAAACTGGCTGCAATATGAATTTTATTATTCTAACACGGATGTGGCACGCGGCATGCGGCATGTGGCACGTGGCAAGTGGCATGAGTAGCATTTTAATTACTTTTCAACACTGCGGTTAACAAAGCGGAATGGCAGCAAAACACAATCGCGTGTTTGTCATGCTCTGCGGTTGACTCGTTTTTTTTCTGTTTATTTGTCGTTTATGCTGGGGCTTCACTGTACGGAATGCGGTTCAGTTGTCGTTGCGGTTAACCAGCGCGCAGCGTGTCCTAATGCTAATGGCATTTCAGTGTCCTGCAGCTGAGTTTGAGTGATGGCAGATTGAATGATTGACCGCTGCCTCGGCCATAGATTCATGTAAATATGAGCTCTGAAATATTGATGCCAGTGCATAGTTAATGGACTCGCATTGTGGTTCATGTTCAGCAATGCTCGCTTACAGTTCGTTGATTAAAGACAAAGCCCCAGACACAAGTCAGCTGCAGTTATTATACCGCTTGCAACAGTTGGCAGACTGCATAGTTTTTGGCATTTTAAAGCTGATTTTCAACTGTCTTTAAAAGGACTTTAACTCACTGGCTGCTGGGATTTTCTTTTGTCAACCGAAAGCTGATGTCATTGCAGGCTTAAATACATGACAGCAACATTTTGTACACAAGTCACCCAGAGTGAAATCTGCTATCTGCTGACTCAGTGCAAACACACTCTGCAAATCTTCAGCCGAAAAGTATGCAGCAGTATTTTAAACACACAATATATTATGTCTTGTGAATAAATATAGTATTTGTATTGATCTAGCAATTAAACTGTTGACTCGCAGAAGGTCGTAGCAATTGCTGTATTTATTATGCGTATAAAAATAAAACAAAGCTGCAAATAAAATACGTCTTAAGACAAAGGGAACAGTGGCAGCAGTGGGAACAGTTGGTTTTATGTGAATAATGACAACTGTCGCTGTGATTTGCTTTATGATGTCTTTGGAAAATATGTATTCTTCGGCATGTAGTATGCTTACATGTGTGGGTCGCATAGTAATGAGTTACAGTTACAGTTTCGGAGGCCCCAAAGGGCAAGTCATGTCGTCCCCCCTCACGTAAATCCACGCACATTACACGCATTGACATCAAGTTCTTGTTTTTGCCTTGAAGTCGGGCAATTAATGTGCTTTATGTTTGTCATACTTGGGGCTTTAGTTAAACAGCAATGAACTCTCCACTCCACTCCGCTCCACTGGAAGTTGTGCGCGATTCTTTGACCTTTTCCTTCGCCCTGACCTTTTGTGTGTCGTTATTCTCAGTTTTTGGCTGCGATGATGTATGTATAAGCTTTTGCTATACGGACATTGACATTGATTTTGTGAATTGGTCTTTTTCTTCTGCTTTCTGCTCTTCCAAAGGTTGCTTTGTTGGCTAGCACTTAATGTGTGCATTGGCCCTTCTTAAGTGAGTGCAAAGTGCCAACTAAAAAGAAGCCAAAATCAAAGGTCCAGAGTAATTCAATTTAAATGCTGGCAGCGCTTTAAAATTCAAACTAAAAGCTGCATGGAAAACTTTTAACTTTAGCATAAAGCAATTTATTATTCGATACAGCAGTTGTTTAAAGTTTTAATTGAAAAGTTAGGCCAGAAGATCAACAGGTTCTAAATGCGAAATCAGATAGAGCTCTAAACAAGTTTAATATGCGGGTCTATCGACGCACAAGAGTGTCTCTAATTAAAGCTAAAACATTGGCGCACAAGTTTATGCATCGGCAAATAGAATCTGAACAAACAATGGAGGCGTGATTGAAGCACAACAAGTGCGGCTAATCAATCAATGCAATCAAGCATAAATTGTCTTAAAACAAAGCCCGAGCTAAATATTGTGATGCCATTAACAAGAACTGTCAATAGGGCGCGATACACAGAGATAGGGAGACAAAGCCACATAAATAGTATAGTACCATGCCCCACAATAATGGCAGCAGCAGCGGAAACGGAAACAGCTGCAATGCTCGAGGCACGCTCTACTTGCCATGAGGCACAACAAAACGGAGCGACTGTAGTTCTTCAGTCTGTCTGAGTGTGTGCGTGTGTGTGTGTGTGTGTGTGTGTGTTTTCCACTTTTCCAGTGGCGATGCCAATGCCACTTAAGCGTGTGCAAATAGACAGGCGACAATCTCGATACAAGACATCTTTATCGACAGCAGCAACAATAATACTCACTCTGACATACCCAATTCACTTGAATGTTATGAAATTATGCAAGAACGTTATTATTGTCGCTTGTTTCCTACCATATCTCATATGTTTTTGACGCTAAATTGAATAACAAACGTCGTCGCAGCACATCCTCAACCTCGGCGCATAAATTGGAATTAAATTGGCCCTTAAGGCCAGGCAAAGCCGCAGCTTCCAACACCAGAACCAACACCAACACCAACAGGAAACCCGAGACTCACACAATCTCAAACAAAAACACATCATACGCCGTAAGCTAATATCGTAGTACTTGTATGTGTGTGTAGGGTAGGGTATCTGCATATGCAAATTGGCTAGAGTCGAGTTGTAAGTGATTTCTGAAATGCACACATTGAGATTGATATATGTAGATAGCCAAATGATATTGGCTATAAAACAGTTTCGAATCCACTTGACCAACTTACTGGATGCCTGCTAAATTCATTTAAATTTAAGTGATAATAAAGTGAAATTGAATAAGAATATTTAATTTAAATTAAAAGATGTTGGAAGAATTATATATATATAAAAAATGGACTGCTAAATTCATTTAAATTTAAGTGAAACTAAATTAGTATATATTAATTTTAATTTAAAGAAACTTCAGAATGATAAATAAATTAAAAATTATAAATAGAAAACAAACAAGAGTATCTTAATCTCAACTGCTGCAAGTAAAGTTTGTAGTATTAGATAGTTTATTTCTACTTGAATAAAGTTTAGTTTGTTTTTCTTTATTTTATTTAATAAGTATATATAAATAAGGTTGATTTTGTATATTGCCAAATATCGTAATTCTTAAGCTTTATTATATTTAATAAATTTAATTTGCTTAAATATTTCTTTTTTTAAATGTTGGAACTGTCTGAATTAGACAGAGTCCGATTTTTTGCCTGATTGGTTCAACTTAGTTCTCATATAACACTCAATTTAATGAATTTGAAATATTCATATATATATATATTTTATTTTTAATTTAGCATTCAGTTCTACAATTCATTAGTATAGCCAGAATAACTGATGTCTTCGCTCTGTTTTTGCTTAGCCTATTTTCTTGGACTAAATCCAGTAATACTTAAAGCTAAATCAGCTTACTTTATTGCCAAATATATTTGCTAATGCCATTGATATTTCCATTCCCATTGCCCGAAAGATGAGTTAAAAAGATTCCTTGGCACACTTTGAGCCAGCTCTCTCTCTCTGCCTACTAGTGGAGCAAGATTTGTGACACTTAAGTGCCCATACACTGGGGAAGCCACAAAGCCAGGACAGAGTGCTGCCTGCTGCTTCTGGTATGTTGGCCCAGCTGTCATCCAGCATTTTGTGCAGAAGAACGTGCTGCATCCCGAGAGCAGGCTGTCGCATCCACTTTGGCCGGAG
Organism: Liodrosophila aerea; assembly: GCA_035045005.1. NCBI lineage: Eukaryota > Metazoa > Arthropoda > Insecta > Diptera > Drosophilidae > Liodrosophila > Liodrosophila aerea. The sequence continues at coordinate 26,581 of JAWNNL010000922.1, read as the reverse complement.
TCTGAGCACCCAAGCAGCAGCAGCTGATCCCCGTGCCGCTGGTTTATTATGTCGGGCAGGCAGGCAACTATTTGCAGTTGACCTTTGTTGACATTTATGCGCTTTGCTGTTGCCTTTGTTTGTGTTTTATTTTGTCAAGTGTTGTTGCTGTTGCGAAGGTCAGCGAGTCACCGAGTCAGCGGGCTCTGCTTCCTGTGTTCTGCCTTAGCCTCTGCCTGTCAAAGGGAATTACCCAAAGAGCTCGGCTGCTGTGATTTAATCTTAAAATGCGCTCACTTAGCAAAAATTGTAGTGAATGAAAGTTGAGCGTAAGATTGGTTATTGTGCGCTGCATTAATGAAGATTATAGGATCTACCCGAGTGCGAGTGGAGGAGAAGGAGGATGTTTCGTTTGATATTCTGATGCTGAGACAATGTTTTAATTAATGCAAGCAACGCCTGCAGCGTACTAGTATCTTGTCATCATCATGTCTTTGGCATTTGTTCTTTGACTCCCACTCCCAGTCCCACTCGCAGTCTCTTCGCCCTGGTTCAACTGCGGTTCAACTTTTTCAATTATTTTACTTTGACAAGTTTTTAGCTGCCGCATCGTTTTTCATTATACAAAGTGCAAATTTGCGAAAAGACAAATATTAATGATGCCTCAGCCATGGCAACTTGATCCACAGTCTAAGCGTGGTAACAACACCAACACCAACAGCTCTGTTGGCCTAATTGAATTACATTTGTTGGCTTAAAGTTGAGCTGCAGTTGACAATATAATTATTGATTTTTATAATCTGAGGGAGCAAGTAACTTCAAAGAACTTCTACAGCAAATTGAGCTGCATCAAAGAAAATGTACACGATACTTTTCTATTTCTTTTTTGATTGAATGTTTAATTAAAACCTTACTAACATCTATGTACACCATCTTTACATATGCCAAACGTCGACAGAGCATGACAATAATAAATGAAATCAATCCAATTGAAAACACAACAGCTTAGTAAATGTATTATCAAACTGACATTTCCTTTGCAAGAAAAACATTTGCAATAGAATTTCAGTTTATGAACTAAGTGCAGAATTCACTGGAACTGAAAAGTCAAGGCAATGCCGACAACACACACACACACACAAAAACCTCATTGTCTTTAGTTTTATTGCGCTTGAGTTCACTTTAATATGGTTGCAACATCATCATCATCATCTCATCATCATTGTCTGTTTCGTTATGTTTCTTGCAAATTGTGTTATTATTATTTATATCATAAAATTCCTTGGAAAAGAGAAAATCCTTGCACCTAATGCACAGCACGCAAAAGTATGCTACACTTTTATTAACGCTAAATTTTTTTTTTTTTTTTTTTTTTTTTAAATTCTGTTTATTTAATATATAAATTTCTTATAGCCTACTGTTACTATTATTAGCAACTTATACTATAGGGGTATTACAATTTTAACTGGCTATACACATAAATTAACGCTAAATGGAAACCATATTTGAAGTTAGTTAAGAGCAAATGTAATGCGAGCCTTCAGGTTCAATTGAGTGTTATTATTTTATGTAGTTTATTTTATTAAGAATTTTTCATATATTTCTTAATATGAATTTATTTTTATTTTGTATTTTTGAGTAGGTTTTTAATTTATTTTACTTGGATTTTTAAAGTTTACTTCCTTAAGTTTCAGTAATAGTTTTATATTCTTATATTTTTTATAATATTTTTGTATTTTTTCGGTAAACATTTGTATAATTAATATTGAAATTATTTCAACAGACAGATAAATAGTTTAAATACGGAAGCGAATATATGCGCAGCACATAAAAGTATGCTACATTTTTATTAACGCTGACTGAAGACCACATTTGAATTAATACACCCTATTCATAATATTGAAACAGACAAATAAATAATTTAAATGCAAGTTTCAAGCTCTCCACTTTACTTAAAGCTCTTCATAAAGCTCATATTACATTTTAAATACACAATGCCAATGCCAAATATAAAACTTTATGCCAATTTCGACTAGTGTCTTTGGGACTTGGGAATTTTTGTAATTATTATGCAACAAGTATTGTCTGAGGTGGCATTGCCTCAGCTTACAGCATGTACACTGTTCACTGTACAGTGATTCCAGTCTGTGTGCGAGCGTGTGTGCACAGTGGGGAAATCGCTGTGGGAGAATGCAAAATTAGAATTACCACAGTAGTGCACAACCAAAAGCAAACATGACTCTAACTAAAGAATGCCAAGGCAGGGAACAGACAGATGGCATGTTTTGTCGTGGGATAGAGTGGGAGACGGGTGGGGGTGGGGGTGGGTGTGGCATGGTGTATAAGCGATGACTGGTGCATGTCAACACTATTGTGGTACACATTCCGCAGCATAGCGTTGATTCTCCTTGGACGCATTTTCCACTTTCATGCCAAAAAAGGCAGCCAAAGCCTGCGGTAGTTTTAGATGATGAAAGCTTATAAAGTGCATCATTTTGTGTGTGTGTGTGCGCGAGCGTGTGTGTGTGTGTGAGAGAGGCTCCATGGCTCGGGGCTACGTGACTATGCTGTCAATGCGAAGAGGGCGCCTTTTTGGCCGCTACGAAAATGCACTGTTGCAATTTGGCAAATTGAAAGCATGGAAATGAAAGCAAGTTAACAAGGCAAAGCACAGCAGGTGGCATGTGGCAAGTGGCAAGTGGCAAGCGGCAAGTGGAGCGAGCGGTCTACAAAGTGGCCGCAAAGTTAATTTACGCTAACATGAGTGGCGCCTCCTCATAATCGACACACACACACACTCACTCACACATACTCATATGCAGCACTTTAGTCTCTCATGGCGCACGCACGTCATTTTCTCTTAATGGCCACTTCCGGTTTGCAAAATGGCGCCACTAATTCTGTAATTTCAAACGTGCCGACCAACTGAACATGAGCAACTACAAAGCCCACACACACACACACACACACAGCCCTCAGGCCCCTCAGATCCCTGCCCCATTTACATCTATTTATGGCTGCCCCATTATAATCGCGCAAGGGCCCTCCCCAGGTGGGGCAACATTTGCATATATGGAAAGTGCAACTAATGACGAGGCAGTGCAGTGGTTGTCCACATTTTAGCAGCGCATTTTAATTAAAAATAACTGCATAAAAGCAAAAAACTCATGCACATTTTTTTAATTAACGGAAACATGAGCAATGCCAGCGAGCCAGCTCTTGTTAACATTGTTGCAGTTGCCCATTGAAATGGGTGTGTGTGCAAATATGCACAGCATGTGAGTGAGTGAGTGAGTGTGTGTGTGTCGTGTGGTGTGAGGTTTATATCAGGTAGCACAAGCACATCGATTTGTGTGGCTTTGTGTAGTGGTCTCAACACATTTGTATGCTGCGATGCGTGCGATATCCGTTGCTTATTTCCGTTCAGCATAACCAAACTTTATCAAGTTAATGCTGCTGCTGTTGTTGCCACTCTCGTTGTTGTTGTTGTCAGAGTAATCGCCATATTTGTGGCACACTAATTGCGGCACTTCTTCGTGCCAAAACTGTCCACGTCGAGGCGCGTTACTCAGTTATGCAAATCTACTGACAGACAGTTGGCAAACAGGAAACAATATAACGTATTTGCATAGACTTAATTGTGCAACGTTTACAAACACATTGCCACAAATTGTTGCATAAATTCTGTAAACAATATTGTTGCATTTGCCTAATGGCAGAGATTGCAAAGACGAGTTGTAAAATTTTGATTACTATGTGAAATTCAATTTTAGGTCTGGCAACGCTGTGCTAGAGCACAGCTTACGCTTACAGCGTATACGAGCAGCCTAATGATGACGTAGTAGACGTCTTACGTAGTTATCGATAACTGCCAATTTGAGTACCGTGAGTGACGCAGATTGAGCAGAGCTTATCTTGCTTGAATTTAATGACGTAAAAATAAAAATTAAATTGTTTTTTACTAACAATAAACCACAAATTATAAAGTAAGCAACATTATCTAGTTAAAATAAAAATTAAAAAATATAATTTTGATGTTAAACCACAAATTATTAAGTAAAAAATATTGTCTAGTTAATAACTTTTCTATTTCGCAGACAATTTTAAAAGCACTTATTGCAACTGAAAAAGTCAATGTGCTCATATATGTAATTGGCAATTTTGTAGCTGCTAGAGTTTACCAACTCGCTTCCCGAGTCCAGTCTGAGGGCCACAAAAAAATTTATTAACCAAAATACACATTAAAATCTTAATCTTTAGTGTTGACATTAAGTATAAACAACACACTGTAGCAGAGAACGAAGGATGCTAACGATATGACCGGCCACGCCCATTTCACTCCGCCCACTACCGAAAAAAAAGGAAACAGTAACACAGAGAGACGCCCATAAAATGTTGGCGAGAACAAAGCAATTTCACACGCTCATGAATGGCAAAGTGTCACACACACACACACACACACAGGGAGATTATGTACATATATATGTATATGTACGATATGTATATAAAGCGAGTCCCTTGCCGAGCAGAGTTCAAGAATTTATTACCCAATTTGAAATTGCAAACGAGTGCGTGATAAACCTGCTGCTAGTTGCTGCAGTTGTTGTTGTTGTTGTTGTTGGTATTTGAGACTGTTGTTTGCATATACCCTGGAATTAAGCTTAGCAAAGGGCAAATGACAAAACTGACAGCTTAGGGATGGACTGGGAGTATGAGGGTATGCTGCAGTCGAGTCTGTAACATGGTATTATGGCATTTGCTGTTAGCTGTTTGCTATTGTGCTTTATGCAAAACCACGTTGTTTATGACAAACGGAAAGTCGGGAGAAGATAGTAGAGAGTAGAGACGATGATGATGGGCAGATGGATGCAAATCAAGGATGCAAGTCAAGTCCGTTGGTCAAGGTGAAACGACAGGTTGGTTGAGCAAACAGAATGTGATAATGGCCACTGAAAGTCAATGTTAGCTCGAGCAGAGTGCAAGACCATAAAGTACAATAGTAAGTTCAACTATGACGCAAAAATATACTACGCTTTCAATTGTAGTTAAACTTAAAGTCGAGAAGAGAAGAGATCTCTGCTGCAGCCAAGTGCAACCAGCATCAGGAAATGTGCACGTGGCAAATGCCGAGAGCGTTTCTATGCAAATACCAAAAGCCATTTTAATGCAAAATTTGCATAAATGGCAACACTTCCCTCCACCTCCGCCGCCCCCTCCTCCGCCTGCACAAACTTTGGCTGCTTAACAATATGACGCCCACATACTACTATATACAGCTCTATTTTGCCTCCATCCTCGCGTTCATTTAAATATTTTTTGTGTGTGTCTGCGTTTGATATTGAACACCCTCCCCCATCCACACACCGCACATCCGACTCGACTCGACTCGACTCATTCAGGACTCGTTGGCATTTTGCATTTGACGTCAGTGGAGCATAATAACTCCCTGCTTCTTTTCTATATAAATATAGTATATGTGTATGTAGCTCTTGAATTGCACCTTTTGATCATAAATTTTACTTTTTGCTCTGTTCTGCTCCATTCAGGCATTTCTTTGTAGTACTATATCGCATTTCGTTTGAGCCAGATTCTGCAGATATGTTTTCTATGCAAAAGAACAAGACAAATTTATTACCAGCAAATAAATTCCATTTTGCACATTTATTGCGAATTCCCCATAGCATTTGGAATTCATTTTGGCACCATGGCAACATGGAAACAACAGTTGACATTTTCCAAAATGGCTTAGCTGAGGGAAAAGCCATCTAAATAATTGATAAGCCACACGAATGTGGCTAAATTGAAAAGGCAAAACCAATTGAATGCCAGATGGAGATGGAAAAAGCGCTTAAAGAAATCGCAGTAAATTGCTTAGGAAATATTGCAAATAATTCAAATAAAATACATTCAAGTCGCTCAATAAACTTAGCAGCCAATGGATTTGTTTTATACTTGTCTGCTCTTTTTACGACTTGATCGATTTTGTTGGTGGAAAACCACAATTGCCACACAGTAAAGTTTTTCCCTGTTGTTGTTATTTCATTCAATTTCAATTAGAACCGAAAGCATACTTGTTTTAATTAGTTAAATATGTCGACAAATTACGACAAATAAACATGTCGATTGATTCTTAATACAATTAATACAATCAACCGAAAATAAACCATTAAATACTGGTTTATTTTTGGTTGATTTTAATATTTTAGATTCGTGTATCGAAACGTTAGTGGAATTACTGAAACAGATTTTGATTCTTTTTTGATTTACTTTTGATTTTGAAAACATCTGGCAACCTTGTCGAACATTTTACTATTGAAATACTTAAGTAATTTAGAGTAAAACTGCATTCAAAGTCTTTCATTCAAAAATACCTAATAGTAGCTTACATCATAATTTGCTTTACTTTTGACTTTGAAAACATCTGCCAACCTTGTCGAACATTTTACTATTGAAATAAGTAATTTAAAGTAAAACTGCATAAAAGTCCTTCATTCAAAAATAACTAATAGTTTACATCATAATTTGATTTACTTTTGATTTTGAAAACATCTGGCAACCTTGTCCAACATTTTAATATTGAAATACTTAAGTAATTTAGAGTAAAACTGCATTCAAAGTCTTTCATTCAAAAATACCTAATAGTAGCTTACATCATAATTTGATTTACTTTTGATTTTGAAAACATCTGGCAACCTTGTCGAACATTTTACTATTGAAATAATTAAGTAATTTAAAGTGAAACTGCATACAAAGTCTTTCATTCAAAAATAACTAATAGTTTACATCATAATTTGCTACAAAGTAAACGGTGTCACTGAATGAAAACCAAATTTCAATATCAGCTTCGGAGTTTTTGTTAAAACTTTCAGTGTGATCATCATTTCTGTACTCTCTTTGAGCACACGGCAAATTTTGTATGGACGATTGGCAAAATCAAAAGCAAATCAGAATTAGTTCAGTAATACCACTATTGTACACTTGTTGTTCTTCTCCTCTGCATTTTGAAGTTTTGTTTTATTCCAGCAATAACGTAAATTGAATTTTATTCTTTGAAAACAAAATTAAAGTTGTGCTTTGTAGTTCAATTCAAAGAATTAGTTTATTCGTTCAATTCGTAGTGAACGAAAGAAGCTTTCGAATCGTTCATTAGTCCCGCTCCTGAGTTCGCTCACTAAGACTAGTGAAAAGCCATCTAAATAATCACTAGACAGTGAACTATAATCACGAACTTAGCTCGTTCGTTCAGTTAGGGGAATAGTTCAATTGAACTTGTTCTGAACGAATCGACACAACTGTTCCTAATATCATACTTAATATCGAACTATCGATAAGGTCGATTGTGCGTAATCTATCCTTTAGCTACAACACACATATCTATAGACAAATCTGAGCTCATCCGAAGATAAAGCGACAATATGGTACAAATGAGTATCTATGGCAATATACAAATGTGTCAGCTTAACATACACTATACAGTATTCGTTCGATTGGGAAATTGTAATCTGAGCTAAGCATTTCGAGTTTAAGCCATTTTAATGCTGATTTCACTTCTTATTCCATTTGCAGGCCGGCTGAATGAAGTCAACGGAGCACGTGATGGCAAATCAAAGGAAAGAAAAATGAAGCGTTAAGTGACTGTCAAGGATTAGTCGTGACCTCTGACCCATATTTAAGGAGAGCGAACGTGCATGAACTAAAATCTGAAGGCTATCATAATGGTCACAGCTCAAGGATGAGCGTAGTACAAGTGGTAGTTTGAGTTAGCCTCATCAATTACCCCTTCCAATAAGCACCTGCTCGTCCCAGTTGATGTCCTCGTCGTCGTCGTTGTCCATTAAGAGCTAAGCCATCAAAAGCAGACAGACAGGCAACAGGCGGTAGCAACAGGTCGTCAGGACTGTGGCAAATCCCTGGCCCAAGCCACTGAGAGTGGGCGTCTACGTGACTTAATCAGCACGCGCAGCGGGATCCAGTCTGTGGGCACACTAACAAGTGGTAAAGCAAATACTCTATATATGTACCATGCGTATTTCGTGGATCTTGGCATTGCAGCGTATCCCAAGGCAAACACACTGTGAAAACGCATAAGCAACATGACGGATGTGTCGTCCACTCCAGCTGCTGGCAGTGCCACCCGCTCGCCCGATGAGTCGAAACCGCTAACCAACGGTTCCAAAAGGCCATCATCATCATCATCATCGGTAGCGGCGGCGGCAGCGGCAGCAGCAACAACACCAACAGTAGCAACAGCAGCAGCAGCAACAGCAACTGCAACCACAAGCAATCAGGGCAAAGTGGAGCGTCACTCACAGAGCCACAATAAGCCACATGCAGCCGCAGAGGCGCCTTCGCCTCCTCCACCCACATCAACATCCACGTCCAAGCCTACAGCAGGCGACAACAATGACTCAAGCGCCAGTTGCAGCTCCTCCACATCCACACCCAAAGCCAAGCCAGCGGCCACGCAGCAAGATGTCGATGAGGTGGCACGCCTCTTTGAGGAGAAGCCCGAGGCCTTTGAGAAATGGCTAACAGAACGCGCTCCGCCCGAGGCACTGGGCCGACTCTGCGAATACATTGAATGCCGGAAGCCACACAAACGTCCATCGGTTACCTCGGACTTGTTCCAGCAGTGGATGGCATCGCCCATAGTGCAGCAGGTGAGTGTTAATACAAATAAACAAAAACATTGCATACTTCAAGGAGACCTTACGACTGGAGTTGGAGACACAATAAACAGATAATATTTTATGTGATCTACCAAGTCGAAACTGAACTTGAGTAATTGAGTAAGATGCTCCTCCCTTAGGTAACTCCTCGTTTGCGCAAATAGTATACAAATCTCTTTTAAATGCACATTGGAAATTTATTTCAAATTCAAGTTACAGAAATAGGCCGCATAGGTGCTGGGTATGGGTCACTCTAACCCACAGTGATAACCCTACGGCGTCTGTTTAGGTTTACGGTTCCGCTTCCGCGGATTATATACCTCCTCCTCCTCCTTCGGGTGCTGGTGCCCGTGTTGCCACTTCCACTTATTAAGGTCGTTGTGTTGCCTGATGTGTACCAAATGTTCCTATTGTTCCTGTTCCGAAGCTGTCTCATACGTCTGCGCTGTCTGCGAAGTCGCCTTCGGAGACGACGGATTCTCCTGCGCTGTATTGCTGCTCTTTGTGCGGCGGTCAGACTAGTCGTGGTAGTGGAAGTTGTCGTAGTATCAGTACTAGCACTGTCACTTGCTACCGTTGTAGTTGTTGCATCATCAGCAGCGGCTGCTGCGGTTGTTGCTGCCACTGTTGTTGGCGCGGCGGTGGTGGTCGTTGCACAGGATGGATCCGCAGCATTGGCCGCATCAGCACACTCGGTTGCCGTGCAGGTAGTGGCAGCACAAGCCGCCTCACTGCCTTGGAAGTAGCTTAGAGCCAGAATGGCACAGCCCAGGATAACCGTTTGGATTCTCATGTTGCTATCAGTTGATACCAGTAGAACCCAATGATAACTTTGGGCTGAACTCGTCTCCTTTTATAGCACTTTTGATTGGGATGTCTTGTAGTTTGTTTTCTATTCTTTTCCCCTTGCCAAAAATTTGCAAATTTACTCAGCTGTGGCAACTAACTGCCAAATAAAGAACAATACAATCTTTTTTTGTGATTTTTTTGTTATTATTTGCGAGCGGCTCTTGTTATTTGAGATAATGTTTGTACAATTGTTCTAATAAAAAGAGGAAGTTTTGTTTAGGTTTCTAATTTTCGTCTTTTCGCAACAATTATAAGAAGCGCAGAAAATTGTTGTAGTTAGTGAAATTTGCATCAATTATTTATTTATTTACTTATTAGAATTACTTTTTACTAAGCAACTAATACATTCTTGTTGATTAGGCGAAGTTTCATTGTAATGCGAAGATCTGAAATGTAAACTTAAATTTATAGACAGTTGCAGACAGCACCTCGAAAGTTCATTCGGTTCCTTAATTAGCAGTTGGCAACATGTTGCCAATGAGTTAGTCAGCCACAGCAATATTGTTGCTAACAGCTGTGTTGATATCGCACGTGTTGCTAACAATGCTCAGTTATTATATTACATTTTATAGCTGTATTAGTATAGTTAGTTGGTTATGTAAATGTAATGTTCAATTAAGAAAACAATTATTTATTTAGCCTTTTTTTTAGTTTTTGTTTTCATCAAAATCCAAGGAAAACCTAAAAAAAAGTTCGATGATGTTGTCTAGTGTTATTTATAATGATACTCCTATTTTCATTAGGAAAATTGCACTTTTCGTGGCAGTATTTTTTGTGATTTCTTTATTGTTGAATTCCGACACTATGCTGTTGGCAAAAATCGCAGTTCAAAGCGATCAAATCATTAATAAAAGTATATATTTTTATCCACAAAAATTCGATCATTAGGGTTCATCATATTGATATAAAGAAAAAATATTTTAAAAAATTTGAATGAAAATTAAATGACACAAATATAGTTTAGATTTTTGTTTATGATCTTTGGAAATTTATTTCAAATGCAAATTACAGAAATAGGCCGCATAGGTGTTGGGCATGGGTCACTCTAACCCACAGTGATGACCCTACGGCGTCTGTTTAGGTTTACGGTTCCGCTTCCGCGGATTATATACCTCCTCCTCCTCCTTCGGGTGCTGGTGCCCGTGTTGCCACTTCCACTTATTAAGGTCGTTGTGTTGCCTGATGTGACCCAAATATTCCTATTCCTCTGCCTTCTCCGAAGCCGTCTATTAAGTCTGCGCTGTTGCCGAAGTTGCCTTCGGAGACGACGGATTCTCCTGCGCCGCCTTATTTCTGCCGCGGTCAGAGTAGTCGTGGTAGTGGAAGTTGTCGTAGTATCAGTACTAGCACTGTCACTTGCTACCGTTGTAGTTGTTGCATCATCAGCAGCGGCTGCTGCGGTTGTTGCTGCCACTGTTGTTGGCGCGGCGGTGGTGGTCGTTGCACAGGATGGATCCGCAGCATTGGCCGCATCAGCACACTCGGTTGCCGTGCAGGTAGTGGCAGCACAAGCCGCCTCACTGCCTTGGAAGTAGCCTAGAGCCAGAATGGCACAGCCCAGGATAACCGTTTGGATTCTCATGTTGCTATCAGTTGATACCAGTAGACACCAGTAGAACTCAATGATAACTTTGGTCTGAACTCGTCTCTTTTTATAGCACTTTTGATTGGGATGTCTTGTAGTTTGTTTTCTATTCTTTTCCCCTTGCCAAAAATTTGCAAATTTACTCAGCTGTGGCAACTATCTTTTTTTGTGATTTTTTAGTTATTATTTGCGAGCGGCTCTTGTTATTTGGGATAATGTTTGTACAATTGTTCTAATAAAAAGAGGAAGTTTTGTTTAGGTTTCTAATTTTCGTCTTTTCGCAACAATTATAAGAAGCGCAGAAACATTTTGTAGTCAGTGAAATTCGCATCAATTATTTATTTATTTACTTATCATAATTACTTTTTTATTAAGCAACTAATACACTCTTGTTGATTAGGCGAAATTTCATTGTAATGCGAAGATTTGAAATGTAAACTTAAATTCATTTAATCTACCCTTATAGACAGTAGCACGTGTTGCTAACAATGCTTAAGTATTATATTATATTGATTTGAATTTAGTTTTAAACATATCTAAGCTTCAATTCATATGATCTGCTATTATAGCCAAGGTTTATTAGGTTCATTAATTAGCAGTTGGCAACATGTTGACAACGCGTTAATGTTGCCAATGAGTTAGTCAGCCACAGCAATATTGTTGCTAACAGCTGTGTTGATATCGCACGTGTTGCTAACAATGCTCAGTTATTATATTATATTTTAAAGCTGCATTAGTATAGTTAGTTGGTTATGTAAATGTAATGTTCAATTAAGAAAACAATTATTTATTTAGCCTTTTTTTTAGTTTTTGCTTTCATCAAAATCCAAGGAAAACCTAAAAAAAAGTTCGATGATGTTGTCTAGTGTTATTTATAATGATACTCCTATTTTCATTAGGAAAATTGCACTTTTCGTGGCAGTATTTTTTGTGATTTCTTTATTGTTGAATTCCGACACTATGCTGTTGGCAAAAATCGCAGTTCAATGCGATCAAATCATTAATAAAAGTATATATTTTTATCCCCAAAAATTCGATCTTTAAAGTTCATCATATTGATATAGAGAAAAAATATTTAAAAAAATTTAAATAAAAATTAAATGACACAAATATAATTTAGATTTCTTTTTATGAATTTTGGAAATTTATTTAAAATGCAAATTACACAAATTAGACCCAAACGTTTTTAGTACGGGTTTCTCTAGCCCAAAGTGACAACCCTCCTCCTCCTCCTGCGATTGCCTCCTCCTATGACGGTTACATTGTTGCCTTGTCTGATGATAACACGCCTTCTCCTCAGTCTTCTGGTCACGTTGCGCTGTTTGCGAAGTTGCCTTCGGAGTCGACGGATTCTCCTGCGCTGTCTTGCTGCTCTTTGTGCGGCGGTCAGACTAGTCGTGGTAGTGGAAGTTGTCGTAGTATCAGTACTAGCAGTGTCACTTGCTACCGTTGTAGTTGTTGCATCATCAGCAGCGGCTGCTGCGGTTGTTGCTGCCACTGTTGTTGGCGCGGCGGTGGTGGTCGTGGCACAGGAGGGATCCGCAGAATTGGCGGCATCAGCACACTCGGTTGCCGTGCAAGTAGTGGCAGCACAAGCCGCCTCACTGCCTTGGAAGTAGCTTAGAGCCAGTATGGCACAGCCCAGGATAACCGTTTGGATTCTCATGTTGCTATCAGTTGTTACCAGGTGAACTGAATGATAATTCTGATTTAATTTCATCTGTTTATATAGCAAAATTTATGATTTGGAGTTTTCCTCCTCAGCTAGTTGGAAAAATTTGCATATTTACTCAGCTGTGGCAACTATCTGATAAATAAAAAAAAACTGTACGTACATATATTCTGAGATGTGCGAAATTAGTTGAATTTGCGTGCGTTAGTTGTTTTTTTTATTGTCGAATATTTAAACAATTGGTCTGAATGGCGAACTTTGTTGTATTTATTTTTCTGAGCAACCAGAAATGTTTTCAAAATTTTATGAACTGTGTTCTTCAATATATGTACTATAAACAAATATTAGACGGAGGAAATTTGGTAGAGGTAATAAATGTTGTTGAAAAATAAAATAGTTTCATTGATTAAGATAATCTATAATTTGAATTAAATTTACTTCTTCATTTAAGTTTTTATAAAAATAAATAGCTTACGACAGGGCGACTAAATACTGCTTACGGCAGAGAGAATAGAAAATATTATAAATTGTGTATGAATTTCCAAGTAAAATATGAGTGAATGAAATATATTTAAATATAGCTTTGAGTATTGTTGAAATGGATAATTCACAAACCACTTGTGAAACAGAGTTTCTGTCTATCATACAGTACGAATAAGATATTACATAATATTCCTTTGCAAATTCTTAATAGTATTTATTTGTTGATGTAATTGTAATGCTTAGGTATAGAATTGAAGTTAATAAGTTGCATTGATTTTGTATTATAAGCTTTGGTTATAATAACTCAATTTCAATCAGCACGTTATTTGACAAGTATAAGCGGTATAATACAAAATTGTATTATAAGTCATTGAAAAAAGATAACATTGCAGATTTACTAGGCAAACAAATTATGGGCAAGAGCTAATTGTGTTGGAATCTCAAGGTGAATACTTTTCTTTCGTTTTCACCTTTTCAGTGTTTGACTAAAAATGCCTTAAAATGGTTTTTCTTACAACTAAAATCGTTTCAATTTGAAATTTCTTGAATATTCAGGCCTGTTCCCATTTTCGAATTCGTTCAATCGATTTACATTTTGAAAAAAATGGGGTTCCTAAATTCGATGTATCGTTTTCGATAATTATAAATGTTTATTGTCTTTACACACGAAATTAATCTATTTCGAAATGGACTCAATATGAAGCTAATCGAAAACAACGAATTCAAATTTGGAACCCCATTTTTTTCAAAAAGTAAATCGATTGAACGAATTCGTAAATGGGAACAGGCCTGATTGATTTTAAAGCAATTTTATATTAATGTATATTTATATTAAACATGTATTAGCTGGTCTATGATGTAGTTTGATTTGTGTAGTTGGATTAGGGTGTAGTTGGAGCAGACTGCAGTTAGGGTAGGGTATAGTCTGATGGGCTCCCCAGTTCAAGTAGAGAAGTTTTTGTTTAAAAATAAGAGTAAATGCCGAATTAATTATAAATGCTTTTTTTAATCAATTTATTTATTTTTTGAATTTTTACAAATTTATTCAAGTTCCAAACATTTTATTGCTGTGCATGGAGGAGTGAGCTTAACCTCTCCTTCTGAAAACTCGGTTCGTGTTTCTCCTGGCTCTCGTGTTTGATCTAGAAGCAACACGATTCCTGTTCAAACGGTTCACTCTATTAGTGTTTGTGTTAGTGTTGGTATTTCTGTTGAATATCGCGTCCCTACGAGCCTCAGCACGCCTCCTGCGTGCGCGCATTCTCCTTTGTCTCCTTTGCCGTCTGAAGCGTCTCAGTAAATTGGCATACCTGGTAGCAAGAGTAGAGTCAGAAGATGATGATGAGGAGGAGGAGCTGCTCGAAGCTGTGGTTGCCGTTGTTGTGGTTGCCACTGTAGTGGTGGTATCTGTGTCTGTGTCGGTGGCTGATGTTGCTGCTGCTGTTGTTGTGTCTGCTGCAACGGTGGTTGTCGTGGCACAGGATGGTTCTGCCGCATTGGTGGGATCAGCACATTCAGTGGCCGTGCAAGTAGTGGTGGCACAGGCCGCCTCACTGCCTTGAATGTAGCATAGGGCCACAATGGCGATGCTTAGGATTACCGTATGTATTCTCATGTTGATTACAGTTCAACTAATTGAATGATGATAACTGTGCCAATTCCACTTCTTTTTATACCGAATTTCAAGCACGCAATTTCTTTTGCAATATTTGCAAAATTTACGCAGCTGGAAGAATAGCAAATGCTAAAATATACTATGGAACTATTACTTTGAGATTTGGCCTTATCTGCGTCATTCCTTAGAATAAGAATTATATTATCTCTTATGCTTAATATTTGCACAATTGTTTCTCTGCTCTCAAGTTCGCGGCTGGAGTTACTGACTTCTATTATCGAATTAGGCATTTATACTTGAACAATCTATTTGCTAAAATACTATATAATTCTCTTATTTATTAAAATTACTTCTATGGCGAATCAGCAAAGTGGCACACAGTTTGTTTCTGCAAACAAACCTTAGAGAAGAGTTCGAATCGAAGAGTTAAATAGGTTAGCATATGTTGTGGAATGCATAATCTAGTAGAGATGGGATTTAGGAGTATATTTAGTAATATGTACTTGTGCTAATATGTAGTAGTAGTAGAGAGTAATAAGAGTAATCGATAAGAGCAGAGAGTAGTAAAATGGCAACTCTGTTATCGATGTTATCGATTATACACATCTCTAGCAATGAAGTCGATTAGCAGTACCATAATATTATTATGTATATATGCTGGTGTTTACTTTCCACTTTTTAAGATAGGTGTTTTTTGTCGGCTCTAGGTCTGTGTGTTTTTTTATGGGTCGAATGATCGAAATAAAAACGCAAGGTTTCTTTTTCTTTGTTCTTAATTGCCAATATATTTCGATTGCTCTTCGGCAATCGTCTGTAATGGTCCCATATAGAGTGTGCAGTAAATTTGATTTTGTTTGAAAATCAAAAAAAATTGTTTCAAGTGTTTAAAATATACATTTGGCGCGCATTATAACAGTTAGCAAAGACACGAACCCAAACGATTAGAAAGGAAACACAACAATGAGGTCAGCTGGCAGCAGACGGCAGCTAATGCAGCGCTGAGCTGAGCTTGTCAAAGCTGATCCTCTGCCTCTTTGAGCCGTTTTCCTGTCTTTTCGATTTGGACCTGCAACACGCTCAGACGTCTGTCTGCTGAGAAACATATTTTTCTCACGTGTGGAAAAGTTAAGCTCACTCTAAGCTGAGCTTTAAGCAGCCATCCTGCCACTGAGGGCGTAGAAACTGCCAAAATACACACGGGTACGACACCAAGTGTCCGGCAAGGTGCGTATTTTTGCGTATTTCGTGATTTCGGTTTTTTACATTTTTTTATTACTTAGCTGCTGTCAGGTGCAAATTTATGTACCAACACTCTGGGCCACTGACTCTTTGGGGACCCTTTTAAAACCCCTAGAGCCACGCCCAGAGCAACTAGCCACCCTCGGGATTTTCTGCCAAAGTGCAGTGGCAAAACGTGGTTATAATCTGGCCAACGTGACTCCAGAAACCTCGAAGCCTCCGGAAACAGGTTACTAGACTCGAAGCCCGGGATCATCCTCTACAGGAGCCCCAAAACAGGGATAAATCCAACCCAACCC
This sequence comes from Liodrosophila aerea, assembly GCA_035045005.1. Classification (NCBI taxonomy): domain Eukaryota; kingdom Metazoa; phylum Arthropoda; class Insecta; order Diptera; family Drosophilidae; genus Liodrosophila; species Liodrosophila aerea. Next base: position 10,191 of record JAWNNL010000922.1, on the reverse strand, counting down.
AGCAAGCTAATTCACCATCCAAATAATTTTTTTTACGGCATAAGAATTGGTGCAGTGTGCAGCGAAAAATTACACGCTAAAAAATAAATTAGTTAAAATAGTAAAAGCTACATGAAACCCAATTACAAACAGTTACATACAACACAGTTAAACCAAACCACAAAGCCTCTGTAAAATTAGTAAAGAATAGAGTAAAAGCAAAAATCAAAATCAAAGTAAAAGATAAAATCATAAAAGTCAAAGCAAGCAAATCTATATAAAAATGTATGTGTATAGTGTACACTGTAAAAAGGTGTAAAAGGTGAGAGTGTAAACCTAAAACAAATTGAAAAAGTACAACAATTTAAATATTCGATTAAAACTAAAATACAAACACAAAACACAATCACAAAATACACATAACATTCATCGAACAACAACAACAACACACCGATCAGCAAAGAAGGCCTTCTTCGTGGGAGTGTTCTGGTGAGTGCATATCATATGTTTGTCCGAAGGTCTAAGAGGATAGACTTACACCTTGGGATAAACAGACATAAACAGACGTAAAACTGATGAAGCAGACCAAAACATAACAACCATAAAAAACCCAATTGCATGTGCAAGCTCACGGGTCGGCACAGTTGGCGTTTTGTGTTTTGCTCTCTTTCATCAACTTCTTTAATTATTGTGAATTTGTTTTTTGTGTCACTTTAAATTGCTACATACATACATCTCGAGATTCTGTCACTTTAAATTGCTACATACATACATCTCGAGATTCTGTCACTTTAAATTTGCTACATACATACATACATCTCGAGATTCTGTCACAGTAAATTTGCTACATACATACATACTATACCTTGCAATATTCTAATCCATTTACAATTATTAATACCAACATTAAACCCTTTACATACCTTGCTACATACATATATACATATACACTAACATACCTACATACATAAACGTAAAGCAGACGAACATACACCTGTTTCGTTTTGATCGTTCTTTTCTTTTATCTTGATTTTGCTTTTGACATACATACAGACATTACACTTGTCAACTACACTGGAAAAATTGATTGTTTATTAAATTTTTAACTACACAAGAAAAACATTCGAACAGAAATTACAACACACATGTTAGCAAAATTAATTAAATTTATTAATTACACTGAAAAAAAAATATATATAAATTAAGTTCGCACACTGAAAAAAAAAATGGAGCAATAATTTACACTTTAAAAATTTTTTGTGCTTCTCTATAAAAATCAACAATAATACCAACAATTAATATTAGCTAAATACACTGAAAAAAAAATTGGATGAGTTAGAATTACAATTAAATAAAACAAATTTTTTTTTAATAGGAAAGATTTTCTTATTATGAAACCTCATGTAGTTGTAATAAAAAAAATTTTGTTTTCAATTAGTATTTGCGTGAAGGTTATATTGAAATATAAAAATATGTATTTCGTCCCTTTTTGAATAATGTTGAATAATAATTATAATGTTTGAGTAAATTTTTCTTTTTTTCCTGGGTCATGGGGTTATAATTTAATAATGGATTAAGGCACAAAAGGGGATCCACACATGTTCGCATGCGTTGATCATGGACGGGTAGGGTGCAGAGGAGTGGGTCGATTGACACCTTAGACCTCTCCAACGCGTCGACATCTCTCAATACCTTGAAAGTTCCCCCCTATTCTTTTCCCTCTCCCTTCAGTTCAGTCTTACCTTTTGCGTTTAGGAATTGAGTATTGGAATTGTGTTTTTCGCTCGTTTAGTAGAATAATTAAACAGGGTTTTTTAGGGACTCTATAATTAAATTTCTTGTAGTACCTGCAGTGAAGCTCCTCAACAACAACCCACCCCACCGGAAAGAGCTAGTTCCACAACGGGTCCCGCTCCGTTGGGGAGTTCACCGCGAACAGAGCAGTCGACCACCTCGTCGTAGCGTCACCATGTTCCCTGCTCTCGGGTGGAAATTTTAAACCGCCCGTACTGAGTACTACCGATCCTTTTAGCCCTGAGAATTTTGGGTGCAGTTGAATTCGATATAGAATTTGTGGCGCCCAGAACTTTGGGTGTTGGGTCGTCACAGATTATTTGGCTCTCGAACGTGGGGCAAATCTAATCATTGGCCCGTCACAGATTTTTGGCACCCAGAAATTGAGGCTATTGGATCGCCATAGAATTTTTGGCGCCCAACGTGGGGCATATCTACCCATGATGAAGGCAAATCTACCCATGATGAAAGCAAATCTAACTGTTGTACAAGTTGTTGATGCCCAAACCATGGGAAAGTGTAGTCAAAATTTCGTTTTGATTATACAGATAACCCCCGGCTTTGTTATGTTTTGGATATGGATTGCAGATGAGATGGTAGTATTTCGGAACTCGATACTTCTTGCATATGCATAAGTAGATCGACCACGTGCTCATCTTATTCAAAGCAATTTCAGAAGCAACTTCGATTCACATCTTGAGTTAATCTGAAGCAAGGAAGAGCTTTTGTTCTTTTTGTGAATGTTAATTTAAAAGGAAGTAGGCCATAAACATTTCAAATATTACGCTCGTTTGTTTTCGTGTGGATCTCAGGTATCATTGTGAAGATGGGCTTATTAAGTAAATACTATGTTACAGTTTCTTGGAACTCGAATGTTTGCTGAGCGAATATGATCGACCGAAATTTGTATCATAGACTTTTGCTGAAATATAGTTTACTTTGTCTTGATGCGCTGAGTTGCCATACATAGTGGTTATTATATTAGAAATTAGGAAGTTCAAGATTTCTTTTTGCGTTTCTACTGGAAATTCAAGAAGTACGGATAGCGTTTTCTTGACCGTAGAATACAAGTAGACTTTTATTGTTGTTCATATTTTTATTTATAAACCATTTATTAGTTTAAATAGCCCAGTTATATCCCCCAAGGTATTTGATTTTTGTTCGTACGTTTTTGTAGTCCATTTATTAACTTATGATCCCTTAGATGACGACCAGGAAGATATATTATTATGAGTATGCCATTACAACATAGTTTTTCGAGTAACCAACCTACAGCATCAGCTGAAGGAAATCTATGCACAATTTGTGAAGAGCCAATGACCAATACACAGGCATGTTCCTTAACTCCGTGTCAACATGTGTTTCACAGACAGTGTATTGAAAGTCGTTTAAACTCAAAACAGGAATGTCCAAATTGTTTTAGCGAGGTTCAGATATCAGATCTGAAAAGGGTAGTAGGAAATTGTTCACCTGCTAAGAAATCCTTGCCACTACCAAGTCGGCCAATTACAAGAGGTGTAACAAAGGCCAAAAAGAACATCCAACCTCAAGTGGAAGCAGAAACAGAAGCTCTAGGAGTGCAGTCGTTAGAAACGAGCAGTGTTAACCTAGCAGCTGCTGATTTGAGTCACAGCACTAATCATGCTGAAGGACGTGGTGAATTACGACCACGGCCTCAACCAAACACTCGAAGAAGAGGAAGACCAGCTCTTCAAACAGGTCCACGTAGGTCCACTGATTTTAACTTGCAAAGTATTCAATTAATTATTGAACAGACAGTAAATAGGATGTTGTCTAATCCACCAAGACCTGCTAGTTTAGCTCAGCAAGTACCAATTGAAGCTATTCGTACACCGATCAGCAATCAGGTTTCGTTTAACAGCCGTCAAAGTTTTGCTCAGCATAAAGTTGCAGAGATGATCCAGAAATGGGGAGTACATTTCGATGGAACTTCTAATGGGTTGCCCATTGAAGAATTTTTATATCGGATAAACATATTAACGCAAGAGAATTTGCAAGGAGATTTCGAATCCTTAGATCGGAATATCCATTTGCTTTTGATAGGTAAAGCTAGAGACTGGTACTGGCGATACCACAAACAGGCCGAAACTCGCACTTGGGCAGAGTTTTGTTGTGCCATTCGTTCGCAATATAAAGAGAGCAGAACGAATAATGAGATTCGAGAGCAAATTCGGGCTCGGAAGCAAAAACCAGGCGAAAGTTTTGAAGTCTTTTATGAAAGCATTTGTCAACTTATGGATAGGCTTCCAGTTCAAATGCAGGAAGATGAATTGGTGGAAATAGTTCATAACAACCTGCTAGCAGAAATTAAAGATAGGTTATTGTTTGAAGAAATTTTTTCCATCGCGCAGTTGAGACGATTAGTCCAAAGACGGGAAAATTTCTTAAAAGAAATTGGTCGCATGAGACAACCTCAAGCAAAGTCGAAGGACGCAGGAGGTTATCGCGTGTACACAGTCGCAGAAGCAGATCATGATCAGGAGTCTGAACATGACGAATCTGACGAAGTTGCAGCATTGGAGAGAGATCTCTCAAAAGTTTCCTGCTGGAATTGTGAAGAAAAAGGACATCTGTGGGAAGACTGTTTATCAGATAGACGTGTCTTTTGTTACGGTTGCGGTACTCCAAACGTATACAAACCGCAATGTCAGATCTGCCAACGGCGTTCGGAAAACCGAAAGAAGGGGGCACCCTTCAAGAACCGGATGCCTCCGCAATAGATCTTACAGACAAAGATTCAGATACTGTATCTGTATCTATACCTTTAAATATGCCTTTGATAGATAACAACATTCGTTTTAAGCCATATCATGAAAAAGTAAGATTATATTTAGATGCAAAAGAAAGAATTTTCTCAGAAATTTCAGTCGTGAGAAGAAGAAATACTCTTCGTAGACGCAAGCATATTGGCATCCTGAAGAAAAAAATAAATTTAGTAATTTCTACAGTATTTCAAAGCCGAAAGGATATGCGTAGTTACGCAACAGTTTCATTTTTGGATTTTGAAGAGTCAGGTCTATTAGACACTGGCGCAAACATTAGTTGTTTAGGCTCAGAGTTAGCTAAGATAGATTTTAGTCGATATCTACAATATAAGCCCATCAAGTCTCAAGTCAAAACTGCAGACGGGAAAAGCCATCAAGTGCTTGGAATTTTACGCGTCTGTATGACTTATAATGGAGTGGAAAAAGATATAGAATTATATATCATTCCCAGTTTAGTGCAGAATTTAATTCTGGGTATAGACTTTTGGCGAATTTTTAATTTGGCTCCCGGTATTATTAGCTCTGTTACAAGCGAGGTGATTGACAGCACATCAGGCGACGATAATCAATATCCTTTGTCTGATCAAGAGCTGCACCAGCTGAACGTGGTTAAGAATTTGTTCCCGAACTATGAGACTCAAGGATTAGGTCGCACTCCTTTGATTAAGCATCGTATCGAGATAGGAGAGGCGAAACCGATTAAACAACGATACTATCCTGTCAGTCCAGCTGTGGAAAAGCTGATGTACGCAGAGATAGATCGGATGTTGCAATTAGGTGTAATTGAGCCTTCAAAGAGTCCATGGAGCTCGCCTATGCGATTAGTTGTGAAGCCAAATAAGGTTCGATTGTGTTTGGATGCGCGCAAAGTAAACGATGTTACTGAAAAGGATGCATATCCTCTCCATAACATCGACGGCATTTTTGCTCGACTTCCAAAAGCTAACTTGATCAGTAAACTGGATCTGAAAGACGCCTATTGGCAAATAGAGCTGTCAGAAGATTCCAAACCGTTAACTGCATTCACAGTCCCGGGTCGACCTCTATATCAATTTAGGGTCATGCCGTTCGGTCTATGCAATGCTCCCTCGACAATGTGTAGATTGATGGATGAGTTAATTCCTCCTGATCTACGTCATTGTGTGTTTGGCTATATTGATGACCTGTGCATCGTGTCAGAAACGTTCTCAGAACATCTTTCAGTCTTGGTCAGATTGGCAGAGCAGTTTAAGAAAGCCAATCTTACGTTAAATCTGTCCAAAAGCTATTTTTGCGTTAAACAGATCAGCTATTTAGGTTTTGTCATTGGAAGTGGAGGAGTATCTACGGATCCAGCCAAAGTATCCTGTATACGAAACTGGCCTACTCCTAAGAGTATTAAACAAGTCAGAGGATTTCTCGGCGTATGTGGGTGGTATAGGAGATTTATTCCCAAATTCGCTGAAGAAACCTTTCCTATTACGGAAGTTCTGTCCACGAAAAAGCTTTTTAAATGGACAGAAGAGGCTCAATCGGCAATGGATAGATTGAAAGATCTATTGACCACCACACCAGTGTTACAAAACCCGAATTTTTCAAAAAAGTTTTATTTGCATTCTGATGCCAGTGATTTTGGCATTGGCGCAGTGCTTGTTCAGTTAGGCGATGATAATGACGAAAGGCCCATAGCTTATATGTCAAAAAAATTATCGAAAGCGCAAAGAAATTATAGTGTTACAGAGCGTGAGTGTCTCGCTGTAATTTTGGCCATTGAGAAGTTTAGGTGTTATCTGGAGCTACAGGAATTTGAAGTAGTAACAGACCATTCTAGCCTAATCTGGCTGAAAAGACAACAGAATGTATCTGGAAGGTTAGCTAGATGGATATTTCGCTTACAATCTTTCAAGTTCACGATTTCACATCGAAAGGGTAAAGATCACATCGTACCTGATGCGTTATCCCGATTGTGTGATGATGAAATTGATCATTTAGTATTGGAAGGACCTCAGATAGATCTAGAATCTACAGAATTCCAAGATCCTACGTATTTAGAACTGAAGCAAAGAATTGAGCAAGATCCAGATAAAGTTCCGGATTTGCGAGTGATTGACAAGTTTGTGTATATTCGTACCCAACATGCCACCGGAGATCCTGGCCAGGATTCTCAGAACTGGAAGTTGTGGATACCAGAAAGACTGCGTTTGAATACGATTTGTCAGGCTCACGATAATGTTTTGTCAGCACATGGGGGCATGCAAAAGACGATCGAACGCTTGCGTCGAAATTTCTTTTGGCCAGGTCTATCCAAAGATGTGAGGAACTATATCAGAGAATGTGATACATGCAAGGAGACAAAAGCTCCAAACATGATTCTTCGTCCTCCAATGGGAGAACAAAGTGTGTCTTGTCGACCGTTTCAACGCTTGTATATAGACATACTAGGTCCATATCCTAGGAGCAAGAAGGGTCATATTGGTTTGCTGATTGTCCTAGATCATTTCAGTCGCTACCATTGGCTGTGTCCTTTGAAAAAGTTTACGACTGACGCAATCACCAAATTCTTACAGCAGGATATATTTCACTCCTTCGGTGTCCCTGAAACTGTTATCAGTGACAACGGTTCCCAATTTAAGGCTAAAGAGTTTGAAGCCTTTATGACTAAGCATGGAATTCGTCACATGTTTACCGCGTTGTATTCTCCTCAGAGTAATGCAGCGGAAAGAGTTAATCGATCCCTGTTAGCAGCTATTAGGTCGTATATCAAATTAGATCAAAGAGAATGGGATATTTATCTTACTCATATCTCATGCGCTCTTCGTTCTTCGCTCCATCAATCGCTTGGATGCTCGCCCTATAAAGCTTTATTTGGTTTGGACATGATTACTCATGGCGACGATTATAAATTGCTGAAAAAGTTATCCTTACTGGAAGAGCCATTGAGTTTAGCTCGAGAAGATACTTTAGCCTTGTTAAGAGAGCAAATCAAACTCAATAGTAAGAAGGCATATGACAGGAACGCAAATCAGTATAATCTGAGATCGGCTAACGTTTCGTATCGTATTGGTCAAGAGGTGTTTAAACGGAATTTTAACCTGAGTAATTTTAGCCAAAATTACAACAAAAAGTTATCGGCACAGTTTTCCAAATGTCGAGTAAAAAAGAAATTAGGAAATGCTTTTTATGTCCTTGAAAATTTACAAGGCAAAGAAATTGGTACTTATCATGCCAAGGATATTCGCAGCTAATTCCCGCTAATCTGTCTCCTGTTAGTCTGCAGAATTATCGGGTGGTGTAATGGTCCCATATAGAGTGTGCAGTAAATTTGATTTTGTTTGAAAATCAAAAAAAATTGTTTCAAGTGTTTAAAATATACATTTGGCGCGCATTATAACAGTTAGCAAAGACACGAACCCAAACGATTAGAAAGGAAACACAACAATGGGGTCAGCTGGCAGCAGACGGCAGCTAATGCAGCGCTGAGCTGAGCTTGTCAAAGCTGATCCTCTGCCTCTTTGAGCCGTTTTCCTGTCTTTTCGATTTGGACCTGCAACACGCTCAGACGTCTGTCTGCTGAGAAAAATATTTTTCTCACGTGTGGAAAAGTTAAGCTCACTCTAAGCTGAGCTTTAAGCAGCCATCCTGCCATTGAGGGCGTAGAAACTGCCAAAATACACACGGGTTCGACACCAAGTGTCCGGCAAGGTGCGTATTTTTGCGTATTTCGTGATTTCGGTTTTTTACATTTTTTTATTACTTAGCTGCTGTCAGGTGCAAATTTATGTACCAACACTCTGGGCCAGTGACTCTTTGGGGACCCTTTTAAAACCCCTAGAGCCACGCCCAGAGCAACTAGCCACCCTCGGGATTTTCTGCCAAAGTGCAGTGGCAAAACGTGGTTATAATCTGGCCAACGTGACTCCAGAAACCTCGAAGCCTCCGGAAACAGGTTACTAGACTCGAAGCCCGGGATCATCCTCTACAGGAGCCCCAAAACAGGGATAAATCCAACCCAACCCAGCAAGCTAATTCACCATCCAAATAATTTTTTTTACGGCATAAGAATTGGTGCAGTGTGCAGCGAAAAATTACACGCTAAAAAATAAATTAGTTAAAATAGTAAAAGCTACATGAAACCCAATTACAAACAGTTACATACAACACAGTTAAACCAAACCACAAAGCCTCTGTAAAATTAGTAAAGAATAGAGTAAAAGCAAAAATCAAAATCAAAGTAAAAGATAAAATCATAAAAGTCAAAGCAAGCAAATCTATATAAAAATGTATGTGTATAGTGTACACTGTAAAAAGGTGTAAAAGGTGAGAGTGTAAACCTAAAACAAATTGAAAAAGTACAACAATTTAAATATTCGATTAAAACTAAAATACAAACACAAAACACAATCACAAAATACACATAACATTCATCGAACAACAACAACAACACACCGATCAGCAAAGAAGGCCTTCTTCGTGGGAGTGTTCTGGTGAGTGCATATCATATGTTTGTCCGAAGGTCTAAGAGGATAGACTTACACCTTGGGATAAACAGACATAAACAGACGTAAAACTGATGAAGCAGACCAAAACATAACAACCATAAAAAACCCAATTGCATGTGCAAGCTCACGGGTCGGCACAGTTGGCGTTTTGTGTTTTGCTCTCTTTCATCAACTTCTTTAATTATTGTGAATTTGTTTTTTGTGTCACTTTAAATTGCTACATACATACATCTCGAGATTCTGTCACTTTAAATTGCTACATACATACATCTCGAGATTCTGTCACTTTAAATTTGCTACATACATACATACATCTCGAGATTCTGTCACAGTAAATTTGCTACATACATACATACTATACCTTGCAATATTCTAATCCATTTACAATTATTAATACCAACATTAAACCCTTTACATACCTTGCTACATACATATATACATATACACTAACATACCTACATACATAAACGTAAAGCAGACGAACATACACCTGTTTCGTTTTGATCGTTCTTTTCTTTTATCTTGATTTTGCTTTTGACATACATACAGACATTACACTTGTCAACTACACTGGAAAAATTGATTGTTTATTAAATTTTTAACTACACAAGAAAAACATTCGAACAGAAATTACAACACACATGTTAGCAAAATTAATTAAATTTATTAATTACACTGAAAAAAAAAATATATATAAATTAAGTTCGCACACTGAAAAAAAAAATGGAGCAATAATTTACACTTTAAAAATTTTTTGTGCTTCTCTATAAAAATCAACAATAATACCAACAATTAATATTAGCTAAATACACTGAAAAAAAAATTGGATGAGTTAGAATTACAATTAAATAAAACAAATTTTTTTTTAATAGGAAAGATTTTCTTATTATGAAACCTCATGTAGTTGTAATAAAAAAAATTTTGTTTTCAATTAGTATTTGCGTGAAGGTTATATTGAAATATAAAAATATGTATTTCGTCCCTTTTTGAATAATGTTGAATAATAATTATAATGTTTGAGTAAATTTTTCTTTTTTTCCTGGGTCATGGGGTTATAATTTAATAATAGATTAAGGCACAAAAGGGGATCCACACATGTTCGCATGCGTTGATCATGGACGGGTAGGGTGCAGAGGAGTGGGTCGATTGACACC